>JACEFO010002267.1:0-331371 GCA_015342445.1 Digitaria exilis | reverse complement strand
CAGCAGACGAGCCCATCTTTGTTGGGTGCCCCATGCTCCTACAGCTCTGGTCCTACGAGCGGTTCCCCGTGGGCCGGCCTCTGATAAACTTGGACCCGTACACTGATCTGTCCCCAGACCACGATGAGGTCGACATGCCTACGATGGGTTCGTTGTGGTGCCTCAGGAAGGTATGTGATGTTGATTTAGTTATTTTAACTGTCAATTTGTACTGCCAATTTGTATAGTAAAATGCTCACAACAATTATTTTCTTTTTCGCAGCCTATTTGGGTCAGCGTGCAGACGAAGAAGTCATACCCTGACTTTGTTGGTTAGTTCGACGCCCTTGTGGACAATGACGTGAGGTGGACACCGTACAGTCCTGCCGATGTTGCTGCACGAGCACCGAACGGCCTTTCTTCGTTGTGCCTACGTGACCAGCAGTACTGGATGACGAGGAAGCCAATCATCTACGACATCCACATTGAGGAGTACCACGTGCACCGAGTCATGAGACAGTTCGGCCTCCACCAGGACTTTGCCGTTCCCGTGACACACTCAGTTCAGGCACACGTGCACAGGTATTTATCTGTATGTTACATGTAATATCTTCTAAAAAAGAACAGTACATATAGCCTGTCATATTTGTATTATTCTAGGTGGACACTCAGGGTCAGCCTCCAGGATCACTTTGGGTGGCAAAGGTCCTCCCGTTCGTTCAGTCCTGGGACCAGGCCTTGGACGACTTGGTCTTGGAGAACCGTCCACACACGGACGAGGCGTTCTCTCGGTACCTATTGTGGTACCTTCCGAGGACGCGCACACGCATGGTGCATGTTCCTCCAGAGGCGCCTATGGCTATGGCGCAGCTGTTTGACACGTACCCCCTTGTGAGGGACCAGAACTTCGCTATAGCGGTATGTTTTCTTACTTGAACTTATATTTTCTTTGAGTTATTATATCTAACTTTTCACATTATTTATTCTCTGTAGTACGATGTCATACAAGGGATTGAGGCAGAGGCTGCGTCGAGCCTTGCCCATTGCTCCGACATGACGCACGCGCAACACCTAAGCGCATACAAGAAGATTGCTGACCTTTGCGGTCGGTTTTGCCGAGCCGTCACTTGTCGTAGTGACGACACCACCCTTCCACCTCGTGGTCCACGTCCAGGAACATATGAAGGTACGTGTACACGACAGGACAGGACAGCTCCGCCACGGCATGGGGTGTGCCTCCTCCGGCACCCTTTGTTACCACGACCACGTCACCTCGTCCTCCTCCACCCATGTACACGCCACATCCAGGTACACCATACTAGATTGTTTTCTTACTTATAATAGCAATGCAATTTCAAACTAAATATGCAATGCGCAACCCTTGTTGGTGTACTTGGAGGCTCGTCATCTTTTTCTCCTATGGGTGCATATGGGGCCGGATCTACGTCTCGTCTACGACCCATGACCAACTTAGGTATGTATCAAACAACGTGTCACAACTACGATAGCAAGCATCTATTATGTTAGATATTTGACATTTATTTGTTTAAGCAGAGTACCGAGACATTGGTGGGACAGACGACGACGACAACGTAGACGAGAACATGGGTCAGTTCGACAACCAGGAGTGGGTTCAGCAGTACTACGGTAGTGGCCAACATGACGTTGTTGGCCCTTCACAGCTTAGTGGTGCACCAGTACCGACGCAGGGGGGCACGCAGGAGGATCTGACACCACTTCCTGAGGCAGGTCGTCGGCCAGGTCGTGACATAGTTTCCCCGGACCCACTGACGTACCCGCGGCACCATACCAGAGCGGCACAGGCTGCGGGGAGACGTGCCAGGAGAGGGGCGCCAAAGCGTGGGCGCATCTAGTCATTATGATCACCGTGCTTTAGTCTTTTGTATGCATGGCTACTTCTTCGTACATGCAACTGTGTTTAATAATTGTGGTTTCATCTGCGTTGAGCGTTGGTCCTTTGATCCATTACATCATGCGATTCCTATAAACGTGACTGCATACCATACACTCTATAAAGGTCGTAGACTGAAAAGGCTAAATAAAGTAGCATGGAGGAATCACGTGGTACTACACCACGCAACACTCTGCCTTATCACCAAAGACTTTTGGCATCTACAAATACCAGCCCTCCAACATTTATGTCTTCAACTAGAGCAACAAAAACAACAAATTAAATGAAAAGGCTATTCTACATTAATAATGACTTACAGCTACCATCCACTCCGGGGACAACAACATCGGATTCCTTGGACTATGCAGCTTTCACTAAACTAGTACGATAGACGTAGTCCATGGACCAACACGGTCGTGCTCTATATACACACACTACCACCAACGATGAATGCACCCAGTGCGCATTGAACAACCATATCTATGTTGACATGGAGGGATGACCCGAATGTGATTCCTCCATGGAATGAGCGGCCCAAATGCCATTGCGGCTACCGTACATGGCTGCAAGTTTGGACTGACCCATTACCTCAAGGCAAGAAAGGGTGTAGGTTCTTCAAGTGTCCTGACATAGATGATGATTTCAAGGTACTTTCATTTCTAATCTCTTTTGTAGTCTTTTTTCTTCCCTTAACTAATTCAAGTAAACACTAATTTATATTCAGGCTTGCACATTCATGCAATGGATTGACACACGTCCACTAGGAAGGGTTTCGTTCAATGAAGTTGAAACCAAAGGACAATACTATGCAAGGCACACTCAGGCTCGGGAGGAAGCACGTCTTGCAAGAGAGGAACAAGAAAGGCGAGTTCGACAACAACAAATCTGTTTAAAGGGTAAATAAGATGAGCTAAAGAGACGGCGAGCTGAGTTAGGTCAGAGAGAGGCGGCCCTCAAGATTCAAGAGGAACAATTCCAAGCTCGTGAAGCACAGTTTAAAAGGGAAGCGGACGAACAGAAGAATCGGTACAAGGAGCCTGCACAATCTTCCACAACCGATGGAAGGAACAAGAAGGGAAAATTTCTTCGCTTCACCCAGTAGATTGTTCGTTGTCTATTGTCATTTTACGTTACCTAAGGCATGTTATCCGTAGGCACGGTAACCTATAGGTTAGTAATTAGAGGTACCGCTCATGCCATTGTACTGATCTCTCTCCCTCCCTGTCTCTCTCACTGTTTGTATGCGTGTCTATGTGTTCACATGAAACACTGAAAAGGCTATGCATGACTCATGAAGGTGTAGCTTTTGGAGAAGTAGCCTTTTCAGATGGACGAGACAAGTCCATGTCCAAGCACAGAGCAAAGCAATGCTCTTGTCGCATCGCAATTAATGGTAGTACTGCACTTGCAACAGGGGCAATAAATAGACTATAGCTGAGTAACTAGCCTTTTCAGATGGATGAGACCCGTGCATAGGTATGCTAGGCTTTTCAGAGCATTGGATGCGTCCTTCAAACATGAACACTGCCACGTTCAGTACACATTCCCTCACACAACTCAGCTAGTTTCGGACGTACATACAAATTTATTTCATGCAAATACTTTGCCTACAAATGTAACCACTAAGTACATTATTATTTACACTATACAAATTTCCTCTTTTTTCTAAAGAAAAGATAAAAAAGTAATTTAAATTTTGTATCAACTAACAACAATTAATGTGTCAGAGGCCGCTTTATAGACATACAACTATGACGTCATGCGACTAACGGAGTAACGGACTAGTCAGCAAAACCCAAATTCATAACATTATGAAACATTATATAATGAAAAAAATATTTGATAAAAAAACAACATACCGCCAGTTGAAATGGCTATAACCGTTTCAACCGGCGATAAGCCGCACCCACAAATCGCCGGGCGACAGGGACTCCCGCCATTTCATCTGGCTGTAGCCGACTACATCACGGCGGTACCACGTATCGCCGGATGGAACGGTTATAACCGTTTCATCCGGCGATAGGTGCCTTGGGCCACGACCCAGCCAAGAAATCGCCGTTTGAGTCGGCGATTGGCTCCTATCGTCAGACCAAATGGCGGCAGGCTGATAAATTTGAAAAAAAAATTATCAGTATATATTTTTGAAATAACGATAAATAAAAAAATATAAAAATAAAAAAATTTCCTGGGATGAATATCGTTCATGGGCTGCTTCGGACCTATAACATACTGGGCTCTTGTGCCCCTCACATAGCAGCCCATGCACCAGCACGTCCTGGGGACCAGGGAGTGCTCACGCCGCTTGCGTGACAAATGCCAGATTTGTCAGTTTTCTAGGCCAGAGTCTGGTTCAGACTTTTTACACCCAAAAATGTCGGTTCCTGTCAGTTCTTCATGGTGTTGGGAACACTATCTTGACAGCCAAAACACATTGCATTGGGGAACGGACAAAAAACGTGGTGCAAAAACCTTACATGTTTTAGAATAGGTAAAGTTTTTGTATTATTATGCCCTTAACATCTCTCCAAGCAGGTTGCATAAGTCTAGCTAGCTGATTTAGGAGTATTAGTAACTAATATTGGAGCTTCCCCTATTGTGTCATGGGATGGGAGCATGTGTGTCAGGCCCCCCTCAACCCCCCTCCCTCCGCCATCGATTATGAGGACCAATGGTGGTCACCCTAAGATTGATGTGTGAATGACAACCGATGTGTGTCATGCGCTCTTGCCTTTTGATGTTGTAAGATATAAGCCGTCTAATATACGCTATTAGAGGGGGTGAATGATAGCAGAAATCACAGCAGAAAATATTTTCGCCCAAAAATAGATTCTGTTTGCTCCACTAAATTGTGTGTAGATCCTAGACAGAAACTCCAAAAATCATGACACTCGGTCAGAAAATAACTTATGCAATTTTGAAACTAACCCAACTAGAATTACATCAATCGAAGGTATAGAACTCCAGATATAAAAGAAACAAGCAGGCTATGTTGGACGGTGACGAGAAATAGTGAAGCCCTAATTTCGTGATTAAACAAAAACTAATTATGGTTAACCGATCAAACTTATATGATCAAACAATAGCATCATTGGATGATGAGTATGAAACACCCTCATATGATGAACTAGCTACTCTTAGGGCACCTGAGGTCATGCGGCGGGTGAGAGTTGGGGTGGGGGTTGGGGATCTGATGTGCCCCACTGGCTTGGTGGAGTGGGTACAGGGGCTTGCTACCAATGCGGTGGGTGGTACATAACGGCCGGGGCAGCATGGTGCCTAGAGGGTGCCACGACGCTGGAGCTACGTACGTGAAGAACGTGGCGCTTGGAAGTAGCGCCCTACTTGCGTATCGCGGCCTTGCAGGAGTCGATGGTGAGGTAGTCTCTTGTCGAATGCTAACCCTGGTTGACGAGGACATTCCCAATGATGCTCACAATGCCACAACACCATGTGCTAAAAAATATGACATTATCAACAAGGGGCCAATGACTCGATCAAGGATGCAACAACTACAACATGAGGTGAACTCATTCCTTGTGGATAATAAGCATGCATTTAGTAAGAATTGTTTACTACCTAATAGTGGTGCATTGCTTGTGATTAGGTTTGCTCATGAAGGTGCAAATCATCCAAGTTCTTTGGACCTTGGTCGGAGTTCTTCCGAGTACTCTTCCTCATGAAGAGTTCTTTCTTGTCCAAGTACCCTGGAGGCAAACTTCGGAGTTCTTTTTCTCCTGATTCCCAAGGGCTATGGAAGTCCATGAGTACTTGATGGAAACATTATGAAGTCTAACTTACAATGCCATCAAGTTCCGAGTTCTTTAGAACTTCTATTATGGAGGTCCAACTAGATTAATGAAGACCGGTCAGAAGGTCCAAAGTCTGATTGCAGATTTATGAAGGGTCAACTTGCCATGCAAAACTGTATCATTATGCAATGATTCATGGTGCATGCTATACATGTTTGGAAGTGTACTGAAGTCTGCTTTCCATTGCAACTGACGGATCATCATTTGGAGTTCTACATCAACCGGTAGAGTTGTTTAAGTAAAGACTGGTCTGACTGTGCAGTTCAGACCAGTTCAAATTGCTTGACTTGTCTTTTGTTCCAGACTTTAGGATTTAGTATTGGGCCTTTTGGAGGCCTCTAGCCCAACAAAGAGGGATGTTCCTAGTATAAATACCCCTTGTGGTGCTGGTGGAAACCCTAACCATAAATTAAAATTAGAAAATAGAGAAGCCAAGTGCTCTTGTCCTTAGGGTTGTGCCATAGTTGCCCCCTTAAGGATTTGGAGTTTTCTCTACCACTTTTTCTTATGTTTCCTTGTGATTTGCAGGAGCATCACCTCTACCTTTACGTGGTTCAGGTAAGGCACCAACCAAAGCGTGTGGTTAGACAAAATCTTTGTCACAGGTGGCTATTCGAGCAGCTGTTGGTGCCTCGGTTCGTCAGGTTGCACGGGTCAAGTTATCCCCAACGATCCTACATGAGAAGACCGGGCAAGCCCCCGCATCACCGGTGCTCGTGTATGATGCAATACAGAGGGGAGTCCTTTCAAGACAAAGAGTCAAGCCGCGGGCGAGTGTTCCAGAAGCCATATCGAGAACCGTGCGGTTCCTCTACATGGGTTCGCCATTTGTAGTGCTCCACAGTCTGCACCTCATGGTGGTTTTTTTTTGGGATCGGTCCCTACGTCGAGACTGCTCCTCCGGCTCGTGAGGTCTTTCCGGCCTAGGATCTCAGGGGCGAGCCTCGACCTTCTTCCTGGGGTGATCCATTGTGCCCCTGTGTTAGCTTTTCTAGGCCTGACGAAATTCGTCATCCTTTGCTCGGGCGCATTCCGCCATCTTACGCATGAGCTCAGACAATTTCGGTCGGAGGGCACAATAACGGAGCCTCTCCTTGGTGGCGTTGATGATAGTTTCCTCGCTGAGGTCGTTGTCCTAGCATTTGATGTGCACAACCCTCTTGACATAGCTCTGCAACGTCTCGATGGGCCCCTACTTCACGGCGAACATGTGCCCAGAGTTGAAGAGATCGTCGTAGTTTCCCTAGAAGTTCTCGAACAGGGCTTCCTTGAGTAGTTCCCAGGAGAAGGCCCTCCTGGGAGGGAGCATAGTGTACCAGGTCCGGACCGGGGACCGCCATGATGAGGCTTTTGAACATCATGGACTCATAACAGATTGGATGGTGGCTACCAAGGTCATGATAATGCTTTGGGGTTCGATTTGCCATTGTATGGCACGACCTATGACATCTTGAAGCAATGGGGCCATGTGCTACAACCCATAGGACAACAGAGACTTGGTGTCATAGATGGTGGTCCTCCGGGTTGCTTGAATATCTACAAATATTCTTGTAGACAATTTGTTAGTCCCAATGGCTATATTGTCAATTGATCACCAAAATAACAAATAATGGCTTAGGGCCATTTTTCTTACATCAAGGAGTGCCTTGAGGGCATTACATCTTTCCATCTACGGCTTCCCTTTCACGCGTCCGCTTGACCACAACACCTAAAGGTGAGGGGGGCCTCTTAGACCTAGGCTTCTGAAGGTGGACGACACCTTTCGGGGATTACTTTCTGGAGCCCCCCGCCCCCGAGTGTGGCTTGCTTTCCCTCAATCCAAGCCCATTCTTTTGATGGGACGCCCCTCCAGCAAGTCCCCCCTCTCAATGGGGTGCTCTTCTAGTTCCGGAGTGATCGACCCCGAAGGGCCTCCGGGACTGGCAGGTGCCAGGTCCCTTCTCCTCCTCACTCTAGTGGGCCAGGTCCCTGATTATCAGCATGGGCGTGGGCTGGCATTCAGTTCAGACATCTTACGGATACCCACGACGGCCTCGGTCCCCTATTCCCCTAACCACTAGATCCATTCTATTCCTTTTAGTTTCCAAGCTAGTGGAGTTAGGCTAGAGTAGCTCTATTTCAGGTTACATGACTCCTTGGAGTCTAGGGTATGGCTCTTGTATCTTTTATTTGTAAGAAGACTTAATTCTACTTTAGTGATACATCTTTTCTATATAGTATTGAGCTGTGTTTGTTTTCTATTCATCATCCATTGTGTTGGCTTATACACTCATGTGCTAGTTGTATACCCTTCTCATGATTAGTCATAGACCTTGCCCCAGTTTGTACCATGTTTGTGTGCATATATTGCATATTTTGTACTCAGTATGATATTTGCTACGGCATCGATTCAATGGCCATTTGCCATGATGACTACGGCCATTATATCAATCCCAAGGCTGGTTGTAATGTTGTTGACAATGCAATTATGCAAGTATGGTGATTGGATTGCTTAACTTTGTTGATTATTTGTCCACCCCTTAGATAGTTAGGTTAACGCCTAGATGGTGACAACTCTATCATTCCCTTATACTTCCCTAAGTTGCGGTAAATCGTAGGAGTTCGTAAATGGGTGGTCACCTAACTGGTACTTGGCAGAACCAGTAAGGGGCTGAAAATAAATAATTTTAGTCAAACCTAGCAAAATTTAACTTTCTCTAAACTCATAATTACAGGGACAGAGGGCTAGATATCGCTGACCTTTACGCAGAGCCATGAACAGATTTTATTAACAAGATGATAAATTAATGGCACAGCGATCCTTGTTTGGCTGTTACCAAGATCATGTTTTTCTACAAACTCTAACTTACAACACTAAAAGCATACACTGCTAAAGATGACACTTGTTTGTTGCTACCTATCCAGCAGCACATAACTTCATACGAAAGGAATACAATCATTCCAATCCCTTCTGTTCTGAAAGGTAGGAGCCTAGGAGAGTGTTTTCAATCATACAAAAACATAGGCGCTCAGAGCTCCAGCACCTCCAGCGTCCAACCATCAGATATTGACCACATTTAGATGGACACCCCAAAGCGGGCAAAACAAAAAACAAATGCAGCGGATATTGAACACATTTTGGCAGGACACCCCAAAGCGGGCAAACAAAACACAAAGCAGCACCACAGAAAATTGATATGTTCAAGCTACTAGCATTGCTATTTCACACTAATCAGATGAGGATCACATGGGCAAAATCGAAAGTACAGACGACTAGCTGGCTACGGTCCCTCTCAAACGGTTGGCAATGTGGAGGAGGTGATCGATGTTAGTAGCTGGGTAATGCTGCAGCAACTGGATGTTGGAAGTGAAGTCCCCTGCCAAAAGCCGTTTCCGGACTAGGATCAGCATGGCACAGCATATCCTCATTAGTGTGTCCTGCATGAGAGCATGCAATGGATTAAGCCTAAACTCTGCTGGGTAGATGTGCACAAATATAGTTCGGCGATCGTAACATACTGGTGGGCCTTCTGGATCACCCAAGATAGCATCCCAAATATGGATGCATACATTGAAACTGAACTCCATTGTCAACAGCAACGTGATCCATCTAAATGCATAATATTGTGGGTAAACCTGCATATTGAACAACAAACACTTATCAATGTTAATCGGCTGATCAAATTGAAACTAAAACCAACTATGAAACTGGAGAAAAACAAAGCATTTGAGGTAGAATCCTTTGTATGATTTTTAGTGTGCTCAACACCTAAGCAATTAGGTCATCAAGGAAAAGATCCACCATCTCCAATCCATATGACTACAAGTAATATATTCTGTTATGAAGGCTATTTAGTCTATCATTTAATTGAAATCTGCACGATGTGTTATTCAAATATGAGTAATGATTAATTTCAAGATAAACCGTGCCCATTTTATCTCAGTCAGTTTCTGCCACATTTATTCAGTGGATAATACCTGATGTCACTGATGATGAGGACTATAGTTTCAGTGATGAATGGAACCATATGAATAGGATCGAATGGCTGTCTTGATGTAATTATAAGTGCAATTTCTAGCATGACTAATCAAGAAAAAACAAGGTAGCATATCATTCTCATCTCCACAAAATCCAGACATCCATATAGTACAGAAATTGCCTACCTTTGTAGTAACCTCCATGTGACGCCATAGTTCTTCATCATGTCGCTTCAAGAGTTGGGATAGCTTTGAAAGTGTAGATCGAATACCCACACTGCTATTGTCAAGATGCTTGCAATAATTGTCTCTAAAGCCACTCAACAATTCAACAAAGCAAAAATATGTGTCTGCTTCTGCTGCAGCCTACATTTTCAATTGTAATTCAGTCTATGAATACCATGTGAGACCAATAATCAACAGAACAAATTGAAGTATTTTATACACGTGCCTGTGGCACGTGCACCCTACTAGTAAATTGAAGTCATATAAAAAATGAACAGACTAACAAATATTATGATCATTATCTACGGAGAGGTAGTGTGGTCATAGATGTTATGATTATCTAGGAACCCAGTGGAAAATAATGAATAACAAATTAATGGCAGAAGAACTTACTGAGCTGCTTGGATCAGGGTCATTCTTGAATACGAAAAATAGAGGTGCCAAGACTTCATTCATCCCTTGCACGTATCTTATGCTGGGGTTCAATTTTGAAAATATAATCAAAATACGCCTCAGAGATTCCTGGTAGGAGTTGAAATGATCAGTATAAACAATATATTCCATTGGTTGAACAGGTAACAGTAAACAGAGTAAACAATGCATGCGAACCTGGTTCGATTTGGAAGAGAAAAATGGCATGTCTGGATGTGTTCGCTTCACATCTCGGTCTATCTGTTCTAGTATCTCTGACTCCTGAAAATGTGTTTAGTACATGAGCATCGGAATGATGAAAACAAAACCTGTACATCTACTTCATACATAGGCAGCAAAATAGAACTGTCCAGTGGACATCAGCTGTACAAGTAAGACAGCCTTGGGCAGAATACAAGTCAGAAGAACAAGTTTTGCTTTACCATGCTCTTTCTTAGCTTTCATTGTACTTCTTGTTCTTGCAAAAACCAAAAAGGCAAACAAAAAAAACAGGAAAAGAAAGGAAAGATTGGTTCAGTTGTTAAGTATACAGCTCTGGAGCTTAATGCTAAGATGCACAAAGGAATTAGAAGATGAGAGGTCTGACTTGACGACTATAGTTTAAGGTTCATCTGTACATATAATCCGGTACAACATGCCACATGGACCATGGGTTATGGGCCAAATACTACTATACTGTGCATCGCTACACTTAACACCTGAATCAACATTCAAGCTGTTGTCATGTCTAATGAATATAATACAAGCAGTAAGATTGAACAGGCCAGCTAAAGCAATATACTAGTGTTATATGACGATAGTTTACACATCTCACACACTTCAGTAGCACATCAAACTTTCTGTTCACATGTAGACAGAAAACAATGATATTATGAATCTTTTGACATCAGTCCTGGGCACATTCCAAGCTTTAACCAGGTTGACCTTTAGCAGAAAATCCAAATAAACAGAGACAGAAAGCAGAACTTCCAGTAAAAATTGGTAGAAACACATTGGCATTATTTTGGCATAAGAAAATGGCATCAGAAATACAATGAATATTTAAGGGGGCAACACATTTGGTGCTATTTTGGCAAATTTGAGGTATGAGCCAATCACATACCAGAAAGTACCTAGAAACATGTTAGGAATGCGGACAGCTACTATTGGTTTTGCAAACCATGCATACAACTCTAATTTCTTCAAATATCATAAAGCTTGTGAAGGTAATATGAAACAGTACCTGAAAATATTGGTTCCATAAGCTAGATTTACCAGAGCTTAATGGATGCTCTTCATTAGTAACCTTCAACCTTGGAAGAAAGCCAGTCCTTTCAATACTTAATTCTTTCTTTCTTGACATCTTTGTTTCCTCGATTCTCCGTAGTTTTTCTGACTGTTACCACAGGAAGGACAGTGTCATAACTCTCATATAAACAATTAAATGACTTATATGCTCTAAGAACAACTACTCAAAACAAGATCTAGATTATGCAACTAAGGCTCCAAGGCTCAAAAGATTAATTGACTGACATCAATGGTGAAAGCTACTCAACTATCTTTGTGACACTATTGCCAGTTGACACTTCATTGGGTACATTTCGATCTATTTTTCAGGTAAAACAAACACACCTATTGTCTTACTAAACAAGATCTTCATTGATTAATAATTTTATACTGGCAACTGTAACTTACAGGATTCAGAAGAAACTCTTCTTTGTATGCACTATATTGGCTCCGCTTCTTTTCTAACTCGTAAGCCCATAAAACACGATCAGTTGGCAAATACCCCAAGAGAAGCTGCACACTATAAATATGATAGAATAAATTTCTCTGTTACATACTTTGATAACAAAAATAATGTTAAATGTACAGAAACACTGTCAAGTTCCTAGAATTCATGCTTAAGTACTTAACCATGATCCTTTACAAAACAAAGGATGGTTCTGAAGTTAGGGTCAATGTGAAATGTAATATGTTTACATGTGGAGGAACATATTTACTAGTTATATCATCCGCAATTGCCTGAATCTCAAGACGTTCCTCAAACCAATCATATACTTTATTGAGATAGGTAACTAGCCCGACTCCCTCTCTGAGAACCGTATATGAAAATTGCATCTCGTGGCTCAAGCAGAAACACACAAATTTTCAACGGATATTACAAGCCATGGTAAATCCACACCCATCAAAATCATATGTTTAAGCAAATTCAAATGTAAACAGAGGATTAATACGGTAAATATAGGATGTAAACAGAGTATAAGATATACCATGAGGAATGAGATATAATAAGGTAACAAAAGAATAGAAAAATTAGAATCTTATTAAACAGAAAGGAGGTAAGTGTACAGATCATAGCAAAGTATATTTTATTTTCTTTTTCTCGAACTACACACGAGAGCTGCGTGCCATTTCATTAAGGTAGAAAGAAAGTACAAAAGATTAGGGGAACCCCATAAACTCAGTACTGAGACAACACCAGCACCACACTAACACCACAATAGACTAGTTCGCCACTTACAAAGGAAATAAAACACTACTATGGTCTGCTGTGAAAGCGACCTAGCGAGAAGCTCAGCTAACTTTGAGGCTCCCACCATATGCACCAGAGAGTACATTCATTAGTTATAGTCTGAAGGAAGACCTGAATGCTTGGTTACAAACCATGAAAAATGTATTCCGGTGTTTCCACATTTCCTAACCCACCAGGATGTTGAGGGAATTTGTTTGCTTACACAACTAATTTGGTACTGATTTGCTGGTTTTCTCCCACCAAGCCGAGAAACTGGAGGAATGGAATCCACAGCCAGTGGATCAACAACTAGGTTCAGGTGTTCAAATTTTTTATACCAAATCTGTCTGCTGAACACACTAGACACCAACAGATGTCGGGCTGGTTCCTGTGCCTGATGACATAATAGACAGAAGGACTAATGTTGCAGTCCCAGTTTGGTGAGTTGATCTGCTGTCCATAGGTGCTTCTTTATGGCCAGCCAAATGAAAAACTTACAACGTAAAGGGTTCCGGCTTTTGCAGATTCTTTTCCAGGGAATAAATTTGTGGGAAGTTGAACCCACGGGAATAAACTTACATATGCAGACTTTCTGCTGTAAACGCCTGATTGGGTCAGCTTCCAACCAGTGTTACATGGACTCGCGTGTCCCAAATTTTTTTTGTCGCGTCGACATGTATCTGAGCGTGTCTGACCCTGCTAGACACCCATCTACTACCTCTCGAGAGAGTCCTATTGCCAGTGAGAGAGAACCTGTCGTGCAAATGAGTTAGGTGCGGAGATAGGCATGTAGCAGTAGAGAGAAGAGGTTTGAAGGCTGAAATCAACGACAGAGATGGAGATAGGCGTGTAGCAGTAGAAAGAGAAGAGGTTTGAAGGCTGTTGTTAGGACTGCATGCAGAAGCCTGCAGCTTTTGGTGTGGTTCGAGAGAAAAGAAGTTAACACAATGAGGTTTGAGCTAATTTGAGCTGCCGCTATGGGCACCTCCTTGCCCCCACGCTGATTTGAGTTGTCGCCCTCTCAGTGTGCGCAATGTCACCTGCCGCCATGGGGACCTCCTCATCCCTCACCCACGCTGATTGGCGCCGCCGCTCTCTCCGCATGCACCAACGTTGCCTCCAACGATGGTTCCGCCACCGTCACGGTGCATGCTTCCCAGCAGCATCGAACAAATCCATGCCGCAGCCGCCAGCGGTCACGCACATGAGAGAGCAGATAGGTGGTGGCGCGCCGCAGACTCGTGGTCTCGCTGTGAGACCGTGAGGGTAACAGGGTTGCAGAGAGTTAGTTATTCACGGGGACGTGCAGCTTGGTGGGATGGGTCGTATTGCGAAAGAGTCAGTGACGCAATGGACTACTCAATATCACAACTTTGATCTTTCAAGCTGATAAAGGTTTCAAGAAGAAATATTTTCACTCCTTCCGTTTTTAAATGTATGCCATTTAAGATCTTTCAAGCTGATAAAGGTTTCAAGAAGAAATATTTTCACTCCTTCCGTTTTTAAATGTATGCCATTTAAGACAAGCTACTTACTTCAAAGTTTGTCTGTTATATATTTATACAAATGAGGGGTTATGACTGAGTGTATCTAACACATATTCATATGATGGGTCAAGGCCTAACATTTGGCATAAATATGTTTCATTCTACAGCCATCTCTGCTGATTGGAACAATAACAAAGTCTAACTCCATTTCCATGATTCAACCGAAAATTTAAGACCCAACATAGGAAACACTATTCCCCTTCTTCATATATCACAACATGATCTGCGCTCCCTTCCCTTTCCCCTTCTTAATATATCACAACCTGATCTACCACCTTAAAATTAGGCACTAGGAAACTCTATATCCATATCCCAATGCAACCAGTGAAACATGACATTTTGGAATTGGACATGTATGTGTATAACTAACAATTCATTCTAAACTAGCAAATAAGGCTGACCAAATGTGAACACTATACCCCTGGTCTATAACTGAGACATGGAAAACTCCCAACTCTATTAGGAGCACACACAAGACTGCAACAGAAACCGCAAAATCAGAAGAGAAGGGAAAGAGATTGCGAGTGGGGACCTTCCATACGAACGGTCGTACGCCCGCGCCGCCGTCCGGCACGCCGAGGCAGGCCAGCCGCCGTAGCTCCCCCATGTTCACCTCCTTCTTCGACAGCTGCACGCACCCACGACGCAATTGAGCCATCAGCCAAGCACGAAGACCCTAGCGGCGGAGAAGCCAAGGCAAAACTGAAAACCCACACACCGCGGCCTTGAAGTCAGCGAGCAGGTGCGCCCGCAGGACCGCCCCGGCGCCCTCCTCCTCCTCGTCCCCGCGGCGCCCGCCCTCCCGTACCGCCTGCTCGTAGGAAGGCGGCGGCGGCACGGGAGGCGCAGCGGCGGGCGGCGGGGGCTTGGGCGGCGGCGGCGGGGCGAGGTCGGCGCCGTAGGGGTCCGGCGGGGCCGGTGCGGGTGGGGGCGCGGACCAAATTGGGCTGTTGAGCCACTCCGGCACCGCCCTCCCCTTCTTCCGCATCCCGGGCTCTGGAGGATCGGACGCAGCCGCGTGGAAGGGAAGGAGGAGCTGGAGTTGGAGCCGGCGCCGGCCGCGTGGGAGGAGGTCAGGTGGGAGGAAGAGTCTGGATTCTCGAAGTAGAGGCATAGTTACTTGAACCGGACCGGACGTCGAACCGATGAGGGCTTCGGTTCAATCGTTCATTGGTTCAACCGTTGCGAGCCGGTTAAACCGCCGGTTCGATAACTTCGAACCGTTGATGTGAACCGGTCACAAATATTTTGAACCGGTCATATATATATATAAAAAATTAAAGTTTACCAACTCACATTATTATGATCATAGAAAAAGTGTGGTCATAAGCAACACAATTCAGCATTCAATTAATAAGCTTAAAAACAATGACCAAATTGGACAAGCAGTCTACCATCAGGTACACGATAACAAAATGATCAACAGCATTCAAATTGGACACGCAGTCATAAATTGTCAAAGAAATCAACCGTGACAACTAATAACTGAATAACTAATAAAATGGAGCCAAATCTTCGTCTTCCGGGGCAACATTAGGACTTCTTTCAATATCTTCATCGAATAGCATATCAAAATCATTTGTTGCATTTCTGTGGTCTGCTTCCATTGCTTCATTTTCATCTATTGCTTCAGCTTCAGCCTCATCCAAATTTAGAACGAAATCTGGAAAAAATAAGTCAGATGCTAGCATAAGGAAACATGTATGCTAAAATGATCTTGATTTGAATATAGTACTTGACATTACCATCACTACACTGTATACTCAAACCAGCAAATTCACCACGGAATTCATTTAGTTCTTCTGAGTTAACACGAGGTGGATTTTCTTCTACAATCCATGCTTCATTTCCCTTTCGAATTTCGTCCAAACTGATTGGGTCATAGTTTCTAGTAGTTTTTTTGGACCTAATGTAGGAAAATACCAATATAGTCTTCGATTATTTATAGAAACAAACTGAACAGCAAGACTGAATGTAAAAAGAAGAAATAGGTACCTTTGATGCAGCCTTAAATTGCAGTGAATATACACAATATCATTTAGTCTTTGATGCTCAAGTCTATTCCTCCTTTTGGAGTGTACATGCTCAAACAAACTCCAGTTCCTCTCACATCCAGAGGCACTACAGGTTTGGCTCAGGACACGCAGAGCTAGCTTTTGTAAATTTGGTGCGCTGCAGCCATAGGTTTGCCACCACTCATCTATAGGGAAAAAAAGACAAATAAATGTTTCTGAAATTTAATGGACAAGCAACTGACAGCAATATAACACAAGGAGACTTACCAGCAAGCATGTGTTGTCGATCATTTTTAGCTGTCGAACGCCCAAAGTCACCTTCTCCCATTCTGAAAATCTTCATCTCTCTTGTCAAACAACTTCGAAGTGGAAGATCTTTCCCAGCATATTTCTCAATCACATCAAGAACTCCAGAAGTTGTAAAATTATATTTCTCTCTTAGTTCATCATTGTACTGGTTGTTAGGATTAAACCAAAAACCAGCTGCATGAAGATTCTTTTCAAAATGTTTATCCCACCTTGCATAATGTACTCTAAAAAAGGCCTAACAAATTCTTTCTTCCTCTGAAACCTCTTCACAATTTCTTCTTTTGAAGCATAGAAGGCTGCAAATAGATACCCCATGGCAGGCCGCTCATCACTGTCCACTATTCTCAGCACACGAACTATTGGTTCTGACAACTGACAAACAATGGCACAATCTTTCCAAAAGGACTGATCTAACACAGCTTTGGTGAATTTTTTCCCTTGTGGTTCCTTACAATATGCAGATGTTGTCCACTCTTTGGAGATAACCATTGCATGAAGATCAGCCTTATGCTTGTATATGCTTTGTAATGCAACAAAATTAGTAGCAAAGCGAGTTTGTGCTGGACGAAGAATCTCATGACCTTTAGTGAACTTCCTCAAAAAAAATAATGGATAACAGTGGTTGTAAATATATTTTGTAATTGATGATGCATGAGCCACAGTAGACTTCACTATATTCTCCTTGCCAAAGTCAGACAATACTAGGTTCAAACAGTGGGCAGCACAAGGGGACCAATAAATCGATGGAAACTCATCTTCTAACCTTCTACCAGTAGCAACCATGTTTGAGGCATTATCAGTGACAAAATGAACAACATTATCAGGACCAACAAAATTCACTACATCTCTAAATAATCTGACCAAGAAATCTGCAGTTTTTGAATTTTCAGTGGCATCAACTGACTTGAGAAAGACAGTACCTTTGGGACAGTAGACTAAGAAGTTAATAAGTGTTCTTCTTTTCCTATCTGTCCATCCATCAGCCATAATTGTGCAACCAGTTTCCCTCCACGTTTTGCGGAATCCATCAACAAAGTTCCTAGTTTCCTCAACACATTTTGCAAGCAATGGGCCACGAAGCATATTGAAACTCGGACCCTTATATCTAGAACCATATGCACACACAGCATCAAGCATTGGTTGATAAAAGATTGAATTACTTGCATTAAATGGAATAGATGCATCAATAAACCATCTTGTCACACACAAATCAGTTTTCACTTTCACTTCTTCTCCTTGAAGCACACTCTTAATTGTAGGTTGAGCTCTAGGGCTCGTTCTGGGCTTGAAGTACTTACCAACACTAGGAGTAGAAGTGCCTCTTTTTCTTCCTCGGTTTGATGTAGCTGTAACACGACGGGCTGGCACTGTACTAGCATTGGAGGTTTCACAATCTGCTTCTGCATCTTCTATTTCTATTGGTTCTGGTCCATATGGGTTCTCTTCTTCGTAGTTCTGTTGTGCCTTCCTTTTCTTAGCGTTCCATTCCTCAATATTCTGAAGCATTGCATGTTCAACCTCAGGGTCAACTTTTTTACAAGCAGCAATATTTTCAGGCTTTTTGGCTAAATGTTCCTTGAAACAATGGATTCCTCCTCCTTTAATATCCATGTTACAGTACATGCACTTGATCTTCTTTTTTCCTCCTTCAATATATTGCGTACAATATTCCCATGCCGGATCAGTTTTTCTTCTTATCCTTACTTCTGCCTCTTGAACAGTAGGTGTTAAATCTGGGTTACTGTCACCTGTACCTGGAGTGTCTGAAGAATCCACCACTGTATGAAAGTTGAAAATGGAAAATAAATCAATAGTGAGGCTGTGAGGGAGAATATATTTTCTAACTCTAGATCTGTGCAAAATAAACTCAAATCAGTATACGAAATAAATCATTGGAGCCTTGGACAGGTACTGACCGTTGGCCATGTCGTGTTGGCTTTGCTTCCTTGTGGAGTGCTGGGCAGGGAGAATCGATGAGGACGACAAGCAGACAAGGCGGCTGGACTCTAGAGTCTGGAGTGCTAGACTGCAGCTGCTCCACGTACAGGAGTAGGCGACTTGGCGTGGAGTATCTTGCTAGCTTCCTGGCCGCCGGCCCCGTGCCCGTGGCTTCCGCAATTCTGCCGGCGAAGGAGCAAAGGAAGCACCGATCGAAGAAACCGTCCACCTGCCCGCCTCCGACGAACAGCAGGTAACGGATCGCCGCCGCCGCCGCCGCTGCTCGTCTCAGATGCGCCGCCGCTGCCGTGAACGAAATATAGATGTGAAAGTGAAACAACAAAAAAAAATTCCTTCTCGAATGCTGCCTGTAACCCTAAATGTGAGGAAAAGTAAGCATTTCCGATTTTACCCCTAGGCAGATACGGTTGTTCTGAATCGACAGAGGGGTAATATTGGTAAAAATCAAAAACAGTCCGGTTTGTATGGAACCGCCCGGTTCACTGGTTTTGTTAAAAACCGGTCGGTTCTACCGGTTTTTACCGGTTCGATTGCACGGACGATCTTTTAAGCGAACCAGACCGGTGAACCCTTTGGTTCGGTCTTTTACCGGTCGAACCGCCGGTCCGGTCTGGTTCACATAACTATGAGTAGAGGGGAAGGGAAGGGGGCGCAGATCTCTAAACTGCAAGTGGCGAGGCGCAGAGAAAGAGAGAAGAGGAGGGCGGGGTGGTGGGCTCCACTAGTCAGGGATAGTGGTAGCACGGGATGGTTGTGTGCTTTTGCTACCGCGCTGGCCAAGATGGTGTCATCACCGCTCATGTTAGGCTCTTTATTTGCTTCATCTAAAACAAATACTCTATCTTAGTCATCGAGATTTCTTACTGTTTACCAATTTCACCCTCAAATCATTCATCATACTCTATCTGAATTATCATATATTTTATTCACACATTCTAATTACCATCTTCTCTCTCCTCGTCTTTTCTATTCTTTTTCTGTTTGTATATATTCACCATTATTTTTCTTTCTTTTTTTTTCTTTTCTTTTTTCTCCTTCTCTATTTTCCATATCATTTTTTATCTTCTTTTTTCCATCTTTTTTCTCTCTATATTTTCCATGCCTCCATCCTTCTCGATCTCCCTTGCTCTCTCACTTCTCCTCTCTATCGCGATCTCTGCCGCCCCTCTCTCTCGTGTGTGCATGCGAGCTCTATAGAACCAGTGCCTCGCCTCCCTATCTCTTCTCTCGGTCGGCGCCTTCCTCTTCCTTCTCTCTCACACTCGATCTTGCAAGCAGGGACGGAGGAGCCTCTTCTCGTGCGTACTCCTCTCTGCCGCCCCTCCCTCTTCCCCATTGCGGGCGGTGTCGTTCTCAAGCTCGCTCTCTCTATCCTCGGCGGCAATGACCTCGGCATCCATGCGGGTGCTCGCGCTGCTTCGACCAGTGGCCATTAAGTAGAAGCAACCCACCACCGCTTGGAGGAGGAGCAGCGCAATGGCCATGGAGCAACGCCGCAGCCATGGAGCGGCGCGGAATCGAGCTCCTTTCCATACCCCTCCTCCCCAAAAACTCTCAAGTGGTGTCGGGTGTGCGCGGGCGAGCCCCGTGCCACGATGGCGATGTAGCGGGAGCCCTCCATCTCCGCTTGCTGTAGAGGAAACCAATGCTTCCGCTTCCATAGCGGAAGGCTAGTGAAGGCCCGCTACAGTGCTTTCCCCGCTATCTGCTTCCTGAAGGAAGCGGTAGTGGGCCTCGCTGCGGACAACTTTAAGCTATGATCACCACACCCAGTGTCACGTGACATGCTTTATTATTCAGTCTTCCAAAATGCTATGGAATTTATATTACAACATGTTAAAAGTCGCTGCTCACTCAATACGATCCTACAGACATGCCCATTGAGTATATAAACAAACAAAGTCTAATATTTCATTGATGCTGCGAGGATGTTGTCAATTACTCCATCCATCCATGTGCTAGCTTGCAAGGTGCTTGTGGCTTGTGTGGTGTCACCGAGTTAGAAGTACAAAACAACGGAAGTTTGCAGAAGTTGTCTAACCTTGTCATTCTTCTAAGATAAAGCAAGCTCACTCGCATCACGCAGCAAAGTATCTCGACCAGCACATTCTAGGCATTGTTCACACTGACAGGGATACATCGGTGCGATGTGCCATCTCTCATGGAGTCCATTTTCTTCTTCAATGGATACCATATGAGTACTCTAAGGCCTCACATGTGAAACAACATGTCATTGCACTACTTTGTGGAGATTGGGAGGAGTCATATGCTATGGCTTCTAGGCACCTCTCCGCTCCTCGTACAATCCTAGGCTTAAATGGTCCATTCACACATTCGACAGAAGGATACAATATGACAATGGTGTTTACAAGCATGTCCTCCTCAGGATTTTGTTTTGCACTTTCCACAATGTGTTGCCTCTTTTTCTGCATTATCATCGTGTAATACTTGTCGACTCAATATTCTTAACAGGGAAGGAACACTCATGATGACTACACTTGTTGATCCAGAATAACAGCTTGTGCCCTTATCTTTTGCGTGGCAGAGAGTGAGAACATGGTTTATGGAACTCGTTCACCATCATGTGCTTGGACCATCACCACAAGTATGCATGATCTCAGATCGGTACCGCGGCCTCTTAAATTGTGTAAACTACCATATGAATGGCTTTCACCCCTTATGCATAGGTGGTGTATGAGGCACTTCTCCACCAATATGTGACATCAACAAAAGAAGGAAGTCATTGGAAAGTTGAAAAATTTTATGCATGGTGCATGCGAAATCAGCATTTGAGGATAAGTTGGAAGATTTAATGAAATGCTTGAACGAATTAGGCAAAATTATGGTTGATGGGTGAAATGAAGGACAAGGAAAAATGGGCGCAGACATTTGATAGTTGCTGAGTTAGCAGTGTGCATGGTTAACATGTCCTGATAGATTTTGCAGGTACATTTTTCCTTTTGCTACTATATTTTGTTTCTTATTGTAATATCCTTGCACAAAATTTATTACTAATGGATTTTGTTTAATGTTTTTTAGGATGGCACTACCAATGTACCCACTGCTTGAGTGCACGGCATGAAGCACCGCGACCACCTTCTCGCCGACCTCGACGAGGCATTATGATCTTTGATTATTTCTAATGATTTTCTATGCCTTCTTTGTTTCATATTACTTATAGTTCTAATTATATCTTTTCCATGGCTTCCGCGGGTGCACTCCCCAGTTAGGTGGGATGAGCGCTACACTCCGCGCGTGCAGAGGACACAATTGCATGGTGGGGGGGGGGTGTTACATGGCCATGGTGTCTTTGCAGTCTCGAATCTCTTGCACTTGCTCTTGTGTAGGCCCATGTGCCCTCCGGCTCTGACTATATTTATTGAAATCGCACGATGACCATCCATCCTACAAATTAAGATTGAGATGACATTTCACAATACATCTCCAAAAAATACACGAGCATGATCATGAAGGTTAAAATATTATGGTTCAAAACTCACATGTGCCTTTACAGAGCATAAAAAAGAATGGAGTGAACTTCGATGGAACACTTGCGCGTGGACGCACAACCTTAGCATGGCCTTCACAATTGCACAAGGGAGGATCCCTAAGACGCCTCCATTCAGTGTCAAACCTCTCCCCTTCGGTCATTAGAGTTGGGTTTGGTGCAGGATGAACCCAAATGACCGAACTCATGGTACAATTCAAGCTTTCATCTTTTGTATGAATCCTACGATTAAATTTCTCAAGTCCATCGGTCCACTTAAAAAACTCACAATGGCATCTGAGACGAGGGGCAAACTTGCTCCTTCACACATAGTAGGCTCTTCCTACGGTTTTTGGGTGCCTTGATGTTTCGGCTCGGTTAGCACGCCACACCTACAATCTAGGATGGGAAAGGCTAGAGGCATGGGAGCATCGGCATCCGACTCACTAGGGTACTACCTGTACCCTATGCAGACCTTGTGTTCATGGCCTGTCACCATAATATCACCTAAACAAGAGCAAATAGTATGTTATCATCCATGTATATTGCATCCCTCCAAGTAGAACAACACCATTTCTCTAATAACAGCAAAAAATGACCTAACCTAGAAATGCAAATATATAATCAACCAAGAAAAGAAAAGAGGAGAATGCCTTACCAAGGTTGTGGGGATTGATTCCCTCAACTTTTTCCACCAAAAACACCGGATTTGGGGTGGCAAGGAATGACCCTCCCATGCCAGGCTGAAGCAGGAAGGAAACAATGGGGGGGGGAGGAGACTTGGCCACTGCCACACCAGGCAGGGTGGGGTTGGCCCTGTTGATGATTCTTAACTATAAATAATCTTTGTCAATGAAAGCATAAATCAATCAATGAACATAGAATAGGGATTTTATACTAACTCTTTCAACAAGTTTTGGTGATTTATGCTATGCAGGCCTTCATAGGTGGAAATATCAAGAAAAGAGAAAGAAGATACAGGAAAACGGCTACCTTACGCTGCACGCTTTTCAAAGGAACCTAACGAAGGGCCTATCAAAGTCAACATAAGCCATCATCAACGAAATACAGAAGAAGGCCCAGTCCATGGCCCACCACGTAAAGGTGGTGGCCGGGAACCTACAGCGTGGGACCGGCCAGGCCCACAAACTGGCCGGCCCACTGCTGACACCATTGGCGCCAAGTTTTCGTGAGGCGGTGCTAAGGTAGTTCACAAGGTCGGTAATGTCTACTACCATACTTAGATCATTTCGAACTGACCTATAGGCCTTTATAAGCGTGGGTACCCCATGCACTCAGCAATAAAAGAATTCATTTGTAAATTCCACCGCAAAAGAGATAGTCCTAGGGGGGAAGGAATAGCAGAGAAGCCTCTGATATATTAGAATTATTAGTGTTTGAGGGGGAGATTATAGGGTAATTAGAGCGTGATTAGAAGAGGATCCAAGCTTGGTTGGATTGTTCTTCGGCTTCTTCGATTTTGTAACTCATTAGATTCATACACTTGAGTAAGTCTCCAAGTTCATCTTTTGATTACTTAATTGATAAGTTATTTCTTGATATTGATTTCTTGTGGGAACGCATGCTCGCTATCCTGGTGTATGGGACCCTCGCTGAGGATAATCCCCGCACGACACTATGGATAAGTATTTCGGGTGTAGACGTGGTGTTTAGACTTAGAAATTCCATTCGTTAGTTCTGGGTCTTACCAGTAAAAAGAGGAAGGTATCAAATGTGACAGCTTTGACATATAGCTAATATTTCTTCCCTCTCTGTAAAGACCTTGGATCAAGTGGGTTTTATGCCTTAAGGGTCTTTTGGTGAAAGATCATACTATGTCACCGAAGCAAGCAAGAGATAGATAGAAGTTTCCCACTTTGAGAGTTTTCATTAGAGAAAGAAACAACACTATCTTAAGATTCAATCTCTCCTTTTCAACTCCTATGGGTAGTTTAGTGAGAAAATAATTATATTCTGTTTTTTTTGGATTCGATACCCTCAATACTTCTCGGTGAAGTGCTAATACATCAGTGATTAGTAAGAGTTGCCAATAGCCCTGTCACCGCTGTGCTAGTTCTCTGCGTTGTGACGCGTCCAAAAGGGTAACAAGGTGCAAATAAATATAGGCCTTGTTTAGTTCGCCAACTTATTTTGCTAACTTGTCACATCGAATATTTGGACAGTAAATAAGAGTCTATATTTAGTAGATGGACTCCACATCGTGAGACGAATCTATTAAGCCTAATTAATTCGTCATTAGACACTGTCATGCTACAGTAATCCGTCATTAAAAATGCGCTAATGACGGCACATATTAGGCTTATTAGATTCGGCTTGCGATGTAGAGTCCATATGTGTAATTAGTTTTATAACTAGTCTATATTTAGTGCTCCCTCCGTTCCAGAATATAACTACGTTAAGAGATTTTCAGACAGATTAAGAAAGTAGATAAAAAGTCTCATTTGCCCCTCATAAATCAGGTTGCATGTTGACCCAGTCATACATCCCACTAATCATCCACCTTCCTAATTCCGTATGACCTACCTGATTAATCTCTCTAGATTGGAGATAAGTGAGGGAATAAGGACGAGGGTATTTTGGTCGCCTGATACATAAAAGCTGTAGTTGAACTCTTCGTGTAGCTATATTTTGACATAAAATTTGAACTCTAAACGTAGCTATATTCTGAAACAGAGGGAGTACTAATTAGTGTCAAAAGAATGGATGTGATATTTCGCCAATTTTCGCCAACTTTACGCCCCAAACTAAACAGGGCCATAGTCAGGTTGTGTTTAAAATATTATTAAAATAGTTAAACTGAAAAAATCAGTCTGTGTAGAGCAATGATAGTCTGTGTTGGGCGGTTGACACGAAGAGTCCTTAATTCAAACAATTAATAAAAATATGACTTGTGCGGTCTACTCATTTGGGCTGTGGTCTCCTTTGTTGTGCCCGAGTAAAACAATCCTTACGGAAGGCAACCAATCAAGACCGGTCCAAAATCTGGTTCTCGGTCATATTGGACTTGGACCTGTCCATTTACGAGGGCTTGGACACATTCTGTGTTTGGAGTCGACTAATCGGCCCTCTGGTCTCAGGCGGCCATTGTTGTGGTCGGGCGACTATGTCATCCTAAAATTTGCCTTTTTTTTAATGGATTTACTCCGTGGAACAAGAGGTTTTTCGTGCATACTAGTAATTTTGTTAGAGCGCAGATGGGCAACTAAAGGAATACTTATAGTTTTCCCACTACTTATAAAAGTAGTTTACTATCTTCTTCCTTTCATCTCCCCCCCTTCCTGCAGCGAACCTCTCTGCTCTTCCCCTGACGTCTTGGTGCTGAAGAGGCATCGTCGTGTGGATGGAAACAATGCATATGTTCCATGTGAATGTATACACATGAGTATTTCACATCACATGGGTATAAACTGGACATAGGTGAAATAAAAATATACTACAGCAGATTAAATCTAAACCCTTTTGGCTGTCATACAAGAATAAATCCCTTGTCAATGTTCTAGATGAATATAACCGATGCCATGATTAAATATTTTGGTTGCACACAAAAATACAACTACATTAAAGGGAATTTTGGCTATATATATTGCCGACTATAGCAAATTTTCTGATACATACAACAACCCAATGCAAATTAAGGAAAATGGACCAACAAAATAGTGGGGTAGTTCTCAACGATTTTCAAGTATCTTTAAAGTTACTCATGGTGTAAATTTCAGAATATGCACAAACTAGTAAAATAACCTTTCTAGTGTACCCTCCCATTAGTGGGGTAGTTCTCAACGATTTTCAAGTATCTTTAAAGTTACCCATGGTGTAAATTTCAGAATATGCACAAACTAGTAAAATAACCATTCTAGTGCACCCTCCCCAGTGTGTTAGTACAACCACTATTTTCAAAAAGTGCTTAATTACCAACATAGAATGTGCACACATTTGCTGACATGATCCACCCACAAAGTTAAAACGATATTTGGTTGATAAGATCTGCTTCTCTAATATTTTCCAACATAGAACTATGACCAACATTTATCAGACAACAACAGGTAACAGAGTAAAACCAATGTGACCATCTAGCTCCTCAAAAATGGTATAGTGATCTTGCCCATGGCAAAATACTCTTTGTGGTGTTCGTATGACCATACATGCATGTATATATTTAACAAGCTCATACATCTATTTACACATTTTACAACTTATTAGACCAAGGTGATACAGCCGTACAAGTTGTTGTACATTTGACACAATTTACTAAAATAAAAAAGAAAGAGTAAAATGCATGAATGACCATTATAATTGTTGGCTTGTTTCATTTTGGCCATTGTACTTAGAAAAGTGTAAATCGTAGCCACTAAGTTTGCTCAACTGAGTCGATACGGCCATTAACTCTCTATAATATGTATTCGAACGATGTGAATACATATTGGATCTCTACGGTTGGTTGCTTCTGCACATACTACATGACCTATTAAAAACATGTCGAACCTTGGACGACAACCATACTTCTTTAATCATACATTAAACAAGAATTTCTCCATAGGTCTGGAATTTTAGATGCAACTAATAGGGGTGACCGATGGTTGTACTATTTTTGTGATCTTGAATAGAAAACACCTCACAAATTCTTGCACACATCATGTGAGGTGCCATGATAAACAGAGTGATCGAATATGTATTTATATTGTCCAAATACGTATTCTAGAGAACTAATGACCATATCGACTCAGTTGAGCAATTTCGATGCCACGATTTACATTTTTCTAGGAATATTGGCCAAATTGAAACAAGCCAATAAGTATAATGACCATTCATGTATTTTACTCAAAAAGAAAAAAGGAAACAAAATAACAAACAAAAGAAAAAAAGTAAAGAAAAAAAGGAAAACAAATAAGAAAATAGTGCCTTTACGAGCCATAGTCATAGGGAGTAATCGGACCGAGTAACATTTCTCGTTGGCTAAATTACTCATCCGAGCAGGTGAGACAACTAATGGGCCTAATTTGTCTGTCCGCCTTGTTTCATTCATATTGCCCCGTTTGCATGTTCTTCTGCAATTCTTCCCCTATGCCCAGGAGGCAGCAAGGAGCCAAGGAGACATTGAGTTTGACAAAGGTAAGGGTGCGCTGCTGTCACCATGCAGCCATGCACATCAATCGTTATCACTGAAAAATAACATTATTTATTTGATATTTATAAATAAATCAAGAACATTGTGACCGAAGGCTACAACATGTTTTTGTTATTAGAAATCACACTGGAACAATTGTTTCTGTCCTACAGTACACATCATACTGTATCAAACAGCGCTTGATGAGCCGATCTCGGAAGTCGGATCTCTCACTTCATCACCTAGATTGTTTTAGTCGAAGTCATTTCCTTCCCGAGTCCCGAGTCCTGAGTATTATTTATGGATGATAAAAGGTATTCCACCGTTCCAGAGGCAGAGCTTATCCTGCGGAACAAGCGCAGCTGACCACAGGAATCCTGTTCTGTGTGTGCGTATGTGTGTATGTGGCACATTTGCCTCGCCAGTCGCCATCGACTAAAGGTGGAGCTCATGCAGGGATTAGCCGGTCTGTGCGGCGGCCAGATCGTGGCACGAGAGGGTGCCGGAGTGGTCGACGTCGAGCACGTCGAACTCCTCCAGGAACTCAGTGATCTCCTCCTGGCTGATCTTCCCAAGCTCCTTGAGCTTGTACAACGCGAACTCCGCGGCGCTCACCCTATGGTCGCCGTTGAGGTCCGCCGCCTCGAGGTCCATGCTGGTGGTCCGGCGCGTGAGCACCCACTGCGCCAGCGCCTTCTGCCGCCGCTCCGCGCCCAGCTCCGCCGCGTACAGGAAGAAGAGCGCCACCACCAGCGTGCTCACCGTGATCCACGCCGCCGCGAACGCGCGCCCGGCCGCCGACGTGAAGGTCCGGTCGCCGTACCCGAGCGTGGTCACCGTGGCGCACACGCAGTAGAACGCGTCGACCGGGCGCATCCCTTCCACCTTCACCAGGAACGCCATGCCGGACGCGAGGATCATGGCTAGCAGCGCCGCGGAGGTGTAGAGCTTGTAGAGGACCTTGTTGGCCTCCATGTCGCGCAGGGACTTGCAGTCGTCGGCGTGGTGGAGGTGGATCGTGCGGAAGAGGAGCGCCTCCTGCTTCTCCACGAGGTAGTCGGCGGCCTTGCTGAGGAAGGCGCCGACGAGGCCCACGCCGGCGAAGGCGAAGCCGCAGGCGAGCAGCTTGGCGGCGTCGCTGGACGGGACGAGGTCGCCGTACCCGACGGTCGTCATGGTGACCACGCAGAAGTAGAGCGCGTCCAGCGCGCGGTTGGCGCTGCGGTCGCCGGACATGTGGTCCATGACGAGGTAGAAGGCGGCGGTGCCGGTGAGGAGGTAGGCGAGCAGGAGGAGGCCGACGAGCCAGAACCTCGGCTGCGTACCACCGGTGAGCAGCCCCTTGGGTGGCACCAGCTTTGAGGCGGCGCTGGCGCCCTGTAGGCCCTGGAGAGTGGGTCCTTGCTCGACGCTGTGCGACGGCGCCGTGTGGCAGCGCCGGAACCTCCTCGTCCTTCCCGGGCGTGGCATCTTTAGCGGGATGTTAGAAGGGTCCTCGTCTCGTAACAGGTGTTGTTGATAGCTGTTCTCCATTTTCTCTGAACTTCACTGCTGGGAAGAAGAAGAAGAAGAGGAGGAAGAAGAAGAAGCGATGAATTTGCCACAAATTTCAGAGTTTCAGGCTTGCAGCAGCAATCGATGAAGCGCTGCATGTGAGATGACGGTTGCCTCTTAACGGCTCAATCTGTCCTTCTAGCTGTCATAATCCGGCGTCACATGCTATTTGTACATGTGTGGACATGCTTTTTCGTAGTATAAATTTTTTGAGCCAAAAGAAACATAAAAGTTTTCTTGGCTTATCTATCTTGTGATCGACTTCACAAGATCCCTAGAGTATACTTTTTACTTTGTGCGTTCCTGTCAATGGAAATGTGATGTGACGGTTGCATTGCTTGCGGTTCCTATATGTTAGTCCCGATTATTGCTGGTTGTTTTGCCAATGGTGTATGTGGTTCCAAGATCTTTGTTTGGATATGCATTGAGGTTGTGCAAAATAGACAGAGGAAGGCCACAAGGAATTCTTGTCAGATTCCTACATGCATGAATCCAAATAATGAAAGTCCAGCTAATACAGGCACACTATCCTCCATTCAAGTTGCTTTCTTTTTAGCTTTGTTATAGCACTAAATTCAGATGCGTTGGTGCGATAAACACAAAATATACAAGAGTTACAAATTTTAAACGTTGGTTTAGGTTCAAGGTGATCTGAAAAGGTATGAAATTTACAAAACTCTAATAACTAAGTTGGTAAAATAAAGGAAGAAAAACAATATCAGGGTGTTTCGATGGAGGCATGGAGTTCAAAAATTTGCAACTCTTCCTTTTCTTACAGCTGGAATTGTACCAGGCTCCTAGGCTATTGTTTTCCTTTTCAAAACACAGCTGACTAAGCACAGTTGGAGAAACTGTTTTGTGAAACATTACCATAGCAATTATAAACCAAAGACTAGGATAACTAAATATGATATAATTATAAAACTAATTACACGGATGGACGTGAAAAATCGCGAGATGAATGTATTAAGCCTAATTAATTTATCATTAGAGATTGTTTACTTAGTACAACACTATCAACTATCTAATGATGGTCTAATTAGACTTAATAGATTTGTCTAACAAACTCATCCGAGGGTTACGAAATGGGTTTTGTCAGTTATCCACATTTAATACTCCTAATCTGTAACCAAACATTCTAATCTGTAACCAAACATTCGAATTTACTACAGTGATGAAACTAGTTGCCAAACTAAGCATAGCCTAATATGTACTCACAACCCACCTTGAAAAATACTCGAACATGCAATTTGCCCCAAGGGGCACCTTTGAGGCCTAGTAGATGTATTTGCTTTCCATTTAGGATGTTTTTTTTTATTTAATGGATTAAAGACGGGGGATGAGAGAGGGTGAGTTGGGCCGCCATAAGGCCCAAGAAGGACCGAAAACCAAGCCCGCCAACAATTGCAATCGGTGAGTCCCTATCTTCTCCTTCGCTTGGTCAACTGAAACAGACGCGGCGGCGACTGAGCAAGGCGGCGACGGCAGCCAGAGGCGCGCATGCCCTTCGCGGTGCTTATGGCAGTCCGCACACATGTCGAGGGTCCCGCTACTCCCCCTTCGGTCTGTAAAAGACGATCGAGGTTTCCCTTCCTCTACACCTCTTCCACCAACCTCTACTCTCTCTCTCTCTCTTTGTGTGTGTGTGTGTGTGCGCGCGCGCGCGTGTGTGTCACTCGATTCCGGCAAAGTTCCGAACTCCTCTAGCTCCAGTGACTTGCCTCTCCACTGCACCATGCCTATGCGGTGGTGGATTTGGTCTCTGACCAGCTTGTGGTGGAGTGGCTGCCGACTCCCGGCGTGATTCTAATGATGCCGCTACTGCACGTCCATGTGCGCCTAAGAAGGACGCATTGTTGTGCATTGTACTGCAGCCGCGTGGTCGCCTGTGTGGTGTTGCGTTGCTCTGATATGCTCATTGTCGACCATGGCCTGGTTGTCTTGGGCTCTGTGTGGTGTTCATCTGATTCTCAGGTTGTTGCTGTGGACGATCCCCTCGGCATCAACGTTGGCTATAGTATCTTCGTCAACCTCCCACCGGTGAAGACTCGATCGTGAGCGGTCGAATTGGTTTTCTGGGACAGAACGTTGTTTTCATTGAGCTTGCTGCCCATGTAGACAATCTACGTGAGGTAATAAGTTGTCTTTCGCTTTTCTTTATCTTTTGTTTTGATGTCGTGACAATCTGCTTGTTAATTCTTGGGAGTGATTGCATGATTAGACGAATTAAATTGCTCGATGATGATTGTAGTCTTGTTATTTACACTAGTGTGACAACTTTACAGGATTGTAGTTTTGTTCTTTATACTGTTGACTTCACTGTTGGTCTGTGTGGTTCTAATTAGCACTATGCTTGTTGAACATTTACTGTTATATTGATTCTACACCATTCAGTTCCCCTTACTTGATAGTTTCACAACAATTGGCCTTAAATTAATAAAGAACTAGTTAGATCCCGTGATTTTGTGTAGAGTTGGCATGCTAGTTGAGGATAAGTGATCACTTTTTGCGAAGGAAGGCTGCGTAGAGCAACAATCCGCTATCTGAGAGCAAATTATAAAAGTAATAACCCTGTTTAATTGTTTATTTGGCTTCTTCATCTTATGAATATATTTACTGATTTGCACATGATTATGGATGGACTTGTCAAATGTACTCGTGGATTAGAAATATTTCTACTCATGTATGTAATCTATAAATATAATTCATCCGAGAAATGTACTGGTTATTCATAGAATTTTTGTTTCATTTATTTTATTAATTTATGAGAGTAGGTGCTTATGTACGTATTTCTACAACAATATCTTCGTGCCTAGAAAATAACACCAAACACCTACTAAAATAATAGTGCCATAATTACCAGAATAAATTTCATGGGAAAATTGAGTACAGTACTAAGTCCAAGACTCGTACATAAGAGTATATTCTAGTTCTACCATATAGTCCATACGAACTAACCAGCTGTACACGTATCAGTGTCCGACTACGTCATAACTTGTTCCTTGTTAATTAATTTAGGTAAAAGGAAGTCCTCCTGATATTTTTAATGATTTTATTATAAACACAAAACAATTACTCCCTCAGTCCCTATTTATCGGTCGTTCTAGCACCAGTAACATGTCTTGAATTAACAGCCGATGGATTCCACACCCACCGTCTAGCCCTGCAGCCTTTATCCTGTCAACTCATCCCATCTCCGTGTGTTGAAATTGGTTCACACCACCGCAATGCAAGTGGAGAGAGAGTGCATAAACGCCTATAGTATTGAATTTATAGGGATATCTTGGTCTTGGTGAATGGTTTGGAATGACAGATATACGGGGACAGAGAGAGTACTCTAGATGCTCAGAGATTATGTTAGCACAAAATGATTCAAGCGCATTGCGCATACTGGGCAAAACCAATCCCATGCTATATCCTAAATATAATCAAACCATACAAAGCATAGATGCACACAGACAATAATCAAAACCCTAAGGATGAAATAATGTCATTCACACAGGAGACAGTGCATGCATGCATCTGTTGGCTCAGCCATCAAATAAAAAATAACACTGCTTTGATCTTTTAATTTAATTTTTAATCCAATGATTTGTCGTTTCTCGATCATTTAATTTTAAAGAGAAAATAGATTGTTTTCACCTTGTTGTTTTCATAACAAAGTGCTGCCGAAGAATTATTACAAATCAAAATAGTGCAGCCAAAACCCTTTGATCTATAAATATGATGCAACAGGCAACAAGACACTAGAAGCCTGTTTTGGTTGGCCTAACGTGTAAAAGACTCAGCCAACCAATGTAGCACAGGCCTATGATTAATTCTGATGTGTTTCCTGCATGCAGCATGAGACATGTAATGCCACGGTGCTCTACAATTGATGCCAAAACACTTCACTACAAGAAATGTGTGACTTTATGACGTATTTAGTATGACAATAAACCATAATGTCATTATATCATCTAGTTTATGACATTTCGTTTTAGTTGCCTCGATTTTGTGACAAAAAAATGTTGTATGTTATAAAAAACGTTGAAGTCCATCCAATGACGATATTTTCTTCGTCATGGAGACATTTTCTATGTCACAAAATTTAAGTTTCAAATGGCATCAACCAGTGACGGACTTTGTGTGTCACAAAATATTTATTGATGTTTTAAAATATCATTTTGCGCCACGTGGAAAATAGAATAATATGGAAAATAAAAAACATTTTTCACAACAACAATAATTATGATTTTTTTTGCTGAAATGTTGACAAAAAACCGGGACACTAAATGTTGGAAGCAAAAAAAAAAATAGGCTACGAATGTTTAGGCAAAATATTTATGTGCGGCCAAGAAAAATGTGATGGCGCTTAATTGTTGGAGACAAAGAAAGATTAGACTGTGAAATATTGAGGCAAAAAATTCTATGTGGCCAGGGTGGAGATCAAGAACCATATCTTTATTTTTGCCAGATCTATGCTATGCTCGTGTAATCTTTAAGTGCTACTAGTCTTACTAGTGTGATATTCTTATGAAGTTTGGTTGCCTATTTGGATACTTATATATTGAAATTGTGACTGCATTCTGAAATGTGCCTACTGGGAAGGTTATTGGGCTGGATTTGTATTGGTCAAAATATTGAATGGGATGTATTCAAAAAAAATAATTTGTAAAAAAGAAAATAGAAAAAAATAATGGGCGGCCAGCAATAACCCAAATAGAATTGGTAAAAAACTTTCAAAAATAAAATAATGAGCTAATCATCAATAGCCCAAAATATATTTGCAGCCCATAATAAGACTGTTTTCTATGTGGGCTTTAGCAGGATAAATTTTATTTATGATGTTTTTTTAACCTTTGCCACGTCAGCGCCACGTCACCTTTTGGTCTTACGTGGCATGTGTCTATGTGGTAAGGTCTAGAATTTTGTGACACCAAATCTAATGTCATAAAATCATATGATAAAAAACCTAATGTCATAAAATTATGACACAATGTATAGATACGTCATAATTGAAATTTATAACGGTGACTTTTTGACGTTTGAATTTTCGTCAACTAGATGTCATAAAACCTCATTTGTGACATAAATACTATATATTATGACGTAATAGGATGTCAAAAAGTCATTGATTTCTTGTAGTGCTTCTTGTAAATTTTCCGGACAAAAGACAGATGGACTCACAGATGGATCAAACTTAGCTGTTCTCCAGCATGTCACATAGAAAATTTGGCACCACAAAACTGAAATGGATCTGCTATCTCGTAGTTTTGTTTCTTACACATGAACAGAAAACTACGAACTCAGCTAGCCCCAAGAATAAGATCCAGGGCATGCTTGGTTTGATGCAAAATGTGTCAAAGCCAAATTTAGGGCATGTCCATAAAATGTTGGCACTCATTTAGTTGGAAGCCAAAAGATAGCCTACTAAGCTCAGTCCTATTATAAACTTGCCAAGGTTTTGGCAAAAAAAATTGGCATGCCCATGTTTTGGCATGCCCAACATTGGCATCCAACCATGCATGCCCCTAGATATGTCGAACACAACGATACAATGAGAGAATAAAATTTAGAAAAGCAATCTGAAAAGAAAAATTGTGGGGTACAAAAAAAGGCTATAGGACAGCTGAAATGGTGATAGCAAATATTTTTGTAGGGCAATTTTCTAGAGTTTTAGGACCATACCACAATCTGAACTAGGGTAAGGGCGAACTAGAAGGTTAACTTTGCTCTGATTACCAAATGATAGAAACTTCGGGTCTCACAAACCGATGGCGATGAAACTGTAGATGTATGATTTAATCCCACGAGTTTCCAAATTGCAGATGTATTAATCCCACGAGTTGGGTTCTCACAAACCGATGATGACAAAACTATCCTTGACAGAATAATCTAAGTAAAACTCAAAACCTAACGCGGATGTAGACTACTAAAATATAGGATTCAGGTTCGTGGCCAACCCCTTGGATGCACCCCTGATGGGCTCTACGATGATACATGGCCCAAGAACGCCAAGATACGGTGATACAACAACATGGCATATTTTGGATGCCAAATTGCTCGGCCGATTCCTGACTATTCTGGATGAATTTGAGCCCGATACCATTTCCATTGTAAACTCTATGAAATTATCTTTCCAACCATATCTGGGTCGTCGAAATCGGACTCTATACGTGGCCTGGAAGTCCAATCTAATCCAGACTGTTCCTGGACTCCAATCTAATCCACGCCTCCAAGCATCTCTCCACGTCATCCTCAAGATCTCCATGGTTCCTAACAATAGTTAATCCATTCTTAAAACCACAAAAACAAGATCTTTGAAACGAGCTCACTCGTAAATTCAATTGTTTTACTGGTAGCATGCCAAATAAAGTAGTGCTGGTTGTACCTGATGGTGTGATGTCCTCGTTTCCGGTATAAAATACCGTCATCTGGCTCTGTCCGTAAGAATATCATCAAGAATATGCCGCTGAATCCGAAGGACCAAAACAACTTCGACGTCGAGTTGATGACAATCGGAAAAGCGTGATCGTCACCACCAAAATCAATCTGCTGGGCTCCCATCTTTAGTGAGTGACTACATTGGTCTCATCGGATGACTTCGTCGAATTTGAGTCGGACTCCACGAGCGTGGTTGCTCTGGAACCCGTCGAGTCCGGACAGAAGTCGATGCAAGCTGTTGCGGTATACAAGGCCGTTGGTCTGTCGTGTGCTATGCTGCAACAGGTGCGGAAGCCAGCATCGCTGCAAACGTGTCCGGTGGAGCAAATACGAAGGCAAGAAAAAAAAAGATTTGACCGCTGTACAAGCATCTCGAAGCATACAGGCCAGCGCCACTGTTTCGTGCGTGAGAAACAATTCGATCAGCTTTGCTGGACGAACATGAAATTTGCACCCAAGAGATTTGGAGTCTTGCACACGTCAGGCTACCACTGGAAGACTTCAAGAATTAATCAAGATTAACGTACACAAAATGTAAGCGAGCAGGACTACGCCAACGTCCTGCTGCATCAACTTGCTAGCGACTACTCGGCTCATCTCGACACAACTCAGAGAACGGATTCAAACGATCGATAACTAGTCAGAATCAACTATGACTACAGTTAGCTTCACCAACAACAATCGGCTACGAATTACTAAGTTACATGTTTCAATTATTTTTTCTTCTTTTCTTCATCTCCCATCTACGAGCAAATTTCTTCATGGGTGATCTGCGCCTTTCTTTGGAAGGCCAAGCCACAAGTTCGTTTGGAGGCTAGGCCACGACTTTTTTTTTTTTGGAAAATAAGCCACAAGATATTGCTCTGGTAAACCATGAATGGATTTCTTCATGCGCAATATACATCCTCATCAATTTCTTCATGCATGATTTGCGTTCTTATCGATTTCTTCATGTGTGATCCACGCTCTCGTTGACTTTGTTGTATTTTCTTCACGTGATTAACATGAGTGGCACATGACTTAATTCATGGACACCTCGGCTCTTCCATCATGCCTAATGTCTCTATAAGTGTATACGGGATACAATTCCCATACATTTGTACATGTATACGAGATAAAGTTCTCATACAGGCATGAACAACAACTAAAACAGGGATCAAGTGCATATACATAACAGGCAGACTGCTCGGGAGAATTACATAGCCTAAATAAGAGAGCATATTTATATTCACACTGAATAAATTTCAGTTCTCAGACATCTTCGTTTCACTGGAGTTTTTCAAATGTTCTTCAGGTCCCGGAGTCTACATCCTTAATTCAAGTAATTAAATTGAATCAAGGCTTGGGGCTGCGGGTATATCGCTAAAGATTCTTCGAAAAATTTCGGTTAAATACCAAATCATGGAGATTCTCCATAGCTCAATAAGAACATAGATTCATAAAAAACCAAAGCTCTTTGAAAACAATTCATTGAAGACCATCGAATTCCTTATTCAAAGCAAAATGGGGCTTGAGGGCTATCCAATTGGGTGCACTCCAATGTATTTCTTCAGAAGTTCTTGAGCACATCATGATCCTTGTACATACTGTTTGAGAGTTCTTGTCAACTCAGGAAAAACTCGGGTGGCTTCAAAAAAAACTCAGAACTAACTTAAGAACAACTCAGCGATGCTTTGAAGCTTGCAACCAGGCTACTCATTAGGCGATAAAGTGCTCGGGGTATAGAAATCTCAGTGCCCTAAGGTTTCCTACTATGGTTAGGATTCCTTTTGTAACCAACTAGGAGGCTTAACATGTAACATTGCTCCTTAGTGTATGGAAAATGGCCCCATGCCATCCTTTGTGATTTTAGGGATTGATTGACAACATAGTCATTGGGATTAACATATTTGTCGTGATGATATTTGTAGATTTTTTTTTGTCCCAAGGATACTTTGGAAGCCATCCAAATGCTTAATAATACCCTAAACATCAACATCCAAAAGATGGTGTTGTCCAAATTGAAGCCATCTAACTTATAGGAAAAAGTTGATTTAGCCATATTTTAGAGCATTCAAATCACTAAGAAAAGTTGACTGAGTCATATACAAGATCATCCAATTGGTGGCAAAGAAGATGGATAAAAAAACCGCAAAGAAGCAAGAAAAATCAAGTCATCGTGTAAGGAAAATGGCCCCTAGGCCATTGCTTGTGATTTTGGCGATTGATTGACAACATAATCATTGGGACTGGCATTTTGTTTAGATGATATTTGTAGATATTTCTGGATCCCAAAGATACTTTAGAAGCCATCCAAATGCTTATATAACCAATATCCAAATGATGGTTATCCAAATTGAAGCTATCCAATTCACGTGGAAAAGTGTCATTAGCCATATTTTGAAGCATCCAAAACACGTAGAAAAGATGGCAAAGAAAATGGATCAAAATCCCTTGAAGAAAGAAGCAAATTCAGTGTCACACACTGACCATCGACTAATTCGATGGTTAGCTGAGAAAACCACTGAATCAGTCGATGACCAAGGGACTAAGAAGATGAAGAAGACCATCGACTAATTCGATGGTGCAAAGGCATGAGCACCGAATTAGTCGATGATGATCAGAGAGCAAGTCAGCTGTGGCTGGGTGGCCATCGACTAATTCGATGGTGCCAAAGTTGGCATCGAATTAGTCGATGATGGAGGCTCAGAAGCTGGATCGTCTTTAGAATGCACCGATCAATTCGATGGTGTTGAAGAAGGTGGCATCGAATCAGCTGGTGCTAGCGAGAAGATTGAAGACCTCTCTGTGTGGAAACCATCGACCAATTCGATGGTACCAGGGAGCAGGCGCCGAATCAATCGGCGGTTGGGCTGGCCCACATATCAGTGACACAAGGTGTCGGCGATTTATGCTGACTGGGTTCTCGAGGGGGTACCCCGAGAGAAGGGTTTAGGGAAAAGTCGTCGAGAATTTAGAGCCGAAGGTGACAAGAAACGATTTAGACAGGTTCGGGTCGCCGGAGCGTAATACCCTACGTCCTGTATGGTGTATCTTGTATTGATGAGATTGTTTTGAGGGGGTCCCTGCCTCCCCTTATATAGTCTGGAGGGCAGGGTTACATGGGAACCGTATAGGACTAGGAGACTTTTACAAGTTTATCTCTAATTCCCTGATACAGTATATCCAAACCGACTAGGACTAATCCTTGTCTTGTGCGTCAAGTCTTGTTCATGGGCCGGCCCATAGGATGGGCCGCCAGGGTTGTTTGACAAGCCCCCGAGCACCTTATCTCCTGAAGAACAGCCATGTTGAAAGTACAGAGTTCTTTGAGGTCCTCCAGAGTTCTTTTGAAATCCGCCAGGGTTCTTTGGGACCCACAGGGTTCTTTGATCTTGGAAGTTGCAACCATGCTGTTCAATAGGTAATGATGTGATCATAAGTCTTCTCGAAGTTCGGATTGGTGCGCACCGATTAGGTGCGCCCAATTGGGCAGCCCCGAGCCTCGTTTATGTTTGAAGAAGAAATTCGAGGCTCTTTCGAAGTCCGAACCAAAAGAGAATCAATTTCCGAAGAAACCCGAATTCTTTTAGAATTCCTTATGAATTTTATCAATTGAAGCCGAAAATTCTTAGAAAAATATTTCCTGAAAATATGTCCACAGCCCCCGAGCCTAAATTTGAACGAATTCAAATATAGGATCAAGAAAGGACCAAAATTGAAAATTACCGAAGTAACGCTTCGAAAAGCTCATATAAACCGGCCGCGACCCTTTGTATCCGTACGCCTTTCGCAAAACAGATCTAGGGTTTGCGACAGTTGCTATTCTCGCAATCCAGAGACCGCGCAGAAACATCCACAACCTCCCCCAATCTTAGATCCAATCCACACCAAATCACAAGAGATCCTAATGGCCGGTGGTGAAGGATCCAGCCGAGGCAAGGGCTCGAAGAGGAAGGCAGAGGCAATGAAGGAGGTCGTTACGACCGAGGAGGCAGCATCCACGGGGAACATGCCAATCATCGAAGATCCTATCAGTGACTGGCCAACCAGTAATCTGAAGGAAAAGCACATCAAGGCCCTAGAGGCAGATGGATTCTTGGCAGCCCAAGAAATCAGCCGTTGGAGAAGCGCACACGGGCATGAATACCCCACCGAGGATACCGAGGAAATTACGGTATGGAAGGCCTTCTATGAAGTTGGTTTTGGCATGCCAACTTGTGATTTTTTCCGCCGTGTTCTGCAGTTTTATGGGATAGAACTGTGTCATCTGAATCCCAACTCCATTTTGAATTTATCCATCTACATCCATCTGTGCGAAACATTCCTTGGGATAGATCCCCATTTTGCCCTTTTCCGCCATCTGTTTAGGGTGAAGACCTCCAGCGGACCACTGCAAGTGGTAGGGAAAGTAGTTATCCAGTTCCGCCAGGGCATGAGGCCATTATATTTGGATTATACAACCAAGGAAAGCCTCAAGGACTGGCAGAAGGAATGGTTCTACACATGGAACCACCAGCCACAGCTTCAGAGCCGCTCAGGGAATCCTCCAGTAATGAAACCATTCTGGAGCGAAACAGTCGGAGTGAACCAAGCAATACAGATCCATGAGCGGCTCAACATGATTAGAGATCTGAAGGCACAAGGGCTGACAGGAGCCATGGTATATCGATCATTCCTGCTGAGGAGGATCCAGCCATGCAGACAACGCTGTAACCCAGGGTACTTGTACTCTGGGGAAACAGACCCCTCAAGGAATGCCACCGGAAACATGTCAGAGAAGAGGGTGAATCAACTCTTGAAGAAGTTTCTGGTGGTCAACGATGAACAACTTCCAGAGATAATGGAAGTTTCTGCAATTACTATGACACCGGAGGTAAAACCCTTGCCTGAAAGCAATATATCACTGTATTGTTGAAAATATAATTTAAACTAATGTCTTGATCATCACAGTATGAAGCCCGGCGCGCACTCTATGTGAGTTTGCCACCCCGACCAACACCAAAGAAGCCACTCTGTTGGCACGGTGTGTGGATCCAAAGGTAAGAGATCAAGGTCGCCCAAGCAAGCCAACTGCGATTGAAGACCCTGACGAGCCAATGGTTAAACTTGAACCACAGGTCCCTGAAGAACCCCAATCCAAATCAGGAGCAACCACCAGGGGAGCAGAAAGGTCCAAGAGACCAGCACCAACAGAGCCAGCAGCGCCTGTGCCCAAGAGAGCGCGAACACTGCCCAAGCCCCGAGCCAGGACCATCCCAGAGGAGAGGGCAAAGGTATCCCCACAACCCAAGACATCATCTTCAGTGGGGATAGCTATTGGAGAAATTGGAACCAGTTTGCCGCAGCAAGGCAGCTCTGCGCGGCAACCACTTTCAGATGAAGAAATCCTGCACAACATCTTCAACCCTGTCTCCGCGCCATTTGTAAGGACGATGCCAGTTGTGGAAGAACCCTGTCAAGCAGGACCGTCGGCGCTGGGGCAGGAAGTAGAAGAAGAGTTCACCTTGGGGGAGCCAGAGATCCCCATGCGGCCCTCCACCATGTAAGTACTTTGTCAAGCAATACACAATGTACCGTCGTATAATACTGCTGTGACTAACAAACTTCATTATTCCAGACTTGAAGAAGCACCAGTGATAACCAGGGAAGAACCCTCGGTTGATCATGTAGCTGTAGAACCAGAGGCCGCAGTGCCCGAAGAACCCAGGGTTTTACCAGAAACAACCCTGCCGGAGATTCAAACAGCTACGCCAGCAGACCCGCCAGCACCAGAAGAAGCACAAGTCGAGGAAACAATTGCTGAGGTGCTAGCGGGCATTGAACAACTGGTCACTCAGGCGGTGATTGAAGAAACCGAACTGGAACACCGTGACCAGTCCTCTGCAGAGCCCCCGATCGTTACAGAAACAACTCAAGCTGGGGCGGAAGCAGAGTGCTCAAGGGGGAAACAAACTGAAGCAACAACCCCAGAGCAAAGGATTGAAGAGATCCCCAGAGAACCCAGGGGTACCGGAGCTGAAGAAGGGGTTGGTAGCTTCCGCATCGGGAGCTACGACCCAATGCTCAACCCAAATCCGCAAAGCTTCGAATATATCTTAGACGCGGAGGAGGATGAGCAACACATTGACAGGGGACTGTACCACGCCGAGAGGGCAGTAGCCTACTTCAAGGTTAGTGAAACAACCCTGTTCTTGTAGTTTTGTTGAAGCATATCGCATAATAACTCTGTTGTAGGCTGTTGGCGAGGCATCAAGGAAGAAAACCGAGTATCTCCACAACATTTCCTTGATGCATGCCAAGGCGGACCGTCTCCAGAAGGAGCTGGAACGTGAACGCGAAGACCGTAAGCTCCAGGAGGCAGAAGACGCCAACATGATCCGGACCTTGCACCTGCGAACCAAAGAATTGGCCGCAGAGAAGGAGGACATGAAGAAGAAGCTTGCAATGGCAAAAGCAGAGCTCAAAGGTACTCGGTCGCTACCGAAATCTTGTACTGAAATCGCCGTTGCCTTTATTGAATAACAACCCTGTCATTGTCTTGTGTGAGCAGGGGTGCAACAGCAGTTATCAACAGCCCAGAGCAAAATGACGGATTGGTCCAACTTGGCCAACCGTCACGAAGAAGCGTTGAAGACCCTCTCCGCCGAGCATGAAGGCATCAAAGAAGAACTCAGAGTGGCGGTCAAACAACGCAAGGATGCCGACGAGCAATTAATTCAAGTCCTCGAGCAGCAAAAGCAGCTTGCCAAGAACCTGGAGGAGGCTCGCGAGGAGAATAATCGGCTATCCAGGGAACTCGTCCAAGCACAGAAACATCTTGCAGACAAGAAAGTGCTGGACGAGAAGCTTGAGCAGGCAGCCAGGAGGATGTCGGAGCTAGAAGAGGCCATGCGGCTGATGAAGAAGTCTGACGACGACTTGGCCGAAGCCTTAAACCGGATCTCACTGCTAGAGAAGGCAGCGAACCCGGTGGTGAAAGCCTTGGTCCCAGAAGACCCTGCAGCACCGCTATCATTCCTGGAGCGCCTGAAGACCATGCCAAGACAACTGAAGGCGTACATCAAGAGATCCTCGAAAGCTTGTCTTGTGCATGTCCTTGCTGTAGTTAAGTCCAGGTACTCGGAGGTAGACATAGGAAAACTAGTAGAAGGCGCTGAGCCGAACTGTACCGAGTCTGCCTTCAGGGACCTGAAGCAAGAGGCCGAGCCAGTTGCAGAAGCAATTGCTCAGAGCCTTAGGCTGTAATTGTAAACAAATGTTATTGTAATATAAGTATTATGCAATGTAATATATTATGGCCATGTTATGAAAAAAAACCAAGAATTTCTATGAATTCCCGAGTTGTCTCTGTGTTGATAACCAGGACTTAGTCAAAATATACATTGAGTAGATTTTAACTTTGTGAAAAGCAGCCCTGTTAAGGACCCGAAGGAACCCAGGGAGATTTCTTATAGCATAAGCTATGTAGTAAAATGTACCCCAGGAGGATACTTGGGAACGAACTGTATACGGTTTGCCAAAGCAAGAACCCAGTAAGACCCACGGAGCGGCAGCGTTAAGCTGGAAACTAGCACAGAGTAACATAATAGGAGGAACAAATCCGTTCTTGGCCTCGAAAGAACCCGGATAGACCTCATTGATGAGCTCTGAATGCATGTAGAAGAAACTGTCCAGGTCTAGAGAGAACACGGAAGTTTTGAATGATGTCACGAAGACAAATAAACAACCCAGTAAAGGGAGCTTTATTAAAATATATCTCGTTGCCGGAACAACGGTACAAGAGAACATGTAATGCCGAAGCAGGTAGTTCATATATTGCCAGAGCAATGTTTACAGAAGAACTCTTGGTGCCGAAGCAATTGGTTCTTGTGAATGCCGGAGCATTGTTGCAATGATAGAGCTACGCATAGAATTTGCGTAGATGTTCAATATTCCAAGGATTTGGTAATTCCACACCGTCTTCTGTTTGAAATCTGTAGGTGCCTGGTTTGAGGACCTTGGAAACAATAAATGGACCATCCCAAGGTGAAGTAAGCTTGGAATGACCGACTGTATTATGGATTCGTCGTAACACCAAGTCTCCAATCTGGAATGATCTTGTCTTCACATTTTTTTCATGAAATCTGCGGAGTCCTTGAAGGTACCCAGCGTTGTGTAACAAGGCTGCCAGTCGTACTTCTTCAGCCGTATCGACTTCCAGCATCCGTTGTTCGTCTGCCATGGCTTCTTGGAATTCCTCAACGCGGGGAGCACCGTGCATGACATCAACAGGTAGAACAACCTCTGATCCATACACCAGGAAGAAGGGAGATTGCCCTGTAGCTTTGCTGGGTTGAGATCGTAGGCCCCAAACAACTGGAAAGAGTTCTTTCATCCACCGGCCTTCTGCTTTCTTCAGGGTTCGTTCCATGCGAGCTTTAAGTCCATCAAGGAGCATGCCATTGGCCCTTTCAACTTGTCCGTTGGCACGAGGATGAGCAACAGAGGCATAGGATACCTCGATGCTACGATCTTCACAATAATCCCAGAACTTGTTGCCTGTGAAGGTGGTACCCAAATCTGTGATGATTTGGTATGGTATCCCAAAGCGAAGAATCAACTCTTGGAGAAATTGGACTGCCTTCTCAGAGGTTGGTTTAACAACCGGGAAGACTTCTATCCACTTTGTAAATTTGTCAATGGCGACGAAACAATATTCGAATCCACCAGGCGCCCTGGGTAGTTTCCCAATCATATCAAGCCCCCAGCATGCAAATGGCCATGATGGAGGTATCAATTTGATCTTGTGAGCAGGCTGATGTGAATGATGAGCGAAATATTGACAACCCTTGCAGTGACGAACAATTTCCTCAGCGTCGTGTAGAGCTGTAGGCCAGTAGAACCCGGCACGGAAGGCTTTGCCTACGATAGTGCGGGAAGCTGCATGATTGCCACATTCCCCTGCGTGAATTTCCTCCAGGATGTTGACTCCTTCTTGCTGTGAGATGCATTTCATCAATGCGCCAGAGCGTGCGCCACGTCGGTACAGTGTATCGCCAATTATAACATAGGACTTGCTACGGCGGACAATTTGCTGAGCTTCTGCCTTCTCGGCAGGAAGTTTATCGTGCAAGATGTAGTCTATAATCGGAGCGCTCCAAGTGGCGTCAATGAGCATAACCTCAGGAGCTGAGGTTGTATCGTCAGAAGTTGCCGCTGCAGAAATTGATGGCTTGGAGAGTTCATTGACGAACACCCCACTAGGCACCTCTGCTATGGAAGAACCCAGCTTGGATAGGACGTCTGCAGCGACGTTGTAATCTCGCTCGACATGATGAAATTCAATGCCGAGAAAATGTTTTTCCAACTTCCGAACTTCTTCACAGTACGCATCCATGTCTTCATGGTTTCGATTCCACCTTGTTGACTTGTTTGATGACCAACATTGAGTCCCCATACACCAGCAGACGCTTGATACTGAGGGTGATGGCCATCTTTATTCCGTGAAGAAGTGCTTCGTATTTTGCAGCGTTGTTGGTGACAGCAAACTGAATCTGCAGAACATACTTGAGTTGATCTCCTCGGGGAGAGATCAACAGAACTCCAGCGCCTTCACCTTCCAGCTTGAGTGACCCGTCGAAATACATGATCCAATGCTTGGGCTCGGTGGCGACGACTGGAAGATTGTGCTCGGTCCATTCCGATATGAAATCAGTAAGGACTTGAGACTTCATGGCCGTGCGAGAACGGAACTCGATGCTGTATGTTCTGAGCTCAACAACCCACTTGGCGATACGCCCTGTGGCGTCTTGATTATGGAGAATTTCGCCAATAGGATAACCGGTAACCACGATGATCTTGTAGGTGTCGAAGTAATGCCGCAATTTTCTGGATGTCATTAAGAGAGCATATAGAATTTTTTGAACTTGAGGGTACCTGGATTTGGAGTCCGAGAGGACTTCGCTCACAAAGTACACAGGTCGTTGAATCTTTTGAAGATGACCCTCCTCATCGCGTTCAACAACAATGGTGGTGCTGACGACATTAGTGGTTGCTGAAATATAGAGCAAGAGATCTTCGCCCGGGAGCGGTGCAGTGAGCACAGGTGGTGTAGTCAGGAACAGCTTGAGCTTGTCGAAGGCGACTTGAGCTTCCTGAGACCACTGGAATCTGTCTTGCTTCTTGAGTAGTTTGAAGAACTCGGTCCCGCGTTCCCCCAGTTTGGAGATAAAGCGGTTGAGTGCAGCCATGCAGCCCGTAAGCTTCATGACATCCTTGACAGTGCGCGGCGGCTCCATATTCATGATAGTTGCTATCTTCTCTGGGTTAGCCTCAGTGCCGCGTTCACTGATGATGAACCCAAGGAGCTTTCCGGATGGAACGCCGAAAACACACTTGGCGGGATTAAGCTTCCATCGCCATTTGCGTAAGTTATCGAACGTCTCGGTGAGGTCCGCGATGAGATCCTCGGGATTTCTTGTCTTGACTACCACATCATCAACGTAGGCTTCAACGTTTCGATGAAGTTGGTCTTGAAGACAACCCTGTATCGCCCGCTGATATGTGGCACCTGCATTCTTCAAGCCAAAAGGCATGGTTGTATAACAATATGCACCATAGGGCGTGATGAATGAAGTTTTAATCTGATCCTCTTCTTTCAGCGATATTTGGTGATATCCTGAGTAACAATCGAGGAAGCAGAGTAGGGTGCACCCGGCGGTGCTGTCGATGACTTGGTCGATGCGAGGAAGCCCAAAGGGATCCTTCTTGCAATGTTTGTTGAGATCAGTATAATCAACGCACATTCTCCATTCATTTGAATTCTTTTTTCTTACAAGAACCGGATTGGCTAGACAATCCGGATAGAAGACTTCTTTGATGAAGCCGGCTGCTAATAACTTAGCTAGCTCTTTCTTGATGGCTTCCCGACGCTCTGTGGCGAATCTTCGGAGGCGCTGCTTATTGGGTTTTGCGCTCTCGTTGAGGTCTATCTTGTGCTCGATCAACTCTCTGGGGACTCCAGGCATGTCGGAAGGCTTTGTAGCGAAGATGTCGGCCTGGGCTCGCAGGAAGTCGACGAGCGCGCTTTCCTATGCAGGAGTGAGGGTGGAGTCAATCACTGCTGTCTTCGATGGATCTCCTGTTTGGAGGTCAATCGTCTTCGTTGCGACCTTCTCCACAGGCTTGATGGCCCGTGTCTTCTTCTGCGTCGGGGCGTCATCGTCCTCTGCGACGACCGCGGCGGCCAAGGGTTGGAGTTCTTGGCGATCTATGGTGGACGCGGCTCTGACGGCGTACTCCACTGCCTCTTTGTCGCAGAGGTAGGAGCGCTTGACATCACCGCGAAGGGAGAGAACGCCATGAGGCCCTGGCATCTTCAACACCAGGTAGGTGTAGTGGGGGATGGCCATGAACTTGGCCAATGCTGGTCGCCCGAGGATGGCGTGGTAGGACGTTTCGACGTCTGCAACTTCGAACTTGATGAACTCTGTACGGTAGTTGGATGCCGTACCGTACGTGACGGGCAAGGTGATTTGCCCGAGGGGGATGGCGGCCTTCCCAGGCACGATGCCGTAGAAAGGAGTATCCGCCGGCTGCAGCGTGCTTGTGTCGAGGCCCATGGACTTCAGCGTCTTGGCGAAGATGAGGTTAAGCCCGCTGCCCCCATCGATCAGGACCTTGGTGAGCCTGCTATTCGCCACCACGGTCTCGAGAACAAGAGGATATCATCCAGGAGAGGTGATCTCCGTCCATTGATCTTCTCGGGACCAGGTGATGGTGGTGTCTGACCACCGTAGCGGTGTAACCACCACTGGTTCTGCTGCGTAGGCCTCGCGCCGCGCATTCTTGCGGTTGCGCGAGGTGTCGCTGACTGCCATGCCTCCGAAGATGACGTTGACAGTGTTGGTGATGTCTGGGAAACCGCTGTCTCCCTTGTCGTGCCCGTCGTCTCCATCTTCGGCCGACTTCTGCTTCTTGTTGGGCGTGCTGAACGTCTCCCGAAGGAGCGTGCACTCGCCCATGGTGTGCTTGCTGTCGGGGTGGTAGGGGCGGCGCTTCTTGAGAAGTTTGTTGAATTCTTCCCTTCGTTGCTGCGCAGATTTGGCGGCGCGGACGGTCTGGACGGTTGCGACCGTGTTGTTTGGTCGCTTCCGTGGGTTGTTGCCGTTACACTGGAAGGAGTCGCGCGGCTGGTCCCTGTTGTCTTCCTGATTCTTGCGACCAGGGTTGTTGGGTCTTTTGCCGTAGCGCTCCCGTTCTTGATCATCGGTGTCCATCCAATTGGACACCAGCGCGCGGAATTCCTCGAGGTCACGAGGACGGTTGTGACCGAAGTCACGGAAGAGGCTGCGATCGGTCATCCCTTCTTGAAAGTAGTCGATGACTTCTGAGTCGGGGATGGGAACGCAGGATGGCTTGATGGCGAAGAATCGCCTGTTGTAGTCGCGCAGGGACTCGTCTGGCTTCTGCTTGCACGCGCGGAGTTCATATTTGCTGCCAGGGCGCTCAAAAGAACCCTGATAGTTGGAGACGAAAGCCTTCTTCAGCGCGTGCCAGCTGTCGATGGAGTCTGGATGAAGGGACTCGAGCCAGGTGAGAGGACCTTGCTCCATCGCAACTGGGAAGTAAAGCATCTTGGAGATGTCGTTGCCCCCCGATGCTTCAATTGAGGAAGAGTATCTGCGCAGCCAGATGTTTGGATCTTGCTTCCCGTCGAAGTTGGCGATGCCTGGCGGCTTGAACTTCCGCGGGAAAGAGCTGACGCGGATGGCACGTGTGTAGCATGGCAGAGCGTCGAGGTTGGGGGCGTCGCATCTTCCTGCAGAATCCGCAACGTGGGAGGTAGCTCTCCCCTCTCCGATCCGGATGATGTCGTTGCGGGCGTCGTTCGGTGTGACGTGAGAGCGGGCTGGACGGGGTTCTTCGCGACGCTGGGACCTGGGAGGTTCCTCGCGAGGACGGCGGGGTTCTTCGCGAGGCCTGTTCTTGTCCTTTGTTTGTCCTGCAGAGCTGCCGTAGTGGCTGCTCTGACGCCTGGCTGACGGTGCTTGGTGGCGCGAAGAACTCTTGCTTTTGGAGGCGGAGCGGCCTCCATCCAGGCGATCAACCATGACCGCTGCGGCTTCTAGGCGGGCTTTGGCGAGGTTGATCTCGGGGGTAGTTTGGAACCCCTCGAAGACGCTGACCCCGAACAAGATGTTGGCCACAGGGGAGTTGAAGATGCCTTCCTTGTCGAACTCAGAGTTGAGATTTTTCCTCTTAATGAAGCGACGTCGGAGGGCACGGTTGCGGTTTCGCTCGATACGGAGTTCTCGGTCCGCATCGGTTTCTCCTTCCTCTGTTGGAGCGTCGTCGGAGACAACTTCTTCGTCGCTGTGATCGTTGAGGATCACGCAGGACTGGCGACAGGGGTTGGTAGACCTGGTTCTTCTGTTACTCATGGCAACAGGGAGTTCTCTGCCTTCTTGGAAGGGAAGCAGAGGTAGGATATCCCGTACCGTGGAGGGTACGTTTGCTTCGAAGAGAGCCACCTCGGGGTCCATGTCAGGCCAGTGAACGATAACCCCCGAGGGAGTTGTGGTCATGACGAGATCCGAGGTTGCTCGGCGGGGTTGGAGAACCTTCTTCTTCAGGTGCTTCGGGTGGATCGTGGCTGAGTTTGTTAACCCGAAGGGAAACTGAGGTGCGCGCGGTCCACGTGGTGAAGTCTTCGTCCCGCGGGGGCTGGAACCAGGGTTCCTGGGTACCCGCGGGGTTGCTGTCACGGTCCTGATCGTTGAACCCTGGCGGGACTCGGAAGTGATCCGGAGTCCGCCGGGGAGTCGTGGACACGTGGCTTGATCCTGCCCCTTGACAGGGGTTGAGTTGACGTGGTCGGCCCGGGATTGAATCTGCTTCGGGCGCCATGTACTCCTCCGAGTAGGATACGATCCAGAGATCGTGTCGGAATTCGGGATTTTCCGAGATCTTTGCGGAGTGGTTTGCGCACGTGGCGAAGCTGGTGCAGCCACCTCATCGCGCAATTGGTGTTGGAGTTTGCCTTCCTGGTTTGCGATGCAAAGCCAGGAGCCAAAAACGAAGGAGGCGCCTGCCTCGAACTTGGTGACGATGGAGGCGCTGAAGGAGGCCATCGACTCTCTAATGAAGACTCGACGAGTATATCCCACGGACGGCGCCAAAGTGTCGGCGATTTATGCTGACTGGGTTCTCGAGGGGGTACCCCGAGAGAAGGGTTTAGGGAAAAGTCGTCGAGAATCTAGAGCCGAAGGTGACAAGAAACGATTTAGACAGGTTCGGGTCGCCGGAGCGTAATACCCTACGTCCTGTATGGTGTATCTTGTATTAATGAGATTGTTTTGAGGGGGTCCCTGCCTCCCCTTATATAGTCTGGAGGGCAGGGTTACATGGGAACCGTATAGGACTAGGAGACTTTTACAAGTTTATCTCTAATTCCCTGATACAGTATATCCAAACCGACTAGGACTAATCCTTGTCTTGTGCGTCAAGTCTTGTTCATGGGCCGGCCCATAGGATGGGCCGCCAGGGTTGTTTAGTCCGTCAGGACTCTACACCCACACAAGGATTTGAACGGCTAGTTCAACGGCTAGCTAAGGTGTCACCACCGACTAATTCGGTGGTACCCCTCCTCCACCCACCAAATCAGTCGGTGGTACGCAGAAAGGTTGCAATGGCTTGAAACGGCTAGTTCCCTTGGTTGGGGCTATAAATATGGGGTGCCTCTGCCATTTGAAGTGTGCTTGAGCTCAGTGATGATATTGACAAGTGTTCTACACATTCTTGAGTGCTCAATCCACCAAAGTGTTAAATAAAAGATCTAGGTGATTAGCCAAGTGCTAGTCTAGACCCTTTAACGCATCTCTTAGGTGTTTAGCCTAGAGTTTAGCGAGGTTTGCATACCTTTTTGCTTACCTGTGCTTGCACGCACCAATTGTTGTAATCCGGGGCTTGTATTCTTGTGAGACCTTCCAACCGAGTTTGTGGAGAGATCGCCGGTGCTTGTGCAAGGGAGTAGAGGCCCTTGGCATTTGGCCGAAGCTCTACCAAGTGAAGGCGGCGAGGAGCATCCGGGGAGGGACGAGTGGAGACCCACTTGCACATGGGGAAATACCGTGGTCACCCACGGAGTCGCTCAACCGGAGAGTTTATGCCCTTGCGTAGGCATTCCCTTTGAGAGGGGCTCCAACAATGAGGATTAGTGGAAAGCTCATGAGCTTTCCGATACCTCGGTAAAAATCACCGTGCCGGCAGTTTCCTCTTCTATACCATTTACCTTCCACATTTAATACTTGCAATACTTTCCGCATTTACCTTTCCTAGACTTGCCGTGCTAGTATAGGATTGGACCTAGGGTGCAAAACTTTGTAACGGTAGAGATAGAAACACATAGAGAAAACATAGAGCACATTTAGATAGAAATTAAAATAGGTATTCATATGTGCAATTGGAGTCTTAGGTTTTAGAGACACCTAATTTACCCCCCTCTTAGGGTGTCACAGTCCCTACACATCGTGTGACCATCGACTATTTTGGTGGTGGTTAGAGAAGACCACCAAATTAATCAGTGAACAAAAGCAAAGAAGAAAGAAATCCAGCAAGACCATCGACTATTTCGGTGGTGCCAAGTTTGGGCACCGAATTAGTTGGTGTAGGCGTCCAGAGAGCAAATAATTAGCATTGTATGGATTTGGACGGTAGTGGACTATTTCGATGGGGTGAAAAAGAAGGCACCAAAACAGTCAACGCTGGTGAGAAGATGGAAGACCTTTCTGTTTGGAGACCACCGACTATGTTGGTGGTATAGGGGAGAACGCATATCGAATCAGTCGGTGCTGGCTAGAAGATTGAAGACCTCTCTATGTGGACACCATCAACTATTTCAATGGTACCAGAGAATAGGCACTGAATCAGTCGGTGCTGGGCAGCCCACAAGTTAGAGACTTAACGGCTAGCTGCGGTGGCACCATCGACTATTTCGATAGTCCCTTATCTGCACCCACCGAATCAGACGTAGAAAGTTGCGACGTATATGCAATGGCTAGCCTTTGGTTGGGGCTATAAATACGCGGCCATTTCAAAGGTTCTTGAGCTCAGAGAAGATATTGGCAAGTGTTCCACACACCCTTAAGTGCTCAATTCATCAAAGTGCTAATTAGAATATCAAGGAAATTAGCATAGTGCTTAGTGCTAATTTAGGCCTAATAGCGCATCGCTTACGTGTTTAGCCTAGAGTTTAGCGAGGTTTGCATACCACTTGCTATATTTGATGCTTGCACGCACCAAGTGTTATAATCCCAAAGCTTGTGATCTTGTGAGACCCTCGAAATGTCTTTGTAGAGTGGCCCTTGGCTAGTTGGTCGAAGCTCTATCAAGTGAAGGCATGAGGAGTATCCAGGGAGGGGTGAGCAGAGTCCCAGTTGCGCATGAGGAAGTCTCATGGCCACCCACGGAGTTATTTGACCAGTGAGTTTATGCCCTTGCACAGGCATTCCCTTGAGAGGGGCTTCAACAATGAGGAGTGGTGAAAAGCTTGCAAGCTTTCTGATATCTCGGTAAAAATTACCGAGCCGGAAGTTTGCATTCTCTACTCTTTACCTTCTGTATTTCATATTGCACTACTTTCCACGTTTACCTTTCCTAGACTTTCCATGCTAGTGTAGGATTAGACCTAGGCTGCAAAACTTTAAAGCGGTAGAGATAGCAACACATACAGAAAACCAAGAGCTTTCGTTCTTTAGTGATATGTGTAATTGGAGCCTTAGTTTTTGGAACACCTAATTCACCCCCTCCCCTCCCCCTCTTACGGTGCCATGGTCCCTTCACTTAGATATATACATGAGGACAGGGTTCCCTGGATCTACAGATCGCACATCGCACATCTTCAGTACAATACAAGACATCTCATACAAGATGTAGGGTATTACATACATTGTAACTTGGACCTATATAAATCTCTTGTTACCTTCGAGTTCTTGAGATTCTTGACTTAGCCTCCCAATCTCTCTCTTAGGTACCCCTCGAGACCATTCCAATATAAACATCGACAGACCCTCCACCGAAACCTGTCATGACGTGCCTCCCAAGCACACAAAGAGGGAGTCGTAGCGAGCAGCGGTTGTAACAACATAGGGTAGCCCTAGGTTCCTGGAGTGATGGCTATAGTTCCAAATTCCCAGGGAATGGCGGCTACACAGGCTGGTAGTGGCAGCCCTCACTGCCACTGCATCGTCTGACACCATTAAACAACACTGCCGACACTGTTCCTGGAGTGATGGCTATAGTTCCCAACTCCCAGAGCCTCAGCCAACTATTTTTTTCTTGACCGTTCCTTGGCATATATTTCATGAAGAAGAAAGCAGTTTACAAACAAACACATGTAGCCAATACAGAAGAAAAGTACAACCAAACTCGCAGCCAACAAATGACTAGAGCAACAACAGTCTCATTGAATACGATACATGTAGGTAGATAACACACCTAATCCTAGAGCTCTTACAAGGCCACCCTAGGAACTAAACCTGCAAAAAAGACATGGTTTCCATTTATACCAGGGGACAGCAAGCCCGAACACGAAAACGGTGGCCAAGCATCTACCGAACAGTACGACCATGATGGCAAAGCATCTGCCAAGTAGAGGAATGATGGAAAAGCATTTGGCAATATGAAGAACCATGGTGGCAAAGCATCCACCCAAACCAAGCAGCAGAGACAAAGCATCCACCCGACCATCACAAAGAGGCAACAAAGCATTCGCCTAAAATGACCACTAGCAACAACCACACGGTAGGGTGGCAAAGAATTCATCAGAACCTAGGAAACCAAGGCCACAATGTAAAACAAGGTGAGGCAGGTAAAGAAAAGGAGCCAGCCAAGCCACTTCTAAGACGAAGCCTCTAGGAAGGAAAAAGACGCCATGTAGCACCATCAACGTCCGACAATAAGGTCCGGTTTTTCACTAGGGAAGCTCGAAGGGACGGGCACTCAAATGATTCCTCCAAGGAGGCAAAATGGCGTCCAAGGACAAAGTTATCACCGGCTCGTAGCGGGCAGAGGCTTTCGCGTGGAGCCTACCCCCAAGTGCATGTTGCAACCAGTAGAGGCCATCACCGATGCACGCAGCTAGGTGAACCCAGTAGTGTGGATCCCCGGTGACCCCCGATGAGGGTCCGGCAAAGGAGTCCGAAGAGGGGGAGGGGCAAGCAGCATGGGACCAATCATCGGCGAAGGACGATGACCCAGTTGCTGGCCCGGACCATGGCGGTCGTGGCGCAACAACTTGCCCCAAGCAAAGGCTCGGGACTAGGAATCTCAAATCCAGAGGAACAAGAAACAGGATGCCCACCCCTGAGAGGGGGTGGCGACTCACAGCGGCCAGATGACGTCGGCCCCAGCGCCAGGGAGGGGGGGGGGTCATGGCGACGCAAGCCCACCCAATCCACAAATCTGCACACTGCAACAAGATCCGGAGATAGGGGAAGCTGGCAGCCCACCCCAATGAGGGGTGGCGCACTGAAGGCGTGGCCCATTGGGAGCAGCAGATGTAGGCGGTGGTGAAACCAAGCGAGAGAAAAGAAAGGAGGAGGAAATGGGGTGAGGGAGGGAGGCCGCCGTTGCTGCACACCCACCGACGGGAGCGACGATGGCGGCCGACAGGGCCTGGCGATTGGGGGGAGGGGTTGGAGGGGCGGAGGCGGATAGAGCTGTGACCATGGTGTATCGGGCCCAGTTTATAATTCAACACATCGGAAGTGTAAGGTTAGAATGAAATGATGAAGAAAACTCTTCAAATCAAGTGAATCATTTGTTAGTCTGAAAGGTACATCGGTGCTTCCTTTCTTGTGTTAGTGCTGTGACTTGCGAGGCATCGGGTGAGTGATGAGTGTGATGTTCAAATCTGCTGAGATATACCTCTGCATCAAGCTAGAAATAAACGATCTAGTGGGAAGAAATATCATCATTTCATTCATCAGACCATTGCCTTCCCAATGAAAGTAAAATCGAAAGAAAAAAAGTGGTCCTATAATCATAATTGTCTTGATGGCCCTTTATTTGGGGTACTCTATCTAATTAATTTCTTCCTCTTCCAAAAAAAATGTGGAAGTCGGTCCTGTAATCCTTTCTCATACATATAGTGCTGTTGTAACATATTAGATCGATCATGGCAGCATGAAACAAAAAAAGACTTTTTAAAAAAGGAAATAATTCTGGCCTTTGAAGACCGGGATGACACCTCGTGCCAAGTTTGAGGACCGGCGGTGCATTTTACTCTTTTACAATTAACGTTCTCAGTTCAAAGGCTGATGATAAAAAATAGAGAAAATAATCGCAAAGGAAAGAAACATATCAGAAGCATTGTTTACTATTTCTTCTCTCCATCCATTCTTATTGAAGTTATCCAAAGTGACGATCTCCAACGTTTTGCTCGCTCAACGGAAGTCTCCCTTGATTCCTCGTGCTGTAATAGAGAGAATTGCTGCCAATATGCTCCTCTCAAAACAGCCTACGTAATAAAGATAAATGGGTTGTTCTAAAAAAGCAAATCGTTACGCACACCAAATAATAACCCGTATAGGAGCTCTAATTCCCAGGAAAACAATAATATCTCTTTACACGTACATTACTATAAATAGTCCAACCCATGGTTAAGGAATTAAAGAAAGGCCAACTCACTATGAGATCAAATAATCATTAGAGAATTGCAGATGGAATCAATGTGTCTAAGGCTATTCCTAGTGGGAGTTTCATAGGAGTTTCATGCACATTAATTAGCATGTCATGTTGGACTATAAGATGACATGGCATAGAATTTAAGAAGAAAGATAAGAAACAAGTTTCATCTAGATGAAACTCTGTTTACATGAATACCAACACTCTATGAGTCTCGAAACTAAATGCAATATGGAACTTAGGAAACCACACAATAAAATTATGTATTAGGGGTGTAGTTTCAAACATTGTTTCATAGCCTTCTTGCTTATGTTGCTCTCTTGAAAACATCAAAATGAAACCCTCCATTGGGATTAGCCTAATGAATAAATGAATTTGAGTATATATGTACATTTTTGCCCCTTGCTGTGATTATGTTCATGTATTTCCGGAACTGACTAATAGCTAGCATGTACAATTTATAAAACTAGAGTGGACGTAACGTTAGTATCAAACAAGACTTATGCCATCTTGCTTGTCTCATTCAGCATAAGGATACAATCTGAAATACTTAGGGACTATAATCGAGGTTATGCTTTGATCTTGCTGCAAGTTTATTATTACGTACGGCTGGCGAATGGTTGTGTTCCATTTTGCATGGCCTAACCCTGTGCATGTTAATATACGTCCAGCATGTGTGGTACAAATGTGGTTTAATCGTCGCATAGATATAACAGCTTAACTAAAGGCCAGATGCGAAAGCTTACCACCAGAAGGTTGTTATCCGTATGTAGAGTCAGCATTACCGAACAAAATATCAAAATCAGTGTGGCAATTCCAAAGTTCACTAATATATATTTAATTAAGTTTATTACTAAGTCTGCTACGAATATGACATCACAGATTACAATGAGACCATACACAATCCAGTGAATCAATAAGTGAGACCAGACACATGCATCGTGGCGGAAAATAATACAACCAAGAAATTGCTGTTAACATTCATTATATACCATATATGAATACTGAATATGCTTTCATGAATGTTAGAGTGCACAACTAGGCATATGATCATGATAGGGACGCTATAGACGCACTGAAGTGATGTATCTTTTAATATTAACTGCATATCTTATTGCATATGGAAGCGAACCATCAGACTCATAGGTTTTGTTTATGAAGTAGGCATAGTTTGTGTAACCAAATATAGTTTTTAACGCACGGCAGCTAACTTACCAGGTAATAGGCGAATAGGCGATGGTAACAACCAAGTCCAATAGCGACACACCACACCTTAATAAGGCCAACTAGAGGCACTAACTTGTTCATTACATTTTGGTTTCCAGTTTTGGCTAGTGTGTAGCCATTAAGTTCTATAAATACGGTCACGTATACAACCCATCAACACACACAAAAACATCTATACTGAGAAGATTAATTAAGATATACTCTAGCAGTATCAGAGTAAGAGGGCAGCAATGGCGATAGCATCAAGGGTGTCACTCTTCGTCCTTATGGCGACGGTCATGCTCTTGGCCTCCGGTGATCGGGTGAAAGCCCAGGAGGCACACGGCGTCTTAGCGACGTACAACCTTTAGAACCCTGAGCGCATCAACTGGGACATGAGGACGGCGAGCACATTCTGTGCCACCTGGGATGCCGACATGCCGTTGGCGTGGCGGCAGCGCTATGGCTGGACAGCATTCTGTGGCCCTGCCGGAGCACACGGCGAGCCCTCCTGTGGCCGCTGCCTCCTGGTACATGAACTCAATCTCTCTCTCTCTCTCTCTCTCTCACACACACACACACACACACACCGCGTGCCACGGCGCATGCATAACAAGGATTTTGTGGAGCAGGTGACTAACAAGGCGACAGGGGCGAAGACGGTGGCGAGGGTGGTGGACCAGTGTGACAACGGTGGACTCGATCTGGACATCTCTGTCTTTAGGCAAATTGACACCGATGGAGGTGGCATGTTCAACGGCCACCTTTCTGTTGACTACGAGTTCGTGGGTTGCCAAGACTAGATAAGAACCTATTCATGGTTGGCCTCACTACATATTACCTAATATATATGTACGATGCCCATGCTATTATAGACATTTCCAATAAAATATAGACGCTACAAAACTGTTGTAACAATAAAAGTGCATCATGAAACGAATGTACGGAACCTCATATCTTGATCATATAGTAGAAGTGCATGGTCGTGTTCTTTATGCCTGCAGTTTTTCGTACCATAGGAGGAAATGGCTCCATGATATTTCTTTTGGGCAAGAAAGACGCATCAAGTATTCAAGTAGAAAAAATCTATCGAAGGACTAGTCGCGGTGGCTATACGCAACCTTAGAAGATGTCGGACGGAGGCAGATGGAACTGCTGGACAACACCCCTTTTTCCCTTTGCTTCAACTAAAAAATATGATAGTTTTCATTCAGAGCCTATTTTCAATTCCATTTACACCATCGTGTTTTTTTACAACGATATCTAGATAACAAGACCCACCCATGCCGCTCACCGCGGCCGCTTAATCGCTTCGCCGCCGCAGCTGCCCGTTAGGCAACAACGATGGAGGACGGAAGGCAGGCGGGACAGAAATAGGAGAGTTTATTGGGAGGGAGAGGCGACGGTGGAGGCGTAGGCGCGCAACCCGTCTGTTGTGTTCTGACTACGATGCTACATGCGCTCTGGAGCTTGGACCTCGAGAGAGGAGTTTTGGTACTTGGGCCTTGAGAGAGGAAGCAGCCCATGAGGTGGGGCAAAGTGTGGAGCCGGTGGAGTGTGCGGGCAGGACTTGCATTAGTCCCATCTCGCCCCCGCACTGAGACAAACACATGCTTATAATCGATGGAGAGAGAGGGGGCAGGGGGATGCAGGCATATATGGAGGCACGCAGACACTGGTAACTTGGCAGCTAGGCTCACCAACTACATACTCTTAGGGAGGAAGACAAAATGGATGGACCATGCATCATGGAGAAGGCTACCAAAAGAATGTAAGAGATGGATAATGCATTGATGGGAGGTAATAACCGCAACCCTTTTACTATTCTTAGTTCCATTTGTAATTCACACATGCAAAATGTTATTTGAGACCTAGACATTGAAGTCCAAAATGTTGAAGCCCAAATAAAGACCTTTAGAGCAGAAGAGAGAGTGAGAGTCGCCCATGCGGAGGCTAAATATAAGAAATATCTAGATCAGGTTAATTCTAGGAACGCCCCTTAGGGTGAGGATGATCTACCTAACTTAGCTATAGAAATGATAGACAATACCCAATCCTTTAGAGCGGAAGAGAGAGAGAGAGAGAGAGAGTGAAAGCCATCCTTGCGAGGCTAAATATAAGAAATATCTAGATCGGGTTAATTCTAGGAATGCCCGTTAGGGTGAGGAGGATCTAACTGACTTAGCTATGGAAACGATAGACAATACCCACATGGACGTGGGCCAAATCTATGATACCATAAGCCAAGAACCTAGAAGACGAGCTGCATGGGGTAGGAAGCCACTCAGGAAAAAGAAACAATGAGGATTCTCTTCTGGAACATTAGGGGCCTCAGAGGGGCTCCAAGAAGAAGACAACTAAAAGATCACCTCTTTCAACACAAGCTAGACATAGCTGGTCTCCAAGAAACCATCAAACATGATTTTACTGACTTTAAGTTGAATGTTGCTGGCGGCCTGCCTTTCTAGTGGAAATGGGTGCCCGCCAAGGGGAAATCCATGGGGATTCTGTTGGGGTCAAGACAGACAATTTGGAGAAAGAAAATACAAAGATTCTGGACTACTGCATAGTCATATCTATGGGGACCAAACTTACTAACTATAGATTTTCTGTAACTATTGTGTATGGCCTAGCCCAACATGAGTTCTTGAGAGATTTTCTACTAGAACTAGACAGGATATGTGACAGGGAATCACTGCCCATGGTTATTGGAGTAGACTTTAATCTGATCTGTGAAGCAAGGACAAAAGCTCAAAAATTGTGATGAAAAGCTAATGAACAACTTTAATGAGTTTATTGGCAGACACAAACTTAGAGAGCTGGCAAGGGCGAGCTGTTGTTATACCTAGACTAATAAGCAAGGTTGCCCTATTTTAGGCAACTTGTATAGGATTCTAGTATCCACGGAATGGGAGAACCACTTCCCTTCATGGTTATCCCGAAGCTTTAGTAGGGTTGGATCGGACCACTCTCCGATCCCATCATTTTGGATTCCGGGGAGCAAGGAGCCCCTAGACAAAAATACTTCCATTTTGAAAATCAATGGGTCACCCAGCTGGTTTTTGCGGAGATGCTAGTGAATAAATGGCTAGAGAGCAAAAGTAGACGGACTGTCGATTATTACTCTCTGGATGGGTGGCATGCATGGGAGCCTTTATTTCATTAATTAGGCAATATCTCAATGGATGGAATATCAAACTAATTGGCCAGCAGAAACAAGAAAAGAAAAATCTCCTACAAGAGTAAGAAAGGATCGAGAGAGAGGCTAACTCCAGAGACCTGTCTATAGAAGAATGGGAAAATAGATATGAGTTAGAAGCTAAGCTAGAACACATTATCATTTAGAAGAAATATATTGGCAACAAAGGGTGGGAGATCGGTGGACATGAACACTGACTTCTTCCTCCAGTACGCTATTGGTACAAGGAGGAAAATTACTATCTCACTTGAGGCTGACCAGGAAGAAATTAGGAGTCAAGAGGAAAACTCGAGACATATTGCTGATTTTTACAATGATGTTTTCGGTCCAAGCCAAGTTAGGAACATGTTCCTGTCTAGCAACTTCTGGTAGAACCGCTACCATCTCTCAGAAGAAGATAAAAATTGCTTTGGTTAAACCTTTCATGGATTTAGAAATCAAGGAGGGCAGTTTTACCATGAAGAGTGATTTGGCCGCTGGACCCTATGGGTTTGGAGTTACCTTCTTAAAGAAGTTCTATGAGGCAATCAAGGGAGATTATATTGGGTTATTCATAGCCTTCCATGGTGGATATCTGGACATCAAAAGACTGAATTATGGAGTGATTACCCTGGTACCAAAAGTGGTGGATGCCAACTATATTAAACAGTACCGCTCCATTTGTCTTTTGAATGTAGATTACAAAGGTTGTTCCAATGTTCTCAACAATAGGCTCATGACAGTGGCCAAGGAGGTCATCGGGACGAACTAAACATGGTTGTGAAGGGAAAGAATATCATGGAAGGGGTTATTATCCTACATGAAGTCATTCATGAGTTAAATAGTAAAGGGAAAAAGGCATAAACCTAAAAATTGATTTTGAAAAGGCTTATGACAGAGTATGTTGGGACTTCTTAGAGGAGGTATGAAAGGGAAAGGTTTCCAAGATAGGTGGATCAAGTGGGTTATGGAAATAGCAGGAGGCAAGGTGTGCATCAATGTCAATGGGCAAAGGATCCCTTACTTTAGAACTTTTAAAGGACTTAGACAGGGAGACCCTTTATCCACCCTGCTATTCAACATCGTGGCTGATGCCCTCAGTGCTCTACTTGACAAGGCGACATCCAAACATCTCATCCCAGGGTACTGCCAGAGCTGATTCCGGGGGCAATGTCTCATATAGAATACACTGATGACACAGTCATCATGGTATATGGCTTGTTCCAATTGATATTGAACCTTAAAATCCTTTTATATCATTTTGAATGGTTGTCTGGTCTTAAGGTTAATTTTCACAAAAGTGGGGTGTTTGCCTTTGACTACTCCCAAGTAGAAATGGAAGAAATGGCCAATATGCTGAATTGTACTCTAGGGGTCCTACCTATGAAATACCTAGGAATCCCAATATCGGACAAGCATTTGGGATGACTCATGGTTGAGTGAAGTGCCACTTAGACTAATTTTCCCTACCCTATACAATTTCTATAGAAATAAAAGGGCCACAATAGCAGAATGCTGCATTGGAGATAGGTGCGAACTAGAGTTCAATATATAGAAGTTTCTCTAATCATGACCTGAACCTATGGGAGGGCCTCATGAACGATCTCCAACAAGTTCCACTTGATAATTCAGAAAGAAGGGCTGAGGGTGACCTGGTCCCTAAATAATTCAGGATGCTACACGACCTAGTCTCTACAGGTTTAGCACACATGGAGGTGTGGTCTCCAACATATATTGACATGAGCATCTGAAAGTGCAAAATACCAATGAAAATCAAAGTCTTTCTCTAGCAAATGTATCATGGCAAACTACAAGTCTCTGTGGTTCTAAAACACAGCGGCTGGAAGGGTGACCCCAATTGTTCACTATGCGGCAACTTAGATACCATTGACCATATTTTTTTCACATGCCCTTTAGGAAAATTTATATGGTGTTGTATTAGAGATGCTTTTAAATGGGAGGGTGTCCCCACCTCCACAGCTAACTTCATGGGAACTCGGCTATCTAACCATTTTGGTGTACACAAGATGGAGCAAGCAAGGCGTCGGTTGCTGTCTTCCCTGCATAATGCTTCACCAAACAGCGCCGATGTGTTTGAATTGTGATCTTATGATCTCTAACAGGATAGAGCTTGTTACGTATCTTTTTGTTGCTAAACTTGCCACTTGTATCCCTAGTCCTGTAAAAACCTATTTCCTTTCTTAAAAGTAGAGAAGTTACTTCAAAAAAAGGCTGACAGGTGGGGTCCGTTAGGATGGACCAAATATTGGCAGAAAACTTGCTTATACTTTATTATAATAAATATATATAAGTATTGTTTATGCCCACTTTTTGTCCGGCTGGACACCTGTCAGTCAAACGCTCCTTGCTGCAATGGGTGAGAGAACGAATCGAAATCTAAACATCCACGAGAATTGTCTAGCATCGATCAGAATAGAAAACGTAGATGGAGACTATGGGAATAAGAAGATGAAGAGGAACAGCAAAAAGACCACCGACGGGCAAGCACGGTCGATATGCTTTGACCGTGGACGAGGTTAGCACAGCCGAGGTAGCTTAGCTCCGGTGCCACACAAGGGGCGAGATCCTCCAGTGCAGTATCGCCATCTCGCTGCAGTAGCCGGCAGACAGGGGGCTTCTGGATCTGCAACACGTGAGCAGCTCAGTCACCTGAGAGCACTAGCCCTGGTTTGCGCGGGCGGTCGAGCTCTAGGTCCAGCGCGCGCAGGGGAGGAAGCTCTGGTCGCTGGTTCAAGTAGGAACATGCGATTGCTTGAGCAGGTTTGGTGAGCTACGAATGGCCAAGGGTGAACTATGGCTGGGGTCAGCACGCAATAGTCCTCACCGCTCAAGTTAGGTCCGTTTGTGCGGAAGCCGGAGAGGATAAGGCAGGTCAATTTTTTTAAAATGGCGACGGTTGTGAAAGAAGATAAAAGGTGCAGGCAAAGAAAACAAGAATAGGAGATTAAGAAAAATAGATAAACAGATATGGCACTTGCAGTTGGCACAATGACATGTGGGACTTTTATATAACGATAGATGGAGCACAATTTTATCCACATTTAAGGTGTCAAAACCACATTCATCCTATGTACCTCTCCAAGAGAATTCAATAAAACACAAAACCAAGAAGGATCCAACCCATTCAACCAAACATGATGTGGGCTGGACACCATCCAAAAAACACGGGATCCATATGTTACATATGTTTAAGTAGATGTGTATAATTTTCAGGTCCATTGTGAAGGTTTACTGCAAACAACCTCATCCCTCATTTTATATATATATAGAAACTGACCTGTAGCAACACACAAGCACAGTTGCTAATAGATATAAATAGAATACTGAATAAAAAAAATAAAATTTAGTTTAGAAGGTTCGAGTTTACTATTTTTAGGCTATTCTCTAGTCTAATTTCCTTTCAGTTGAAAGTTAGTATTTGCTGTCAAAAGTTTGATTCAATTTAGAAAGTGATTTGAAACCAATCGGTAGATCTAGCACAATACCATTTGGGTTAAAAGGTGTTCTAGTTAGGAATTTTCAGACGCAAACTAGAAAGTGTGGTTGGCCACCGGGGCGCTCCCAGTGTACTCAGCACCGCATTATGTGTGGGCCCATAGTGGCCCACAACAGTTGAGGCGAATGTGCACCCGCGCACAGCCATGTACTATCTCCGTCCCAAAATATAAGTATTTGCTGACTTTTAAACATTACGTTCGACCATTTTTTATTTAAAAAATTTACGATGATGTATAAGCAAATACATTGTGTTAAAATTATATCTAATGATAAAAAAATCATAATAAAATAAATGGTATTTTTCTTAATTTTTAAATAAGACGGATGGTCAATCGTGAAATTCAAGCCAACAAATTCTTATATTTTGGGACCAGTGAGTATGGTTTTTTTAATATTTGTTTATAACCTCGGACAAATTTGTATACATAGGTATATGACCGAAAGTTATGTCACAATTTACCCCATCATAGTAATATACATAAGCTGAGCGCCGAAATTACATAAGTTATGTATGAAGGTTATATATATATATATATATATATATATATATATATATATATATATATATATATATATATATATATATATATATATATATATATATATATATATATATATTGGGAGCCTATAGGCTCCGAATAGTTATCGAGAGCCTAGAGGCAGAGCTGCCACTGGGACCGAGCCCAGACACTAGCGTGCCACAGACACACCACATCTCACCTGCCACCTGATGCATGCATGCAGCCTGCACCATCCCACCTCCCACCTTTTCTCCAACTTTTTCTATTGGTTTTTTTGCTATGATTCTTTACTTGAAGATCCAAATTATAAACTGTTTCCACCATTAGATTCGTGACATTTTTATGCACGGTTTGAGATTCATTGTGAATATTTTTTTAAAAAAAATTGAATTCAAATTCATACGATCATACAAACATACACAGATGATCATAGAAACTGATTCAAGTATAGAAACATATGGACATGAGCATATATAATATATGACCACATCAGGAAGTATGTATGATCGAGCACACATGTATGTATGACCATGCACAAGCTTGTGTATGATTGTATGCTCCATAGAAACCTGTTTCGAGCGTCATAGAAACATGTCCTTCTAGTCTTAGAACTCTAGCCCACTGTCATAGAAATATATTCTTCTGGTCATAGAACTCAGCCCACTGTCATGGAAACTTTTTCTTCTGGTCATAGAACTCCAGCCCACTGTAGGGGGAAGGTTAAGTCTAGTATAGAGAGTCTTAGCTCGAATAAATGATTAGTCGTGACATATATGATTAGAGTGGTACTTTCTATGACGTGCATTTTACTCAGCTTGAATATATGATTAGTCGCGACATTTATATGATCAGAGCGGTACTTTATGTGACATACATTTTAAGTAGGAAAAAAGTATTTTTGACTTCTATTATGTACAATATAGAGTCATAAACCATGGAACCCCAAGACCATGCCTGGTAGGGGGTGTTTGGTCTAGTATATAGAGTCTCAGCTTCCATATATGATTAGTCGTGTCATATATACGATCAGAGCAGAACTTTCTATGATAGGCATTTTCAGTAGACAAAAAAAGAGTTGAAGGTTTCTATTATGGTCATACGTTTCTACGCTCAAAACTATTTCTGTAGTCCTAACAGTATGTTTCTATAACCGTGTAAAGTTTGAATTCAAAATATTATGCACCAACACTTTATATGCCCGAGTATATATATTTCTATGCTCATGCCCGTATGTTTCTATGCTCGGACATATTCTATGCTCATGTCACTACGTTTGTATGATCATGTCCATACGTGTCTGTGCTCGACACAGTTTATATGGTCATGTCGGTATGTTTGTATGACCACACAAATTTGAATTAAAAAAATTCAAAAAAATATTCACAATGGATCTCAAACTATGTATAAAAATATCACGAATCTTATGGTGAAAATAGTTTGTGAGTTGGATCTTCGAGTGAAAAATTATAGACACTAAACTAAGTGGCAAAGGTGTTTTGTATGCATGCATGTGTCAGATGCATGGGAGGTGGAGAGGTGGCAGGACATGTGGTTCTTGCATGCATATGCATCCATGCATGAGTGAGGTGGGGCATGAGGTGCATGGGAGGTGGATGTGGCAGGAGATGTGTCTAGGCTTCCGATAGTTATCCGAAGCCTATAGGCTCCCAATATATATATATATATATAGTGTGTGTGTGTGTGTATATATATATGTATAGCGGCCGACTATTGGGAGCCTATAGGCTCCGAATATTAATTCAGAGCCTAGACACAGCTGTCACTGTCCCACATATCCCTGACACATGCTTGCATGCATGTGCATGCGTCTCTCACGCTCCCACATGCCAGGTACGCAAGCACCTGACACCCACCTGCCACCTACATCCATTTATGCAACACCTTTTCTATTTTGTATTTTTGCTATAATTTTTGAATCAAAGATCCAAGTGACAAACGGTTTTCACCACAAGATTTGTGATATTTTTATGCACAGTTTGAGATCCATTGTAAATATATTTTTTAATTTTTTTTTAGTTTAAAATTTGTGTGGTCATACAAACATACTGACATGATCATATAAACTGTATCGAGCGTACAAACATGTGGGCATGATCATACGAATGTAGTGATACCAATAAAGAAGCCTATGCGTCAGCTCATACAAACCAATCTAGTTGTCGGTGCCTGATTTGGTCGCATTGGCACCAACAAGTGATTGCGATGCTAAACCACTCGTTTCCCTGATGGCGAGAGTGAGAGGCGGGGATTTATCCTGGTTCCGGCCAAGGGGCCGTACGTCCAGTAGTGGTGCGATGCACCGGTTTTCGTGTTGCTCGTAGTAGGGGTTTACAAGCAAGGTGGGAGAAGGAGATGAGCTCCTAAGTCCCAGCTACGTGGTGTGTGCGTGTGTATGAACTTGCTGTGGTTGTGTCCGTCCTTGCGTTGCCCTTTGCATGGGCTTCCCCTCCCCTTTTATAGACCAAGGGGGACGGGCGTAAGTACATGTGTTCGTGGCTAAGTGCACTGTTCGTCCATGCCGCGCACTGTGCGAGCGGGAATCGCGCCTTCCAACTCCGGCTGACGACATGGCAATGGCTGACGTAATGTCCTTTCTGCTTGTGATGGTTCACGGCATCGAGGGTGGTGTCTTGCGTACGGCGTCCAGATCGAGCCTCCGTACCTTCCTTCGAGGGTCGCCTTCGAGGATGGTGGCGTGCCCGAGGCGGGCGAAGTCAAAGGAGTGGTTGGCACAGTGCTGCTGCCAAGGTTAGGTCTGGCCGTGCAGCATGGCGCTCAGAGTCCACTGTTGCGAATGGATTTGACTGGGGTCTTCTCCGAGGCGTGGGTGGTTGGGTGGCGCAGTGATCTCCTGCTTTTTGACTGCAGAGGAGCGTCATCATGGCTTGGATTGACAGGTCGCAGAGTCTCGGGCGCTGTTCCCGGTGTGGCTGACTCGAGCTCGGTCTATAGGCTCGAGCCTGCTGAACCTCGAACGAGACGGAGATCACCCGCTCGAGGGTGGAAGTCTCCCTCGAGGCCACTGAGCCTCGAACGAGACGGAAATCCTCGCTCGAGGGTGGTCGCCCACCTCGAGCTGGGAGAGTTGTCGCGATGGTGGGCCTTGCTGGGCCGTGGTGCCAGGCCAATGTCGTTGTGGGCTTTCTCGCCGAGTTGCTTTTAGGCCCAAGTTGGGGTACCCCTTTTGGAGGTACCCGACAGTAGCCCCCCAGCCTCCGCAGGAATGAGATTCAATTCTGCGGAGGTTGGTGCCAGTCGAGGCTTTCGAGGCCTTTGTCCCTTCGCGAGTTCTGGGAATCCGTGGGGGCGCGCTAGTGCACCCGCGGGTGTAGCCCCCGAGGCCTTGGGAGAGTGGTTGACACTCTCCCAAGGTCTCAACTTGATGTGAAGAGCATTCGCTGCTCCCCCATGTGTGGATTCGTCCACTACGCTTGAGGTGGGAAAGATTTCGAGCTTTTCTTCGTGCCTCGTGCTCCCTGTTCGAGGGGGCTGAGGAGGAGGCGACCCGTGCTTCCCTCGACGGGATCGAGCCACAGATGCCTGGTTGAGCTGATAACGGGTGGTTCGAGCGGATGTCCATGCCCCGTTCGATGAGGGTAGGCTCGTGGTCATACGACACGCCCGTGAGAGCCTTTCGCAAAAGTATGCTAGACGGAACTCGACCTCATTCGATAGAGGTCGAGGGCTCGATGCTCCCCCTCGAGGGGTCCCTCGATCTAGGCACCTTGCTTGGCCTCGAACATAATCGGTTGGTTTCCTCGTGCGTTCGAGCTTCGAAGGTACCATCGATTATCCCTGACTCGGTTGATCTGAGGCCCTTGTCGAAACCCTTCGTAGGCCCAAGGTTCGAACCCCTGATCAGTAGCACGATGGTTTCTTCAATTCGAGGAGGAAGCCTCGAGCGTTTATTTCATGAGTTCCGCTTCGCGCGGGATAACGAGGCTTTCGAGACCTTCGTCCCTCGAAAGGGCTTCCTCGAGTCTTCGAGCTTCGAGGCCTTTCCTTCGAGGGTGGCGCCTTGAATGCACCCTTCCTTGTTCTGCACAGGTCATGATAACCATCAATGAAAATTTCGTGGTTTCGTGGTTTCATGGGAGAAGTGGGTGCGCCTTTTCAGGCGAGGCGTGCGGGTGCAGTTCGACACGACCGCACGTCTGCCGCGCCAGACTCCTCGAGAATTACGGCGCAATCAATCGATTGCGCGGTTGACGCAGCCCGCGCCGTTACATCTCCCGGGGCGGGCCTGGCTGTCAGCTTAAGGGGCTGTCGTGTCAATGCCGGCGTCCTGCCATGCCTGGCTCCGCGGGGGGAGTATAAATAGCACGGCAGTGCCCATGCCAAGGGTACGTCTTCCCTTAGCCTTTGCCTTCAGCCCTTTGCTTTAGCCTTTGTCTTCGTCTTCTTCCTTCGCCTTAACTCTCCCTCACCGCCATGGCCCAGTTCGTCGACCCCGCGCCATGGAAGCCATCCAATCCCACCAAGACCTGCCTAGAGAGTCTCGTGGAGGTTGGAGTGCTGCCGCCCAACGTCGACGGCGAACCGCCTATTTGGATTTCGCCGGGGGCCGCTACAGAGCCCGATCCGCCGGCGGGCTACGTCGTGAGCCTCGTTCGTTTCCACGAGCGGGGCTTCGGCGTTCCGGTGGGAAGATTCATGCGAGCGTTGTGCTTCCACTACAAGGTGGAGCTGCACAACTTCTCGCCCAATGCGATCTCACAGGCGGCGGTGTTCGTCGCCGTCTGCGAGGGTTACCTGGGCATCGAGGCCCACTGGGACCTTTGGCGCCACCTCTTCTTCGGCGAGCTCTTCACAGAGGGCGTCTCCAAGGGGGTCCGCCGCCCCGCTCGCGCTGGTGGCCTTGTGCTCCAAGTCCGGAGGAGCCGCAAGGATCTCTACATCCCTTGTTCCATGGTCTCCAACAACCAAGATTGGGACAAGGGGTGGTTTTATCTCCGCAACGACGGAGGACGTCTGCCGCCCTACACCGGCAAGCTGCTGACGAAGAAGCATGACTACTGGTCCTTCGGGGTGTCACCGCCGGAGCAAAAGGACAAGCTTGCTCCGTTGGTCGAGGCGCTTCAGCGTCTCGCGAGGCAGGGCCTCACCGCCGGTGGGGTCATTGCCAATTTCCACCAGCGGCGGGTGCTTCCCCTCATGCAGAGGAGGCTCCCGCTATTCAAGATGACCCCTGGCGCCGACGTCACCGGCACGGCGATGGTGGCGTAGCCATTGCCTGCCGCCACCGCCGTTCAACGGGCGCGGCGCGCCGTCGACAAGCTGCCGGACAACCCGTGGGCGGTGCCAATGCGGCCCGAGGATGGCCACCTGAGCTTCGTAAGTAACTTTCGTCCCTCGTTTTTGCTTTTGGTTTTGTTTTCGTGTTTTTGACCTTACGAATGGTGTTTCACAGGGCGTGTCCCGCAGCCAGTACTCCAAGCCCCCTGTCCCTGAGGACAAGGCTGTTAACCGCGCCCTCGCTGAGAAGGCGAAAGAGGACAAGGATTGGAGGGAGGCGCGGCGGTGGCGGAAAGACTGGAAGAAGAAGAAGCACTTGGCGGAGAACCGCGAGCGGGAGGCGCAGGGGCTACCGCCGCTCCCGACGACGGAGTCTTCCCCTGATCCCGATGCGTCTGAGGAAGACGGCGGGGCGAGGAGTCCATCTCCTTTCGAGCTTCCCGTCTCTTCGCGGGCTTCCCCCGGTGGGGCCGCCCAGTCCGCAGCATCTGGGGGTGGCGGCGGAGAGATCATCGACCTCGGGACTCCGCCGTCGACCGCGGTGCCCACTGTTGGGAGTCCGTCGGGGGCCGCGACGGTTGTTCTCGAGGAGCCCCAGGGGCGAGGCGAGGCTCCCCCGTCGACTGTGGTGCCTGCCTCTGGGGGCCCGTTGGGGGCAGCGGCGGCTGCCCTCGAGGAACCCCAGGGTCGAGGCGAGGCACCCGAGCGGCCGAGCGCTGTCGAGGAGGCCTCAGCCCGTGGGCCGGAAGTGGAGGTCCCCCAAGTAGAGTCCGTCGTCTCTACGGGGGGCGAGGAGGCCTCGAGGGTGACTCCTCAAGGGGAGGTCGACGCCTCCATGGGAGGCGAGGCTCCGAGGGTGACTCCCGTTCTAACCTCGAGGCCGAAACGGAAGCTCCCCATCGTGCGGTAAGTTTCGTTCGTTGCTCGCTTGTCGTTGATACTTCGCTTTTGTCTTTGACCGAGCTTTTTTCGGGTCGCAGTCGATCTGGGGGGCGGAGCGTGCCTTCCCTCGCGCCGACCAAGGCCCTCAAGATTGGGCCAAGCTCGTCGCCTCACCCGTCCTCGCAGCTCCTGGGCCCGACGAACGAGGTGGTGCAGGACTTCGTCACCTTCTTCGACACTCAGGCGGAGCTGCAGGTCGAGCAGCAGCCGTGCGAGGAGGCGCCCCGGGTCCTCGAGGAGCCGAGGCCGCCTCAACTCCTCGAGGGCGCTGTCAAGCCCCGGGCCGAGGTTGCCCGGTCCGAGGATGCCACCCCCGCGCCTGGGGAGGCTCTTCGCGTCGAGGAAACGCCTGCGGCGCCCGTGGAGGCAGACGCCGCGGTGGTCCCCCCGCACGAGGGGGGAGAGGGACGGAACCCTGGCGGTGGGTTTCCCCATCTGAAGGAGCTGGCAGAGGCTCTGGGGGTGGGAGCCCCCGTGACGCAGGGGCGCGAGAGCGGCGGGGCCACGCCGTCGACTCTCATCGTGGCTCCGTCGAGGCCAGCGCTTACCGGACCCAGCGGGGCGTATGCCCGGGGATCCGCTGAGATGTGGCAATCCCGCCACGAGCTTCCCCAGCAGTTCGTCAGTGACACCGTGGCGGAGGAGCGCCTGTGGGAGGTCCAATCGTCGCACGGTCAGGACGTTCGCAGGGTGCTCCGAGACGTCCTCCGCCTTCACGATGAGGCCGGCAAGATCCACCAGGTGCGTTCTGGTGCAACCAGTGTTTTTGTCGTAACTCTTTTTCAATCAGGGACTTAGTTCGTTTTTTGCAGGAACTCCGCCGTCAGGCGTTCGCAAAGAACGACCAGATTGCGGCGCTGCTGTCGGAGCTTCGCCGCTTGTCGGGGGCGCTCGAGGTCCGAGACCACCAGCTGGCCGACCTTCGAGACGCTCAGGACCGGGTCGTCGCCGAGTGCCGGGAAAAGGGCGAAGTCATCACTCGCCTAGATGACTCGGTCAGCGCCCTGCGCGAGCAGCGCGCGAACAGCAGCACCTGGCTGGACAACGAGCATGCTGCGCGTAGTGCGGCGGAGTCGGCGGTCGAGGAGGAGCGGCGTCTCGTGGTCGAGACTCGAGACCAGCTCGAGCGGGAGCAAGCGGCTCGGGCTACGGCGGAGCGGCAGGCTCGAGAAGGAGAGAAGGCCCTCGAGGCTGCCCAGGGTCAAGTCGAGGGTAAGCCGTTTTGGCTCGGGTTTCGACCTTGTTTCACTTTGTTAGTCTTTCGTTTCTGACGGCCTTGTTTGTGCTACGTTGAAGCGGGCGCTTCAGGCCGAGACGGAGTCGAAGGAGGCCGTGCTGGTGGCGCACTCGGCGACCCAGCGTGAGCTCGATGAGCTCGTGCAGGCCGCCTCGGCGGCCTGCGACGAGATCGCTGGCGCCGACGTGCAGTCTGGGAGCTCCCTCGCCAGTCGCCTTCGAGCGCTTGGGGGGCACTTCACCTCGCGCTCGGAAGGCGCTTGGAGTGGTTACGACCCACTACCAAGCGGACCTTTCGAAGCTCGCCGCCGGGTACGTCGTTGCCGACGACCTCAACGACGAGGAGGCGGTGGCGGCGATGGAGGAAGCCGATGCTGCTGCCGACGGAGTGCTCGCTGGCCACTTCGAGGGCGTCCTTTTTCCTGGCGAGGACGACGGTGGCTGGGACGACCTTGGCGGCGGGGGCGATCCCTGAAAGTCTCGGGCCATCGAGCCCGAGTGTAAAAAGTAGCTTAGAGATTTAGATTTCTTTATGTAAGACTAAATCGCTCGCTAAACGTTGTTTATTTTGCTTGGAGCATGATGTTATTTTTATGGGATGTCTTCGCGACGTGCATTGTGTCCGATGCTTGTGCCTCGAGAGGAGAACGTCATTAGGATCGTTCGTACATGAATGACTTAGGCGGAGGGAAGTGAGGTGTTGCCGTAGCCTCGAGGCGTAAGCGAACACTTGGCTCAGGCGACCCTGCCCTTGTCCGTTTCACGCCTAGTGTGTTTCCTTCGAGGTTTCGCAAAGGATTTTTTGAAAAAAGTGATGATTTTTTTGGGGGTTACTCCCCATTTAGCCCCCGAGGGAGGGATGGCTCTACCGAGGGTAGAGCCAAACCTCCCTTGAAGCGCGAAAGGAATAAAAGTTCGTTTTATTTATTTCCAAACTGTGGGGGAAAAACATCGACACTTGATTCAAAAGACTTGTACAAATCTAGAGCTAGAGTATGTACAAAGGTTTCGAGGGCCACGAGCCACTCTAGGGATAGAAACGACGTAGCTGTTGGATGTTCCAGGCGTTCGTGAGGATCTGCCCATCCTCGTCAGCTAGCTTGTATGTCCTGGGCTTGAGGACTTCGGCGACGATGTATGGTCCCTCCCATGGGGGTGAGAGCTTGTGCCGTCCTCGGTTGTCCTGTCGAAGCCTAAGCACGAGATCTCCTTTGCAGAGGTCTCGATGCCGGACCCTTCGAGCCTGTTGTCGCCACAGACTTTGCTGGTACCTCGCCGAGTGGAGTAGAGCCACGTCTCGAGCTTCGTCGACTTGGTCGAGCGAGTCCTCTCGAGCCTGGCAGTTTCGCTGCTCTTGGTACGCTCGGAGCCTAGGGGACCCGTATTCCAAATCCGTGGGGAGGATGGCCTCTGCCCCATAAACGAGGAAATACGGGGAGAACCCTGTCGCTCTGCTTGGGGTCGTTCTCAGACTCCAAATCACCGACGGTAGCTCTTGTACCCACTTGTGCCCAAACTTCTTCAGCTTGTTGTGAATTCTAGGCTTTAGGCCTTGTAGAATCATGCCATTGGCACGTTCTACTTGGCCGTTTGTTTGCGGGTGGGCCACTGCCGACCAATCCACTCGGATGTGGAAATCGTCGCAGAATTTTAAGAACTTCTTTCCCGTGAATTGGGTGCCGTTGTCGGTGATGATGGAGTTGGGAACCCCAAAGCGATGGATTATGTCGGTGAAGAAGAGCACCGCCTGCTCAGACTTGATTCTACTGATGGGTCGAGCTTCGATCCATTTGGAGAATTTGTCGACCGCCACCAGTAGGTGCGTGAAGCCCCCGGGCGCTTTTGCCATTGGCCCGACGAGGTCGAGGCCCCATACGGCAAAAGGCCACGTGATGGGGATTGTTTGCAGCGCCTGAGCGGGTAGATGCGTCTTGCGTGCGTAGAACTGTCACCCTTTGCAGGTTCGTACCACTTCCGTGGCGTCAGCCACGGCAGTGGGCCAGTAGAAGCCTTGTCGAAAGGCGTTGCCCACGAGCGTGCGTGGGGCTGCGTGATGTCCACACACGCCCGCGTGGATGTCGAGGATAAGCTCTCTTCCCTCGGGTATTGGGATGCAGCGTTGCAAGACCCCCGAGGTTCCCCGTCGGTACAGTTCCCCCTCGACGATGAGGAATCGTTTAGCTTTCCTCGCAACGCGCCTTGCCTCCGTTCGATCGCTAGGCAAGACGCCTTGATCGAGCCAGTCGATGTACGGGCTCCGCCAGTCTCGAGGTGCTGGGGCCTCGTCGATTTCCATCGCCTCTGCCTCGTCCTCTTCTCCCGAGCAAGCCTCGTACCCCATGGGCTCGTCCTCATCTGCCAAGAGCTCCGCGCTCGTGGGGTCGAGGGCGGCCGCTCGAGCGTTGGGTGTCGTCGGGGCTCGAGCCGAGGTGGCAACAGCAATCGAAGGTCCGTCGACATCCTTGGCGAATACGTTCGGCGGAACGGTGGCTCGTCCTAACGCGATCTTTGCCAGTTCGTCGGCCTCCTCATTATATCTTCGTGCGATATGATGGAGCTCGAGGCCGTCGAACTTGTCTTCGAGGTTACGTACCGCCTAGCAGTATGCCGCCATTTTTTCATCGTGGCAGCTGGATTCCTTCATCACCTGGTCAACGACCAGTTGTGAATCGCCACGGATGTCGAGGCGCTTAATGCCGAGCTCAAGCGCGATTTTCAAGCCGGCAAGAAGCGCTTCATACTCCGCCATGTTGTTCGACGCGGGGAAGTTGAGTCGCACGACGTATCGAAGGTGCTCCCCACGGGGTGAAATGAAAAGCAGGCCGGCGCCGGCGCCGGTCTTCATCACCGACCCATCGATGTACATTTCCCAGCAGTCGAGGCTGGACTTCAAAGGGGGGAGCTGGGTGTCGGTCCATTCGGCTACGAAGTCTACCAAAGTCAGAGACTTTATGGCCTTTCTTGGCGCATAAGCGAGGGTCTCCCCCATCAGCTCCGTCGACCATTTCGAGATTCGCCCAGAGACCTCGCGGTTCTGGATGATTTCGCCCAGAGGGAAGGACGATACGACGGTCACCGGGTGAGCCTCGAAGTAATGTCGCAGCTTGCGTCGAGCCAACACGATGGTGTAGATCAGCTTCTGGATGTGGGGATACCTCATCTTGGTCTCGGACAGGACCTCGCTGATGTAGTACACCGGTCGCTGGACCGGCAGAGAGTGTCCTTCCTCGATCCTTTCCACCACTATGACCGCGCTGACGACATGAGTGGTCGCTGCGACATAGAGGAGGAGAGGTTCGCCCTCTTTCGGTGAGGTAAGGATCGACGTGTTCGTTAACGCAGTTTTGAGTCGATCGAGAGCTTCCTGGGCCTCCGCGGTCCAGGTAAAGTGCTCTGACTTCCTCAAAAGTCGATACAGAGGCAACCCCTTTTCCCCGAGACGAGAGATGAAGCGGCTTAGGGACGCCAGGCATCCCATCACCCTCTGTACACCCTTTAGGTCACGGATCGGTTCCATCTGTTGGATGGCCGTGACCTTTTCGGGGTTGGGCTCGATGCCTCGTTCGGAGACAATGAAGCCTAGGAGCATACCTCGAGGCACACCGAAGACACATTTCTCAGGGTTGAGTCTTACTCCGTGCGCCCTGAGGCAGCTAAACACGACCTCGAGGTCGCGTACCAGGTCGTCCACCTTCCTGGTTTTTACGACGATGTCATCGACATATGCTTCTACGATACGACCTATATGATCCCCGAAAACGTGGAGCATACAGCGTTGGTACGTGGCCCCGGTGTTTCGAAGGCCGAAGGGCATTGTAACGTAGCAGTACATGCCAAACGGAGTGATAAAGGAAGTCGCGAGTTGGTCAGACTCCTTCATCTTGATTTGATGGTAGCCGGAGTACGCATCAAGGAAACATAAGAGTTCGCATCCCGTCGTGGAGTCTACGATTTGATCTATACGTGGCAAGAGAAATGGGACTTTCGGGCATGCTTTATTCAAGCTGGTGTAATCTACACACATTCTCCATTTCCCACTCTTCTTCTTCACCAGTACAGGATTAGCTAGCCACTCAGGATAAAATACTTCCTTGATGAATCCGGCCTCCAGAAGCTTGCGTACCTCCTCACCGATCGCTCGTCGTTTCACTTCGTCGAAACGTCGGAGGCGCTGTTTGACCGGCTTGGAGTGGGGGCGGATATCAAGAGAGTGCTCGGCGACCTCCCTCGAAATGCCTGGCATGTCCGAGGGGCTCCACGCGAAGATGTTTGCGTGAGCGCGGAGACAGTCGACGAGCACCACTTCCTATTTGTCGCTGAGGGAAGAGCTGATCCTCAACACCCTGCCGTCGTGGCTGTCGGGGTTGAGGCGCACAGTCTTGGTGTCCTCAGCGGGCGCGAAGCTCCCCGGTTGCCGTTCGTTGGCGTCAGGGAGCGTGTTGACGATCGCCTCTAAATCAGCCACGAGGGTATCATCGAGGGCGAGGGCCTCCGCGAGCTCGATGCTCTCGATGTCGCACACGTAGGCGTGCTCGACCGTCGGGCCGACCGTGATGACTCCGTGAGGCCCTGGCATCTTCAGCTTGAGGTAGGTATAGTTGGGGATGGCCACGAACTTGGCGTAGCACGGCCTTCCCAAGATGGCGTGGTAGGCTCCCTTGAAGCCCACTACCTCGAAGGTGAGCACTTCCTTGCGGAAGTTTGCCGGGGTTCCGAAGCAGACGGGCAGGTCGATCTGCCCGAGAGTTTGGACGCGCTTTCCGGGCGCGACTCCATGGAAGGAGGACTTGTTGGGCCGCAGCTCGCTGGTGCTGATCCCCATAAGCTCCAGGGTTGGAGCGTACAGGATGTTGAGACTGCTGCCACCGTCCATGAGCACCTTGGAGAAACGCGTGTTGCCGATGACGGGGTCGACGACGAGGGGATACTGCCCGGGGTTTGGGATATGATCGGGATGGTCTTCGCGACCGAACGAGATGGTCTCCGATGACCAGTCGAGATACGAGGGGGTTGCTGGCCGGGCCAGCATGACCTCCCTGCGTTCCTTCCTCCGCTGTCGAGGTTTCAGATTGGCCACGGGACCTCCCGTGATGAAGAACACGTGTTCCACCTCGGGATACCCGTCGTCGTCCTTGGCGCCACCGTCCTTGGGCTGAGGTTGTAGAACTTCCGCAGCATCTCACACCGCTCGAGGGTGTGAGCGACAGCGGTCTTGTGATACGGGCACGGCTTCTTGAGGAGGTCGTCGAAAACGCCCCCACCACGCGGAGAACCTCAAGGTCCCTTGTGGTTAGGGTCGACCGCGAGGGCCTCATCTTCGACGTCGCCCGCTCCGCAGGGTGCTCAGGGCTTTTTTCCTCTCTTGCCGTGCTTCCGCTTCTTCGAGGGACCCTTTGCCTTGTCGTCCTCTGCGGACGCTTCCTCGGGGCGCTTCCCCTTCTTATCATTGAAGATGGCGTTAGCCGCCTCCTCCCCCGAAGCGTACTTCGAGGCCACCTCGAATAGCCGGATTGCGTCGGGGGGACGGCTCCTCCCCAACTTGCATACCAGGCTATAGCACGTGGTGCTCTCGAGGAAGGAGTGGATGATCTGATGGTCGGTGATGTTGGGAAGCTCGGTGCAGCGCTTGGAGAAGCGCCGGAACGAAGTCCCTTAAGGATTCGCCGGGTTTTTGTTTGCACCCTCGAAGGTCCCACGTGTTCCCAGGGCGCACGTAGGTGCCCTGGAAATTTCCCATGAAGGTCTCGACCAGGTCGTCCCAGTCGCAGACCCGGTTGGGGGGCAGATGCTCGAGCCATGTCCGCGCAGAATCTGCCAGGTGGAGTGGCAGATTGCGGATGATCATGGCGTCATTTGTGACGCCGCCGAGCTGACATGCTAGGCGGTAGTCGTTGAGCCACACCCTGGGGTCCGTTTCCCCAGAGTATTTGGTGATGGTGGTAGGCTGTCGGAAGCGGGAGGGGGGGGGGAATCGGAGCGGTGCGGATGTTGTGGCTAAACACCCGTGTTCCTGCTGGCTCCGGGTCCGAATCCCGGTTCCACCCAATGTCGGCACGCCCGCGTTGGTGGGTCCGGGCTCCCTCTCGCTGCCTTATTTGGTTCAGCGTGTTGCGAGCATCACCATCGTCGATCGCGCCTCGGGTGTCCTGGAGGCGTGACCTTGCGGGCACCCTTGCTCGAAGCGCTCCTGCTTCAGGTGCCCGTGGTTCGCTGGCGTGGCGTCGTGCTGTGTCCCGGCGGGAGTCGCCCCGGGACTGTGCTCGCGCCCTGCCGTTAGGCCGGGGTGAGCGTACCGAGGACTCCCCTCCTCGTTCGCCCTTCGAGGCTGAAGAGCGTCGAAGGCGGGAAGCTGAGCTTTCGGCTTGTTGTTGGGCGGCATGGCTCGGAGCAGTGCGGCCGCCGCGATGAGCTTTTGGCTCATTTTGGGAGCGAGATCGTCATCTTTGCCTTCGGCAAGGATGCGAGCCCGAGCCACTCGCCCCGCATGCCGTGCGTCCGTGTCGTGCTCGTGGCCTTGTTTGGCCGGCTCGTGGTCGGAGCGCGCCGGTGGTGAGACGTCACCACTTCCCAAGTCGCGGGGGCGAGCAACTCGTGGCAGGTGGCGCGGATGCCGCTCATCCTCGGAAGGAGAGTGGTCCGATAGGTCCGGTGGCTGCGCGCCTTCCGGATCTATGCCATTGTTGTCCCCCTGGTCATCATCCTCACTGTCATCGCCCGACGTTGATCCTTCGCTGATCTGCCCATCGTCGATGACGAAACACTCCCTGGTCGGATCATACTCATCATCGGAATAGCCGAAGCAGTAATCCGCCGCTGTTTGGAAGGCCATAAAGGCCTCTGGGTCGCGGAGACCCGAGTAGTCCCAACCAGGGTGTTCACGCTCAAAAGCGTATCCGTGTGGCGGCCCACTCCGAAATTATTCCAAGTTAAGTACCCCGGGACCACTAACCGAGTAGTCAGGCACTTAATCCGGAATAAGCTGGAGCGCCGTCGGATTAAACCCGATTAACCACGTTTTTTTCTCGATCGAAACAACAGCACGCCCACACGAAGGTGAGTTCCAGAGATTACAACATTCCACAAATTAACTTACACAAATAGGTATCACAAGTTATTACAAACCAAGTTCAAATTTAAATCAGAGTACAAAGTCTTGCAGCGGAAATAAAAGTTTCATTGCAGCGGAAGATAATCTAACGACGATACAATAACACCGTGCTGAAGCCTGCCACGATGCTACTCCTTCCGATCCTCGGCAGAGGACGGAACCCATTCAATGTGCCAGCCAGGTGGAACCTGGGTAGGCCAAGACAAAGCATCGACATCCAAAGGTGTACCTGTAAATCATTGCCACAAGCAAGGCTGAGTATACTAATACTCAGCAAGGCTTACCCGTCGGGTGAAAACTACATCACCGACATCTAGACATGAGAGGCTTTTGGCTGGTGGGTTTGTTTGCCAAAAAGCAACTAAAATAGGTCCTTGCTTTCAAGTTTTAGCATCATATTCTAGTAAATTTAACCATTCTAGATTAGCATCCTTCCTAAGCATACAAGTGGTGCAATACAATTTAATTCATACAACAAGTTCATAAATCTCATAATTCCACTTGTTACTCAATGTAGCATGGCGGTCAAGCAGTCTCATTAACCGCGAGAAGCGGACAGTTCGAACCGAATTTCTGCTACCTGGCCAGGGGAAACCCAACACACACGGATACTCTGCTTGCTATAAAAGGCACAAGCATTTCCCAACCTTTCCCATCGATCCACAATTCGGAACCGGGTCCATTTCCTTAGGATAAAGGTTTACTGCTTCACTCACAGTCTCACGCATATATCCACAAGTGTACGGCAGGGGAAAACAAAGTTTCCAAGGAGAGATGGCTATCGGCCCTAGCTGCTTCAATCTGGTACCGGGCTTACCGACTCCCATATATCGGCATGCATGCGGTACGTTCAAAAACTTGACACACTCATCCATACATTTCGACCTTAAATCAATTGTCATAAACGGACGGGAGATCTACATCTATCACCCCGCCCGTCAGTCCTTATGATTCCAACATAAGTAAAGATAAGCAATTCCTATGTCTCGCGAGTGACAGGAAATCACTCGACTTGTAACGGACCTAAAGCAATGCCCTATCGATCCTTTCATGCTAGTGTTGCAATTCATAGGTACTAGGAAATGTGCAGCTAAGGTATTCAATCAACTCCTTGAAACGTAAATGCACAAGCATAGGGAATTCATAAATGCATAATTTTAAAGGTTAGGTTATGCTCCGGGGCTTGCCTTCTTGCTCGAACTGGGGGTTAGCCTCCGGGTTGGTCGATCCTGCACCGGCACCTTCCTCCGGGACTTCTTCCTCGTCTGCGGGAATGAGGTGGTAGTTGCCGTCCGGGATGGCGCCTTCTACATGAGATGCATAGTTTAAGGTGGCTGCCTATTGATTTTAAAATTAAGGCCTTGAAGGCCATATTCACCTAGACATGCTTAAGCATTACTATTTTCTTCACAAAAACAGGGTAGAGGTGTGCGAAAAGTTTTATTTGATTTCGATGGTGATTGTGTACATATATAAAAGAATTCTATTGATTACTTCACAAATTAGGGTGCTGTTCTGGAATTTCAGATTCCATCCATTTTATTCTAACTAATTAACCAAAAGGTTTTATCTTTTTATATAAATCAATTTCCACCTGGATTACTTCTCATTTTTGTTTCTCCAATTCTGTTCATCATTCTTATCTATAAACTTTATGACGTCTACTGGAGTATAAGAGCTAAGCTCACTCCAAAATTTAGCAAATTCTGAGCTACACATAATTTATTAAAAATATAACAAGCCGCTGCCAGCAGAAATGAATTTAAATCATATAAAATCGAAAATTCATCCAATTCAGGAGATTTTCCTACCAAAGCTAGGCAATAGCATGAGGAGGGCTCTGGCCAAGTGGTGGCTCAAAATAACACTTGGGTAATCCTCAATAAATTCCTATCCAAAAACACATATTAATTTATTTGCTAGCCTAAACAGAGCAAAAATTAAGTTTTTCATTTTTCACAGGTGTGCTAACAAGTTTTTAGTCCTCTGGAGCAAAATGGTGATTTTTCACTGCACAGATTATTTTTAAAGATTTCTGCACTGCAAAAAGACAGAAAACACATTTTAATTTATAACCGGAGCTACAATTCATATTTTTAGGTCCCCTTTTGACACAAGCTGTCCAAAGTCACTACACACAACATATCCAAAGCTCAACCCTAGCGGAGCTCTGGATTTGAAATGGTGCACTACTTTCCATTTTCATAGTTTGAATTTTAGCTCAAAACAGTTCATCAAAAGTATAAACATGTCTAATAGGGATTGTAGTTTAGACTCTCACGAATCCAGAGAGTATTTTTGTGCATTTTTCTGATTTTTGTACGATTTTTAATGGATTTTGCAAGATTCGGGAAAAACAAATCTAGTTTTAAGAATCTATTTTCGCAGGGAACCCTAGAACTTTCAAAACTTCGCGAACGAGTCCCTGAACTTTTGCGCAGAGGCCCCTAGACAAACGAAGACGATGAAGAAAGGCCCTCGGCTCTCGCCGGAGTTGCGCCGGCCAAACGGCGGCGAACTAGGCTCGGGGAAGTGGGGGAAAAGCTTCCTGGGCTCACCACGAGTCGTTTGGGGACGGTTTGGAGGCCGGGGGTGGTCGGAGTTGCGCCGGCGACGAGGTGGTGGCGGCGCGGCCACCGCGGCTTCTACGCCGGTGAGCTCGGGGTCGTTCGCCGAGGTTCGAGGGGTCCTAGAGCACCAGTGGAGCTCGAGGAAGCCAATGGCGTGCTCGGTTGACCTCGGGGACGGCTCGGAGTAGGGGCTCGACGTGCGGGTGCTCCGGTGGCCGGAATTCGCGATTTGGGGGAAGTCTCAAATTCTCGCCGGAGAAGGGACAATAGCTTGGGGAAAGTGGGGGGAAATGGAGCTGGAGTAGAGGGCTAGCTTCGTGCGGGACGAATTTGGGAATGGTGGAGTGTGGAAGGCGAATTTCTCGGAGAAGCTCGGCTCGGTTCGCACGGCGCGAGGAAGAAGAAGATGGGGGAACACGCGAGGAGCTGAACTGGTGGGTCGAGCAAGTGAGTGGAGTGTGAGAGGGGTTCGGTGGGAGGAGCTCCGGCCAGCGCAGCGCGCGCCAGGGGCACTGTAGCATGCCCGTGGAGCTCCGATTTCAAATTCGAATTTTCTCCAAAAATTTGAACTGAACTTGAAAAAAGTGTAAAAATAAAGGTTGGAGTTTGGAAGATGGGACACAACTTTCTTTTTGGGGTGAACCTGAAATTCCAAGTTTTTCAAGCTCAAACAACCCAAAAACAAAAAGGTGCCCAGAATGGTAATTTGAGTTTTTGAGGGACTAAACTGCAAGATTTTCAAAAGTTCCAAACAGTGACTAGGGTTTATTTGTGATGACAAACAACTTTCATTTTTGGAGATTTTCATGTTTAGTACAAAAATCTTGAGTTTTCAGTTGGTGCCAAACAACCCTTGTTTTTGAATTTAAATTTTGAATTTTTGATGGATTTTTGAATTTCAACCCAATTCCCTGTTGCATTGATCTTAATTGCACTTTTTAATTCTTTTGACATCAGAGATGTCACAGCCTACCCCCCTTAAAAGGAATCTCGTCCCGAGATTCGATTAAACTTAGTGAGAACTCCACTGAATTTTGTAAGATAGTCTTCGGTTTCCCATGTGGCTTTATCTTCGGAGTGACGACTCCACTGAATTTTGTACATTTTAACTCCCTTCCTTCGTGTTTGTCGCTCTTTCTCGTCGAGGATCTTGACAGGATGCTCATCATAAGAGAGATCCGGTTCAACCGAGAGTTCCTCTTGTTCAACGACCTCGGTCGGAACACGAAGACACCTCTTGAGTTGAGAAACATGGAACACATTGTGTACAGCTGAAAGTTTCTCGGGAAGCTTCACTTGATAGGCTACCGGCCCACATTGTTGAGTGATTTCATACGGGCCGATATAACGAGGTGCAAGCTTTCCTTTTAGTCCAAATCTTTGCACACCCTTGGTCGGGGAGACTTTAAGATACACGTGATCACCAACTTCAAACTGAAGTGGCTTCCGCCGCTGATCAAAGTAGCTCTTTTGCCGTGACTGGGCGGTCTTCAAATTTTCCCGAATGATCCTAACCTTTTCTTCTGCCTCCTTCACAAGGTCAGGGCCATAGGTATATCTCTCGCCTGCCTGGGACCAACACAACGGGGTCCGACATCTCCTACCATACAAGGCTTCGAAAGGTGCCATTTTAAGACTCGCTTGGTAGCTGTTGTTATAGGAGAATTCGGCCAGAGATAGACACTTCTCCCAATTCTTCCCATAATGAATAACACAAGCTCGAAGCATATCCTCAAGTATTTGATTTACCCTTTCCGTCTGCCCATCGGTTTGTGGGTGATATGCTGAACTACGGATCAGTTTGGTGCCTAGGGATAATTGCAACTGTTCCCAAAAGCGTGCTACGAACGGAGCACCACGATCTGAAATTATCGTCTTGGGTACCCCATGTAGACAAACGATCCGCTCCAAATAAATCTCCGCGTACTTCTTAGCAGCATAAATGGTATTGACTGGAATAAAATGGGCGGTCTTGGTAAGGCGATCCACAATTACCCAAATGGAGTCATGCCCCTGAGGGGTTCTGGGAAGTCCAACAATGAAATCCATGCTTATATCTTCCCACTTCCAGGAGGGAATAGGTAGAGGTTGAAGCGTGCCTGCTACCTTCAAGTGGCTGGCCTTAACCCGCTGGCATGTGTCACATTCCGACACATACGTGGCAAATTCTTGCTTCATTCGAGTCCACCAAAAGTCTTGTTTCAAATCTTGGTACATTTTGGTGCTGCCGGGATGGATAGAAAATTTAGAGAGATGAGCCTCATCCATAATCTTCCTCTGGAGTTCCGTGTTTTTGGGCACCACGAGGCGATGTCCAAACCACATCACTCCCTGCCCATCAAACCGGAAACACTTGTACTTCTCTTTCACCTTCTCCTTAGACAATTTCCTTTTAAGGATTTTAATGCTCGCGTCATTTAATTGGGCTACAACAATCTGATCGTGCAAGGTTGGTTCCACTGCAATATGGCTGAAGTACCCGTGTGGAACAATCTCTAAGTTGAGCTTAGCCATTTCATGACACAGGGTGTCGGCGTAGGACTCCACGGAAAGACAATGACAATGAGCCTTGCGGCTTAGTGCATCCGCAACTACATTAGCCTTCCCGGGGTGATAATGCACACTAAGGTCATAGTCCTTTGCTAACTCCAACCATCTTCGCTGTCTCATGTTCAGATGTGCCTGAGTGAAGACATATTTGAGGCTCTTGTGGTCTGTGTATATGTTGCAGGGAACACCCATCAAATAGTGTCTCCACATCTTGAGAGCATGAATAACTGCTGCTAACTCAAGATCATGCGTGGGGTAGTTTTGCTCATGAGGCCGAAGTGCTCGAGAAGCATAAGCAATGACTCGGTTCTCTTGCATGAGAACACAGCCAAGGCTGGTGCCTGATGCATCGCAATAGACATCATAGGGCTTGGTGCAATCGGGCTGAGCCAAAACTGGGGCTGAAGTCAAATGTCTTCGCAAGGTGTGGAAAGCTTCATCACATTTGTCATTCCACTCAAATTTGACTCCCTTCTTTAAGAGTTCGGTCATGGGCTTTGCAATCCGAGAGAAGTCCGGAATAAAACGGCGGTAATAACCGGCTAAACCCAGAAAACTCCAAATCTCGTGGACAGAAGTAGGTGGTTGCCAATCCAACACCTCTTGCACTTTGGTTGGATCCACGGATATACCATCCTTGGAAACCGTGTGACCTAAGAACTTCACGCTCTCTAGCCAGAATTCACACTTGGAGAACTTGGCGTAGAGCTGGTGATCTCTCAACCTTTGAAGAACAATGCGAAGGTGTTCAGCATGCTCTTCCTCACTCTTAGAATAGATAAGAATATCGTCAATGAAAACCACCACAAACTTGTCTAGTTCTGACATGAAGACCGAATTCATGAGGTACATGAAGAGGCTGGGGCATTGGTGAGTCCAAAAGACATAACCAAGAATTCATAAAGTCCATAACGTGTGGAAAAGGCAGTCTTTGGAATGTCACAAGGCCTAATTTTGATTTGGTGATAGCCAGAGCGAAGGTCAATTTTGGAGAACACTCTGGCGCCAGCTAGTTGGTCAAACAAGATGTCAATACGGGGGAGTGGGTACTTGTTCTTAATAGTTACCGCATTGAGAGGCCGGTAATCAATACACAACCGCAAGGAATGGTCCTTCTTCTTCACAAAGATAGCGGGATATCCCCAAGGTGATACACTTGGACGAATGAAACCCTTATCTAGCAATTCTTGGAGTTGAATTTTTAATTCAACCAGTTCATTGGGTGGCATTCTATACGGTCTCTTTGATATAGGTGCTGTGCCAGGTTGAAGTTCAATCACAAATTCAATGTCCCTATCCGGCGGCATCCTAGGTAAGTCATCCGGAAATACATCGGCATACTCACATACCACCGGAATGTCCTTTAGTTGGGTTTCTACCATTGTGTAAGCGCACGCATCGACGCAAGTCCGTTGTGGCAGATATAGCACACTCGGGCCATGCGTAGGCGAGTTTATCTCAACAACTCGTTCCGCAACATCTAGGACAACCTTATGTTGAGTCATCCAATTGGCTCCTAATACAATGTCAATTCCTTCCATACCAAGCAGAATCAAATCAGTAGGAAATGTTTTACTTCCCAGCCTGATTGGAACTTTTCGGGTGACTTGGTTGGATGCAATTTTACCTCCCGCAGTTGATATCACATACGATGATTTGGTATGGTACGATTTTAATCTGCATTTCACATGAAACCTTGTGCTTATAAAACTATGTGTTGCCCCGGAATCAAACAATATCACAGCAGGTTGAGTGCAGATAGGGAAAGTACCAGTCATGTCTGGGGCTCCCTCGGGTAAGTCGGCCAAGGTGGTGTAGTTGAGCCGTCCTTGCCGAACCTGCACACGCTGCTGCTGCTTGCCCTTGCCTTGCTGATTTCCCGAGCGCTGGTTTTGCTGCTTGTTCTGCGGACAATCCTTGATAAAATGATCTTTACTTCCACACTTGAAGCACTGATAGCCGGCTCCAGGGCGAGCTGGCTGCTGTGCATTTTGCCTTGGTGCTTGCTGCTGCGGCGGCGGTGGAGGGAAACGAGGCGCATTAGGCTGTGGCGGCCTAGCAACCCATCCACCTCCCTGAGGTGCCCTGGACTGTCCCTGCGGTGCAGCCGGGGGAACCAAGCGGAACCTCTGCGGCTGCGCGCTTGACGGTCCAGCGGGAGCCTTCCTCTTCTTCTCTGCCTTGTGCACCATATTGGCGTCTTCCTGGGCGATGGCAAGGTTCACAAGATCGCCGTACGTGGCAGCACGGGTGGTGGCCAACTGGGCTTTCAACTTGGTGTTAAGGCCACGTCGGAACCTCTCTAGCTTCTTCTCGTCAGAGTCAACGTGATGACCCGCGTAGGGGCACAGACCATTGAAGGCCTGGGCGTACTGAAGCATTGTACGGGTACCCTGGGTCAGCGCCAAAAACTCATTCAGCTTTTGCTCCACCAGACCGGCCGGAATGTGATGAGCCTTGAATGCAGCCTTGAACTCATCCCACTCAACTACATGACCCTCCTGCTGCAGGGCCAGGTAGTTCTCCCACCAAAGGAGAGCTGGGCCGCGGAGCTGCTGCGCCGCGAACACGACCTTGCGGTTAGAGGCACAAGGTGTCGCCAGGATGGTGAACTTGGACTCGACGGCTCGAATCCAGGTGTCGGCCTCCAAGGGCTCATCAGCTCGTGAGAAAATCGGCGGGTGCGTTGCCAGAAAATCTTCGTATCTGGCCACTTGAGGCTGAGGGGCCCGTTGACCTCCCTGCTGAAGCATCTGCTGCTGCATCATCTGTTGCTGATGCTGCAGGTTCTGGAGAATCTCCGTTTGCGTGGCATACAGCTGCTGCCACGTCGGAGGTTGCTGCGGTGGAGGAGGTGGCGGTGGCTGTTGCTGCCCCTCTGGCCCCTGCTGGTTAGCGTTGGAGCCACTAGCGTCGTGACCGCTGCGGGTGATTGCCATCTGCAGTAGGGACTTGCATTAGCCACATTCCATAAGCTTGCATAATGAATGACAAGATAGAACGTGACAATATATTAAGTGTACTGCGCAGAATGACAAATCAGCACGCAGTTCGGGAGAAAAATCATATCTCCCAACAGGAAACAAGTCAAATGCTCCAATTCGGTCAGTAGCTCGAAAATTTCATACTCTACAACTTTCATGTTGGGCTCAGAATCAAATTCGGACTGGAACTAAGCCGAAAAATTCAATCTTTAGCTCTCTGCATTCGCTGTTTTTCAGCAGGCCGAGCTGTAGTGTTTTGGTTGCCATTTTTATTTCGCTTAACCAATAGGGTTGCAATTTGGTGATCATTTTGTTTGACAAATTCCAAACAACTTTGTATTTCACATCACAGCCCAGAAATGAATGGAAAACCCATCAATACTTAAAACAAGGTTAGCTGCAGAATGTTTTCAACACAGCTATTACACTTCATCAAGTTTTGATCACACATCCACATCATTAAATTAAATCGCCACCAAAAGATAAAAGGAGAAGCTCAACTCCATCTAGCCTATTACAACATGAAGCCAAAATCTGGGCCTAGCGGAGGAGTAGACTTGCTACTACCACACCTAAAAATCATCTAGGTTGTTAGCGGTAGCCTCGCTGCCCATAGGTGAAGGTGGAGCTGGGAGGGGTGGCATGTCGTCTTCGGTGTCCATGTCGGAATCGGGGGCCTCTCCTTCACCATCCACATCCCCTCCTTGTTGGTCAAGAAGGTGCTGAGCGTCATGGGCGGCAAGCATAGCATTGGCATGCTCCAAGGTACCGTGTACCTCCTCAAGCTCATCTCTAGTTTGTGCTAACTCATTCTGGGTGTTGTTGTGTGCAATCTGGAGGTCATTCAATTGCCTGTCCAAGTCAGCAATCATGGCATCTCTAGTGGTCACCTCAATGGACAAAGAGGTCCTCTCAACCCCTATGTCACGGGCGCGAGCGGACATGTCCATGGCAAGATTGAGCATCTCGCTCTGCGACCGTCCAAGAAGTGCCTGCAAACGGTGGTACGCCCGTATCCACCTCATCATCAAAGCGGCTGCAGCGACGGGGTTCTCCGCCATCCTCAGAGGGGAACTAAGGTAACGCCTCATCCAGTGGGGATCATCCGGCTGAGTCGGTGGGAATAAACCCAGTAACTGGTGCTCAACCAACTCTTGGTTCTGAGCCACAAAAGAGCTAATGCCATTCAAGGCAGCTAGCTCACATGTCGTCTCCATGTGGTGTCCGTGAACTTCCACCGTCCAGGTGGGGGAGCTAGGACACGGCGGGTGGCGATAGACCACCAAACGCACACGGGAACGAGTCACACCGCGGTCTCGGATGATAGTCCTCTCATACTGTGGCGGTGTAGGGTAGCCAAGCGCCTGTAAAACCGACCACAAGATGCTAGGGAAGCCTTCCCATCCCAAGCAATCAGAGAAGGACACGTCGTTGGGGTAGCTAGCCAGGTCAGCGAGGGCGTCCATCTGAACCAAAAGAAAAAGGGGGCATGGGTGAGAACCGGTTAGCGCCAAAGAATAAGAACAGATTCTGTGCAGGGTGGTAAAAATTACAAAACTAGAAATCTACAAGCTCAAAAATTCCCAAATTTGGCCAGAACATTGTTTAAGTAATTCCTAACAAGTTTCATTTTGGAGGTTTGAGCATAAACTGTCGTTAAGATGGTGTAAAAATTAAATTTTTATCTCACTGTCCCCAGAAATTTCCAGCAGACAGGGGGTTACCATTTTTAGCATAACTCCAATTTTACTGAACCAATTTCGTTGAAATTTCTCCAGCATTTACTTCATAATATTTATGATAACTTTCGTGTTGAACACTTTTTCGTTTGACAACGTTTTCAGTTTCGAATTAAGGGTGCAAACAGATTGTTCTCAGCAGGATTTTTGGGTTGTGATTTCAATTTCTTTGACGGCGGTTCGATTTGGTCATGTGTTAAAATTCGATATTAATTCAGTAAAATGCAATACATGAGCGGCCTATTCGTTCTCACCAACACACATGCCAATAACTTTGGCTTACGAAGTTAGTGCTGGTGGCTAGGCAATATTCGTCCCTCCCTATATTAGCTGGTCGAATTTCTCTAACCGTTTCAATATACGGAATCGCAGTTAGTGTACCTGCAGAAAATTTCCATCCCAGAGCATGTATAATCAACCTTTCGTGCCAGCACTCACGAAAGCGTCTCCATTCATTACCACCCACTATAGAGGTGGCACCCGAACGTTTAACATTGAACGGGCAATGTTCATATGTCACCAGAGCAACATATTGACAGTTTCATACGCTACTGAAATAGCGTATTGACTTTGTGCCGCCATCATATTTGCATATGATGCCGTGGTACGCTACAGCAATCGCCGTACCTTGCGCCCACCATCCTATTCTATTTTCATACGCCATCACAACGTATTGACTATGTGCCGCCACTATATCTTCATATAGTGCCGTGGTACGTTACAGCAATCGCCGTTCCTTGCGCCCACCATTGCGTAAAGTAAATGACAGAATGAAATGTGCTGGAAGTCAGTATAATATACTATTTGCCACCTATCATATCGTGATCCCTTAACCCACATAGGCTTCACGCTCTAGGTAACATCCTTAGCGGTCCTATAATAACCTTCCTTCGCGAGGCGCGGCGGAAGTACGAGTTAACAAATTTTATTTAAAAATTGTTTATTAAAGGTCTGTTGCTCTCTCCGGTGCTCTGTTTCGGCTCTGATGCCAGCTGTGGCGGCCCACTCCGAAATTATTCCAAGTTAAGTACCCCGGGACCACTAACCGAGTAGTCAGGCACTTAATCCGGAATAAGCTGGAGCGCCGTCGGATTAAACCCGATTAACCACGTTCTTTTCTCGATCGAAACAACAGCACGCCCACACGAAGGTGAGTTCTAGAGATTACAACATTCCACAAATTAACTTACACAAATAGGTATCACAAGTTATTACAAACCAAGTTCAAATTTAAATCAGAGTACAAAGTCTTGCAGCGGAAATAAAAGTTTCATTGCAGCGGAAGATAATCTAACGACGATACAATAACACCGTGCTGAAGCCTGCCACGATGCTACTCCTTCCGATCCTCGGCAGAGGACGGAACCCATTCGATGTGCCAGCCAGGTGGAACCTGGGTAGGCCAAGACAAAGCATCGACATCCAAAGGTGTACCTGTAAATCATTGCCACAAGCAAGGCTGAGTATACTAATACTCAGCAAGGCTTACCCGTCGGGTGAAAACTACATCACCGACATCTAGACATGAGAGGCTTTTGGCTGGTGGGTTTGTTTGCCAAAAAGCAACTAAAATAGGTCCTTGCTTTCAAGTTTTAGCATCATATTCTAGTAAATTTAACCATTCTAGATTAGCATCCTTCCTAAGCATACAAGTGGTGCAATACAATTTAATTCATACAACAAGTTCATAAATCTCATAATTCCAGTTGTTACTCAATGTAGCATGGCGGTCAAGCAGTCTCATTAACCGCGAGAAGCGGACAGTTCGAACCGAATTTCTGCTACCTGGCCAGGGGAAACCCAACACACACGGATACTCTGCTTGCTATAAAAGGCACAAGTATTTCCCAATCTTTCCCATCGATCCACAATTCGGAACCGGGTCCATTTCCTTAGGATAAAGGTTTACTGCTTCACTCACAGTCTCACGCATATATCCACAAGTGTACGGCAGGGGAAAACAAAGTTCGAATTCGAATTCGAATTTTCTCCAAAAATTTGAACTGAACTTGAAAAAAGTGTAAAAATAAAGGTTGGAGTTTGGAAGATGGGACACAACTTTCTTTTTGGGGTGAACCTGAAATTCCAAGTTTTTCAAGCTCAAACAACCCAAAAACAAAAAGGTGCCCAGAACGGTAATTTGAGTTTTTGAGGGACTAAACTGCAAGATTTTCAAAAGTTCCAAACAGTGACTAGGGTTTATTTGTGATGAAAAACAACTTTTATTTTTGGAGATTTTCAAGTTTAGTACAAAAATCTTGAGTTTTCAGTTGGTGCCAAACAACCCTTGTTTTTGAATTTAAATTTTGAATTTTTGATGGATTTTTGAATTTCAACCCAATTCCCTGTTGCATTGATCTTAATTGTACTTTTTAATTCTTTTGACATCAGAGATGTCACAATCCGCCTTCGGACTCCATGTGGGAATCGTCGGGCGCTGGATCGGCGAAGTCTTGCTCCGAGACTGGATGACAACCTGGCTGGTTGCCATACGCATTCATGGCGGTGCGGACGAACGAGGCATACGTGTCCGTGGAGCCGCGTAGCCCGTAGGGATAGGGACGTGCCGTCGTGGCACGTGGTGCAGACATGGGTCCCGGGAGGAAGGGAGCAGTCCTCTCCTGTGACCATGACCGCGGGGTCTCCCCTTTCCTCGCGGGAGGGGGGATGCTGACGTCGGCGGCGCGCCTTGCAGCACGCGCTCGTCGTGCACGAGGTCCGGGACGACTCCGCCGTCGCGGTGCCGCCGGTAGCGGAGGATGAGGCTCCGGTCGGTCGCTTGGATCCTCCTGGAGGATGCGCATGTGGTAATCATCGCCACATGTTTGGAACCGCAAGCTCCCGAACCAGATCTCCTGCCCCGCTGGGAGCAGATTGCTCTCGCCCAGCGGAGGCCGTCCTTCGCCGAGGTTCGCCGTCGGGAACGAGAGTTGCGCAGCGCTGGTCCCCTACCTGGCGCGCCACCTGTCGGTGCCTGATTTGGTCGCACTGGCACCAACAAGTGATTGCGATGCTAAACCACTCGTTTCCCTGATGGCGAGAGTGAGAGGCGGGGATTTATCCTGGTTTTGGCCAAGGGGCCGTACGTCCAGCAGTGGTGCGATGCACCGGTTTTCGTGTTGCTCGTAGTAGGGGTTTACAAGCAAGGTGGGAGAAGGAGATGAGCTCCTAAGTCCCAGCTACGTGGTGTGTGCGTGTGTATGAACTTGCTGTGGTTGTGTCCGTCCTTGCGTTGCCCTTTGCATCGGCTTCCCCTCCCCTTTTATAGACCAAGGGGGACGGGCGTAAGTACATGTGTTCGTGGCTAAGTGCACTGTTCGTCCATGCCGCGCACTGTGCGAGCGGGAATCGCGCCTTCCAACTCCGGCTGACGACATGGCAATGGCTGACGTAATGTCCTTTCTGCTTGTGATGGTTCACGGCATCGAGGGTGGTGTCTTGCGTACGGCGTCCAGATCGAGCCTCCGTACCTTCCTTCGAGGGTCGCCTTCGAGGATGGTGGCGTGCCCGAGGCGGGCGAAGTCAAAGGAGTGGTTGGCACAGTGCTGCTGCCAAGGTTAGGTCTGGCCGTGCAGCATGGCGCTCAGAGTCCACTGTTGCGAATGGATTTGACCGGGGTCTTCTCCGAGGCGTGGGTGGTTGGGTGGCGCAGTGATCTCCTGCTTTTTGACTGCAGAGGAGCGTCATCATGGCTTGGATTGACAGGTCGCAGAGTCTCGGGCGCTGTTCCCGGTGTGGCTGACTCGAGCTCGGTCTATTGGCTCGAGCCTGCCGAACCTCGAACGAGACGAAGATCACCCGCTCGAGGGTGGAAGTCTCCCTCGAGGCCGCTGAGCCTCGAACGAGACAGAAATCCGCGCTCGAGGGTGGTCGCCCACCTCGAGCTGGGAGAGTTGTCGCGATGGTGGGCCTTGCTGGGCCGTGGTGCCAGGCCAATGTTGTTGTGGGCTTTCTCGCCGAGTTGCTTTTAGGCCCAAGTTGGGGTACCCCTTTTGGAGGTACCCGACACTAGTCATTAAAACCTTGGTTCACATTCATAGAATCTCAGGTTGAATATATGATTAGTCGTAACATATATATGATCAGAGTGATACTTTCTATGACACACATTTTAAGCTACAACTACTCGTAGCATACATATGATCAGAGCGATACTTTCTATGACAGGCATTTTATGTAAAAAAAAGATAAGACATCATCATAGCGGTACTTTCTATGATACGTATTTTAAGTAGGAAAATAGATTTTCTAGCTTTTATTATGTACCAAATCCTTGTCTGGTAGGGGGAGGTGAAGTCTGGTATAGAGAGTCTTAGCTTAAATGTATGATTAGTCGTGACATATATATGATCAGAGTGGTACTTTCTATGACATGCATTTTACTCAGCTTGAATATATGATTAGTCATGACATATATATATGATCAAAGCGGTACTTTATATGACATACATTTTAAGTAGGAAAAAAGGTGTTTCTGGCTTCTATTATGTACAGTATAGAGCCATAAACCCCGGAACCCCAAAACTTTGCCTCATAGGGGTGGGGTGGTCTAGTATATAGAGTCTCAGCTTCAATATATGATTAGTCGTGACATATATACGATCAGAGCGGAACTTTCTATGGTATGCATTTTTAGTAGACATAAAAAGAGTTGAAGGTTTCTATTATGGTCATACGTTTCTGCGCTCGAAACTGTTTCTATAGTCCTAACAGTATGTTTCTATGACCACGTAAATTTTGAATTCAAAATATTATGCACGAACACTTTATATGCCCGAGTACATATGTTTCTATGCTCATGCCCATATGTTTCTATGCTCGAACATATTCTATGCTCTTGTCACTACGTTTGTATGATCATCTCCATATGTTTCTATGCTCGACACAATTTATATGGTCATGTCAGTATGTTTGTATGACCACACAAATTTTGAATTCAAAAAAAATATTCACAATGGATTTCAAACTGTGTATAAAAATATCACATCTTATGGTGAAAATTGTTTGTGAGTTGGATCTTCGAGTGATAAATTATAGACACAAAACTAAGAGGAAAAGGTGGTTCAAATGCATGCATGTGTCAGATGCATGGGAGGTGGAGAGGTGGGACGACATGACGACAGGTGGTTCTTACGTGCATGCATCCATGCATGAGTGAGGTGGGGCATGAGGTGCATGGGAGGTGGATGGGGCAGGAGATGTGTCTAGGCTTCCGATAACTATAGGAAGCCTATAGGCTCCCAATATATATATATATATATATATATATATATATATATATGTGCTTTAAAAAGCATGTCAAATCATACCCAGGAAAAATGGTACCAATAAGTTACATGGTCAAAGCATAGTTTCATAAGTTACCATATATCCTAATTTAAAATTTACAAAAATAAAAACTTACAAAATAAAAAAATAAAAAAGAAATTTGTAGAAATAAACAACTTGTAAATAACGATCGGCTGGGGGAAGGAGGATGGTCCGCTAGGGTGTTTCTGGTGCCGATTGTTGGGAGAATGCGTTTATTTCTATCAGATTTTAATTTGAGCCAAATTTCATGAACCAATTTAAATGCTATACGATTCAGATCTAATAGCAGGCATACTAAAAGAATCTGAAACATACTCATATACATGGTATATAAATCCATGTTACTTACAGATCAACACTCCTTCCATGTGAAGAGTTGATGCAGTGCAGATCGTAGATGAGGCAGCGCATAAGGTATTTGATCATCTTCAGAGCGGTCGCGCAGTTGCGCTGCCCAGAAAACTTATTGTCGTCCCCCGTAGAGGCTTCACAACGGAAAGGGCTCGGAGATTCCGCTCACCCTTCTCCTCGTGTACGCCAAGGAGAAGACCCGGTGAGACTTCGGCAGCTTAGCACAATCACCAGATGGAAAATGAAGAACGTAGAGAGTCCGTGGGTGTTTCTAGTGTCTAATCCTAGAAGTTTCCGGGAGCTCTCATAGCGGAGGCCGCAACGACTCTTTGCTAACCAGGTCCCCTATTTACACACCCCACTAAATGACAGTAGTAACCGCCCACTAATTAGAATTGCCCAAGTGCAGATTGTCATCCAGGAAGATGACTTCAGTACAGATGTATCGTGTGTAATTGAGTTGCCTCGATCCTCAACGATAGAAATAACCGATCTTATCCTCCGTGGAAATGAAAATGGCATGCGTAATGCATAAGGTACAGTCAATATCTAAATCCACATAATTAATATCTGTTCCTTTTCAAATTCGGATAACAAAAATCGAGTGTCTATTGTACAGATATGCAGCATATGTTTTCATCCCTAATTTTTTATCTGCTTGGAGTCCGTATGATACTGGAACGTCCTAGTTTCGCGAATCTCGCCTGAGCTATTGACACCACACGTACTCCAGAAACAACTCAGAGGGTGTTCAGATTGAGAAGTTTTCACTGTAGCTCATGAAAATCCCTGTAGCGGTGCACTGTAGCAAACTTTGTGCTACCAAAGTTCCCATGGGTGTTCAGATTGCCAAAAAAATCCTATAGCAGCATTTATTGCATTGGTCCAGCTGCATGCAGGATTGGTCCAGTTTTTTTTTCTTTTCAAACATCACAAGAGAGCACATTATTTCAAATTTTGGTGCCAAACATTGATTCTAAATGAACCACATCACAAGAGAGTACATGATAATAGGATATGTCCATCATAAACATTATTTCCACGCATAACGAACCATTACAACCAAATAATTTGAAATACAAAGAGAGCACTCAACATGTCGTACAATTGAAACTCGAATTGAACAATTAACATTGTATGGAAGCCACATATTTTATTTGTAATGTGAAAACAAATGCACTCAACATATAAAGTAATAGGCAAGCCGCAAAGGTACACACAAACTCAACAGCCAAGTACTCAGTGCCTACTCAACAATCCTAGGGCAATCTCCTCACGCACTTGAAGTGGAGGAGAAAACGGACCAGTGGACCGGATGCGAGCTGGGCCGGGGCGTGGTGCTGTAGGCAAAAACAGACAAGTGGACCGGATGCGAGCTGGGCCGGGGCGTGGTGCTGCAGGCAAAAACGGACAAGTGGACCGGATGCGAGCTGGGCCGGGGCGTGGTGCTGCAGGCAAAAACGGACAAGTGGACCGGATGCGAGCTGGGCCGGGGCGTGGTGCTGCAGGAAAAACGGACAAGTGAACCGGATGCGAGCTGGGCCGGGAGGCCATGTTGATTATTCTACGCCATTTGACACTTCGGCGCCATTGCGTACGGTGCCTCGATGGAACAATGATGGAACATACGATCTTTGAGGGTGTTCAAATTAAAAAGTTTTTACTGTAGCTTAGTTTGTAATCTAAACACCCCCTAAACTTTCTACTGTTCCTTTTACGGGCTACTGTAACAGAATTTAATGCACTGGTCTTGATGCATGCAGGATTGCTCCAGTTTTTTCAAACATAACAAGAGAGCACATTATTTCAAATTTTGGTGCCAAACATTGATTCTAAATGAACCACATCACAAGAGAGTACATGATAATAGGATATGTCCATCATAAACATTATTTCCACGCATAACGAACCATTACAACCAAATAATTTGAAATACAAAGAGAGCACTCAACATGTCGCACAATTGAAACTCGAATTGAACAATTAACATTATATGGAAGCCACATATTTTATTTGTAATGTGAAAACAAATGCACTCAACATATAAAGTAATAGGCAAGCCGCAAAGGTACACACAAACTCAACAGCCAAGTACTCAACGCCTACTCAACAATCCTAGGGCAATCTCCTCTCGCACTTCATTCATGGATGCCATTTCCTGCCTTGCCGGCATAGTTTGCCCACCTACATCCTCATATGCTTCGGGTGGCATATAGTTGTCATCTCTATCACACCGTGCAAAGTGTCTATCCTTTAAACCACTCATTCTAATGAAGTTATGGAGAGCCATGCATGCAACGATGATTCGGGTTTGCGTATCTGGGTGATAGCATGGTACTTCTTTCAAAACCCTCCACTTCTGCTTCAGCACTCCAAACGACCTCTCAATAACATTCCTAAGAGATGAGTGATGGAAGTTGAAGATTTCCTTTTTACCTTCTGGCTCAGGAGCGTGGAGGAACTCTGGTAGATGGTACGTGCATCCCTTGTACAGCGCCAGGTACCCCGTACGATTTGGATAGCCTGAGTCAACGAGGTAGAATTTTCCTGCACATTTGATAACTTGTGAACATAACATTATATGCCATCAGCAGAAGAGGGTAGTGCACAAAGCAGTTTACCTGGGGGAGGATGTGGGAACACATGGCCGTAGGTAGTAATGGCATCGCTGAACACCCTCATGTCATGAACAGACCCCGGCCAGCCAGCTACCACAAATGTGAACCTCATATCAAAATCACACACAGCCATTACATTCTGTGTGGTGTTTCCCTTCCTGGACATGTACTTCACTATGTCTCGTTGGTCAACAACACACTTTATATGAGTGCCATCTATTGCTCCTATGCAATTGTTGAAATATGGTGCAAATTGTGGCTGCTGCAATCTAGAATGGATGGTCCTAAATTCTGGATCAACAGGTTTAATTAGGTCATCAGCTAGTTTGGTAACACTCTTCAAAACTTTATGGAACATCATGTGCACCGTGGCAGGAGACCTCTCAAATCTATCATCAGCCATCCTCACAGATGCTGGTTGCCCACACATCCAAAGAAACAAGCCTAAGGCCTCTAGTGAAGTACTCTTCCTAGTAGATTCTAGCCCATATGACTGCACAAGGAGGTCATGGAGGCGATGGAACATATTGATGCTCATCCTAAAAGCTGTGTAGCATTTTTTTTCATTGCGTAGCTTCCTTTCTACCCACTCAAGTCCACTTAATGGAACTTCCCTATATGGCTCTCTACTGCAACATTTATCTAGGAGGACAGCATAAGGAATCATAGCGTACAGCAGCTCAATGTCGTCGTCCAGTAACAGGTCATCATCCATGTCGTCGTCACTTGATGAATCACTTGACCAGCTCATGATCTCTGAACCGACCACTTCAGCACGTACGGCAGCTGCCTCAACCTACAAAAAATAATTGCAAACCAATGTTAGATTGTCAAGGAAATCCAAGAATTTAGTTAGAAGACAAAAACCATTACCAAGTTATGATGCAGCAAGATGAAAACTGCACAGCACCCATACTTGACACACCCAAACAGCCAAGACCCAAACAGCAACATATAAACATAAACACAGATAAGTACAGCAACATATAAACACCAACATAGATATAAACAGCAACATATAAACCAAAACAACCACCAACCATCACCCAACATACAAACAGCAAACAAGAAACTGCAAATAGCCAAGACATCCACAACGTTGACATGCCATAGATCAGTGCATGTTCAATTACAACTCATAGTAGAATAGTCTGAATTAAAGTATGTTGTTGAAATAGACTACATATTAGAATTAAGTTCAACATAGATATTAGTGGTCCCCAAATTATTTTGGGACGAATGGCCTAGCAAATTAAGATAAGAGGCTCTAGGTAATGACCCTTCCAGCTGCTCTCATAGCATAGTTCTTGATGCACTCAAGTCTGCCCTTCTCAGCAGTGTTGAGAAACACATCCATCCATGTATCATTCTCAACAATCCTCTGCACACCATTGAACCACAACGCCGTGTGCTGTTCTTCATTCACTCCACACTCTCGTGCCATCTGCAGTACCTTCTTCACCTTTTCCTCTCTCACATTGTGCAACTCTAGCATAGCCTGCAGCCTAGCCCGTCTTGCCTCTCTCCTGTCTACTAGGTTTTCCTGATACAGACTCATCTTCTTCAGGGATAAATTCTCCATATTGTTCAATTTGCCTTCCAAGATGGCCAAGGCTCCCTTCTTGGACTTTTTGGTTGGGGTGGATGCAGTGGTGCTAGTGCTGCTGGCCCTCTTTGTGCCGCTGCTACGCGGCGTGTACTGGCTACGGGGAGTCTGCTGGCTACGCGGAGTCTGGTCGTCAGTGTCCTCCTCTGACTCGAAGTCCTCCCCTGCTGTATCCTGACCACCTGCCTCCTGCTCACGTGCCTCGGTGCCACTTGCACCAGGGCAGTATGAGGTGGAGCCATCAGCTCTTACCTTGTGGAACATCAAGTCCATGTTCTCCAAATAAGGCAGCAAACCAGAATCCCTCAATGCCAGGTAAGCATTGTTTCCCTGCACATGTACATTATGTACACAAAGTATGAAAATATAATCCAGTATGACAGTGAAAACGATATATGAGATGGCTACCTTTGCATTCTGTGTCCGCCAATGGTTAGGAGCGATGATTGTGCCGTCTTCTAGAATAACTATGCCCGTAGCTGTGCGGACTACATTACATTAGTCCCACAGGCCCTTTAGGTACTTCAGAATATAGTCAAACTGAGTTTTGGTATGACGAAGGCCAGTTTCCCTACAAAAACCATCAGATATCTCCTTCCAACCTTGGGTAGTGATCACCCGGGTATGAAAGTTACGCTTCATGATTTGTTCGACATACAGTTCACAGAATTTGGCGATATGGGCTTCTGTCCAGCAACCTCTATTCGCCCTAGCCTAAATGTTTGTCGACAATGATAGAGGAATGAATATGTGCAAAATTCAAAGCATCGCTCATGGAGGTGGGAAGGTGCATAAGATTATACCCGACGAGTGCCGCCTGGAGCTGCTGGTACAGTGGCCTGGAAGTCATAAGCAGGGGGAGCTCGCGGTGCAGATCGGCGACGGCCGCCGGCCCTGACCCTTGCATGTGGAGATGGCAACCCGTCGGCAGTGGGTTCGACGGGAGGAAAACCGCCACCTCGGCCTTGGGAGGCCGCCGCAGCAGCTCCTCTCGCGGTTCGAGAAACCCGCAACCCTAGGGTTCGTCCGCTCGGCTGTGAAACGCCCCTGCTGCTGCCGATGCCGCCGTTTTGGTCGCCGGACCGAAGGAGATCCTGGAAGGACTCCACCCCTGGCCAACGCAGGGAGGGGTCGAGATCCATCGGATGCCCTCCCTGCCCGGCGACGCCGGCCATGCCGAAGGCGGGGCCGGGTGGAGAGAAGCTTGGGGACTGCGAGAAGAAGTCCAACATGTTGCTTCCCTCACCTTGTCCAGCCTCCTCACCGCCTTCGTAGCCTAGGCCTCCGCAGAAGTTGTCGCCGGCGGTGGGTGTGGTTCCATGGCCGTAGTTTTCGCTCCCGTCCATCGCCTTGGGGGAAACGCCGCAGGTGGACGGATCCAACGTCCCCGGGTGCGGATCTGGCGACGGCGAACCTGGACGTGGGCCTTGGCAGTGGGATGCGGCGGCGGCGGCGCTCGGCGATGTGGGAGAGAGCGGGCGGGGCTGCAGGAAAGGGGAAAGAAGATGGGTTCGGTGGGAACGAGAAGGAATGGAGTCGCGACGACTCTGGAGGGGTGCGGGTAGTGGTTTGGGTTCGGTGGGAACGTTGCTACAGTACCCGGCGAAAATGTACAGTGGAAAGTTTTGGGGGGTGTTCAGATTACCAACTTTGCTACAGTAAAAAGTTAGCAATCTGAACACTACCTCAACTGTAAGCGCTACCATACAAATGAACTGAAAGCGACAGTCTATTTTGTGGTGTTAGATATTGACAGGTAGCAGAAACAGGTGGAGCCTCGATAGTGACCAGGGCCCACAAGCGATTCCACACTTCACACACATGAGTAACTACTCCCTCCGTCCCATAATAGATTCCACACTTCACACACATGAGTAACTACTCCCTCCATCCCATAATAGATGACGTTATGGGATGCGTGCACGTGTTACTTTCTCAATTTTGACTCGATTTGTAGAAAAAATATGTGCAATATTTATATCTCTAATAAATTTGTTAAAAAACTAGATTCAAATATCTATCTAATGATACTAATGATCTATTATAAATATTAATATTATTTTATATATAATTGGTTAATGTTGAAAGATGCTGTTTTTTTAAAGCGAGAATGACATCTATCTCGGACGGAGGGAGTAAGCAGGATCCTCGCTCCAACGTCTCTAAATTCTCCGCAGGCAAAAAAAAAATCCCCACCATATCCCATCTCCTCCACACCGCTCGCTGATTCAATCCCTCAGTTTTTCCTACTTGTGGCCCTGGATAAATAATGGCAGAGAACAGCGTGAAGCAGCCGCTGCTAGAAGACGGTGATCATCCTACCAACGCCGGCGAAAGGAAGCCGCCTCAGGGAACTGGTGCGAAGAGGTTCCGGCGCTGCAGAACGGCGCCTTCCGCCGATGCGGCGCAAGATCCTCCCCCAGGACGCCATGACCCTAACCATCAGGATCAAAGCGCCAGCGCCGATGGCTCGCCGCCGTTCGCGCCGCCGAAGGAGCTGCTGCGGGGCGCGCGCCCGAGCTTCCGGCTCGTCGGCGTCCTGCTTCTCGCCTACCTCCTCGCCGGGACGGTCGCGTTCTACCTCGCCATGGACCACATGTCCGGCGACCGCACCTGGAGCCGCGTGGTGGACGCGCTCTACTTCTGCGTGGTGACCATGACCACCGTCGGGTACGGCGACCTCGTCCCAGCCAGCGATGCCGCGAAGCTGCTCGCCTGCGCCTTCGTCTTCTCCGGCGTGGCGCTTGTGGGCACCTTCCTCAGCAAGTCCGCCGACTACCTCGTCGAGAAGCAGGAGGCGCTCCTCTTCCGCGCGCTCCACCTCCGCCGCGCCGGCGACCGGAGGGCGCTACGGGACATGGAGGCGAACAAGGTTCGCTACAAGCTCTACACCTCCGCGGCGCTCCTGGCCGCGATGCTCGCCTCCGGGACGGCGTTCCTGGTGGAGGTGGAGGGGATGCGCCCCGTGGACGCGTTCTACTGCGTGTGCGCGACGGTGACCACGCTCGGGTACGGCGACCGGAGCTTCTCTTCCGCGGGCGGGCGCGCGTTCGCGGCGGCGTGGATCACGGTGAGCACGGTGGTGGTGGCGCTCTTCTTCCTGTACGCGGCGGAGCTGGGCGCGGAGCGGCGGCAGCGGGCGCTGGCGCGGTGGGTGCTGAAGCGGCGGACCACGTCGACGGACCTGGAGGCGGCGGACATGGACGGGGACCACCGCGTGGGGGCCGCGGACTTCGTGCTGTACAAGCTCAAGGAGCTGGGGAAGATCAGCCAGGAGGAGATCGCCGAGTTCCTGGAGGAGTTCGACCAGCTCGACGCCGACAACTCCGGCACCTTGTCGCCGCACGACCTCGTCGTGGCGCAGCCCGGTTAGCGTTGCGATCCCAGGAAGCCAGCAAGGCGGGCTGAGTCACACTCCACTAGTCATCTTGCAGAGCATTCTCGAGAAGCAGGGCTGACCAGAGCAAGCCGTGACTGGAATTCAACTGTGTTTAGTTGTTTAGGGAAAAAAATGTATTTTTTTAAGCGTGTTATGTGAGGAGATCTCTATAATATGAAACTTGGAACCAAACCGGACAACCTTGTCGCGCCACATCACCCGCAATTACTCGGCCGTCGGATCGGCCACGTCGACGGTCTAGATCGCCCTATTTCACATAGGGGTGGGCACTCATTTAAATATCTGGGATAGTTACGTTCTTACCCTTATTTTGATCTTTAATTGTAAATATAATATTTCATTTCACATTTTACCTCTACTGTTCTCATTTTATCCATATTCTGTGAACACTACATAACAATGTCGAAAAAGACAATTTTGCCTTTGCGAATATACCTATACTTTTTTTATAATTTTGTGAATATTTGCTTCTTTGACATTCAATTTCAGCTGGATTTCACAAAGAACCTGAAAAATTTTGACAGCATCATTACACACAACAGTAATTCAAACCACATTATACATATCCATTGTTAACAACAGTTTCTACTTCCCAGTCAATTATAGTGGGCTCATAGTGAAGAGGCACTCATTCTGCAGCCTTCCCGCACGGTTGGATATCAAGAAATTTCTAGGAAATAATGTTCCCGTAAGCCGCAATTACCCAAATCTCAAGAAATTTTTGGGGCAGAATGTTCCCATAAGCAGTAGTCTTGCAAACTTATGGTTTCACTTCCTTCAAGTCGAATGGGAAAGACTCATGCATTCTATCAGAAATCACACTAAATCGAAATCCTCTATGGTAACCAGGAAGGTACCTTTTGAAGTTCTGAGTCCACTGCGGCGTGAAGATGAGTTCCTCTGGAAACCCGTGATCGAGCACAAACTGTGCAACGGTCGATGACATCATCTTCTTCCCCCTGTTCTTGGCAGCCAACGAGCCAAACGCTGGCTGACAGTCCCCTGACAGTCCGACCTCCCGACACGCCCACGCACGACCTCCCGCGCGCATGCCTGCGCCCAATCAGAGCCTTGTCCCCCCGGCCCGCCACCGCGGCGTATCGCAGTGTCCCTAGAGCATGCCGCCCGTGGAGGTAGGACCGAGAGAGAAAGAGAGTTTCAGGTTGGGGACAAGGGATAAGTGGTAGGTTTGCTTTCTCACAGGTTTTTCATATTTTTTAAATTGATGTATTCCATATCCAGCTAATCGGTGTGAAAAACAGGGATGAATGGAGAATTCATCTCTACAAATTAGGGGTAAAAACATTAAGTCGAAAAAATTGGTTAAAATCATAATTGAGATTTAGAGTAAGGGTAAAAAAACAAAAAATCCAAAATATTTTGGCTCAATTTATTTGGTGTTTTTACCTCGGTGTGAAATAAATAGAGACTAATCGGTGCAAAACAGAAATAAAAACCGACAAATTCAACGTTGGTTTCTTCGGTTTGGTGTTTTTTTTACCAAGTTCATCAAACCTCGGCACACCAAATAGATCATGGCATTAAGAAGACAAGACAATTGACTAAAAAAACAAAAGAATCAAAGAAAATAAGAAGTATAATGATTAATCAAGAATAATACTGACCAATCAAGTAACAAATCAAAGGTCAAAGCATTGTTGGCATTTCTTAACGTCATTTCTTAATTTCCTATGGCGCATTAGGATTTAGCAAATAACATCAATAAATGTTTATTGTTAAAAGATATAGCTTACTTAAATTATAACAACAACGACCAAAAATTTATCTTCAAGCGCACAGATTATCATTGTAGCATTTGAACTTGGAGTAAATCAGGTTATCGTATTTATTTAATCACATGAGATCTCTTGTGAATACTAAAACCATCCTCTACATATGCAAATTATCCAACTCATATGTCATAGTCAACTGCTTAAATAAAGACAAGTTAGAAATCAAACAGAGATAAAGATATATTCATAATAAAGATATAACAATCATAGCCTAGCTAGCTCATAAAACGATTATCTAGAAATAAGATTGTCATTGGAGTAAGTCTAGAATGTCCTTAGAAAATTATCAAGTTAGTAAAGGTTAAAGAATCACTTGTTTAGATCAATGTTTAAAGCCTTATCATAAAGGTAAAATATCCAGTCCATATTCATGGCCCAAATATTCATAGAGCTCCTATTCCAAGATCTAGCAGGGAGGAAATGTTCTAGGAGAACTAATTCTGTCACAACTTGTTGTCTTCCTCTCATATGTTGTAGAAAATATAATATCTAAAGGAATTCTTATATCTTATATCCAGGCACCACGCCTGCATACTTAAAAACTATTCTAATCCTACTAGTGACTCTCACCCTACGGATGATCAAGACTAGAACTATGCATAAAGCACTCTAGAGCAATATAACAGCATGGACAATTGATCTCAGCACATGACAAGTATAACTCATGATAGCATAAGATATGAAGAATATTACCATAAATACAGCATAAACTTCATATAACAACTCTGAAGAATCCATAAAGATATGACAAAAAGGATACAAAGTCATTACCCAAGATCGATATTGATCCGAAGAACAACTTGATCTTCAATGATGAACTAGACTAATACTCCTCTAATCCTGTAACTAGAGCTAATTAGAACTAGAGGGGCTGGCTCTGGCTATGAGTCTCTAAATCTCTGAATAAATGAATCTCCGAATGAATAGACGGGGGTCAGCCTCTGCTTATATAGGCCTTTTGTCGGTGTGAATGCCTCCTGATATGGTAGTAGGCATTGCCGACACAGTGAACCGCCATACAACTCCCTCACCGAAGAGGGGCGCAAACTGCCTTACCGGTAGGCCGGCCGGTCCCCCGGCGTCGCCTTCTGGCCATCGCCTTCACATGGTGGGTCGAGGGTTGGATCTTTTGGCCTTCTTTGTTGATGATAGCTTCTGTTGGATTTGAATTGCGAGCTTTTCTATTTTCCTAAGCTTTTGTGGGATGAAATATTCTTTATTCTTTTATGCTCTTTTTCACCAATTTCCACTCTTAGTTCCTGAAATCACACAAAGATAAAATACAAGTGGAAACCAAGTCGTACTAAACAAAATATGATAGTAAACTAGTATTTTCCTTAAAATGTTGACGGGAATATTTTGGCATTTATGGACCATCAACAAACTCCCCCAAGCTTAACCTTTGATCGTCTCGAATCAAAGCTAACTTATGGGTTGTTGATCAGGAGTTGCTACATGGCTACACTTCCAACTTATACCTTAGGCACAACAAAATACGTATATCTTTGTTTTCATAAGCCGGAAGTGATCTTTTACTTTCACCTTTTTCTGTGGTGCTTATAACTTGCCTTATCTCCACAATCAAGAGCTAAAACAGTTTTCAAGCACTTTTTACTTCCCTATGTTAGCTCTAAATCTGAACGTTTTGCACATTTTCAAAGAAAAACAAGGTTTCTCTTATGATCTCTCAGATGTTTCAAATGTGTATTCCTTATCAAAGACTTTTGCCTAATTCTAAAAAGCTGGTATATGGAGTTTTGGGAATATGAATTTGCATACTTATACCCCATATATTGCTAAGCCAAAGATTGGATCCAAAGATAAACACAATCTATACCCTTAAATCAAGTAGTGCAATGTGTATGGAAGTACTGTTTTCTTCTAGACTAACTCTTCTTCTTTCTCTTTTGATATGGGCTATATTTTTCCTCACTTCATTTTTTTTAACATGCTTTGTGGGCATGTGGCATGCCTTCATAGGGTCCATGCATCTCTTTTTTAAAATTTTTTTAGACATGTCTTCTTTGAGTCATGGATTTTTTTTCTCTCATGGCACAACCATTTTGGGTGCACATCTTTTATTTCTCTCATTTTTATAGCCCATATTTCTTGAGATTTTGGGAACAATAGCTTTCGGATACATAGAGTGGATGGTGAATGTGTACATGCATTTGATTTTCATAGCATAACAAGTATCTCACTAAGGGTTACAAAATTTGACAAAACTCAATGAAATAATAAGTAGGATATGTGGAAAGTTTTATCCTACACAAGGCTCTAATAGGAATTTGTCATATAATTTGAGGAACCTTGTGGTTTTTATGATTTTTGAAAATAAATTACTCTAGATATCAAGCGTCACGCAGAAGAAAATTATAGAGCTCTTATACCATAATTAACTTCCAATAGCTAGACTTGGTAATGTTTTCTACTACCCGCTAGTTTTTGGTTCAAGATTTTGATCAAGTCTAGCAAATTCAAACTAGATATAGTACTAAGTTGTAATTAGGAAATTACCATCCTTACTATGCATAGGCAAAAGCATATAAATCTTTCTAGTTTTTTTCTTTTTATGACATAGGCTAAAAACAAGCAAATATTTATTTGGTTTTTATGGTTTTATAATTTTTTTGGATTTTCATATACGAAAGCAGTAAAGATACAGATTACCTGACTGAGGGGGTCCTCCCCCAAGCTAGATCCTTGCTTACTGCTATCGGGGTGGGTTGTAACACGACCAGTGAAAGTACGCCATCATGTCATCATGTTGTTGTTGTTGAGCTTGCTGGACAGTGTTGCGTCTTCTCAATGGATTAGAACCGGCTACGTGTCTGTTGGTGCTCCTTAGCGACAGACTTTTGATGTCATTTAGGTGGAGGTTTTGTGCTAATTGTTATACTAACCCGTCACTTGGCACTTGAAATAACCCCGTGTTCGCATGTGTTGTGTTTTGGAGCATGTCATGTTTTGCAGGAAAAGGGCCCAATTTGAAGCGTTTATGTCCAAATCCCAAAACCAACTACAAGCCCGAAGGAATCAAGCCCATGATGCGGATCGAGACCCCAATACCTTGAAGCTCGTGCACACGTACAAGAAGGCCCAAAGGACAGCCCAAGATGATTTACTTCGGGATCAAGGCAAAGCAATTGCAGATTAAGGAAAGATTCACCTCCTTATCCTTATCCCGAAGGAAAACGTCGGCAAAAGCCCATCATTAAAAGAAGGACACAGACTCCAGAAGATCAGAGGAGACTCGAGGAGAAAGGAGAGGGCAAGCCGGACCTAGAACAGGCCAGGCCGGCCGGCCCATGGGCCCCCTAACCAGCTGGCCCAGGCCCATCTGGCCTCGGCTCGTGCCCCCCTTTGACCTAGGTCTCCATGACTATAAAAGGAACCCCGATCCCGACGTCCAAAGGGAGTTGACATTCATAGATCCGCCGAGTCGAGGGACACACACCGGAGGAAGCCGACGGCCGCCGTCCTCGATGTTGCCTAGGAGATGGCTTAGGCTAGACCCTAGCCGCCATGGTTGGCCCTGCGTGGTGAAGCCATGGTGGGATTCCGGAACCATGCTTTGAATTCATTCAATGCATATGTATATTAATGGTGAATCAATCTAATCTTGTCTCATTACTTTGATCCTCTAAGATGTGTACTTTATCCCATATGTCTAGCTTGCATATGTTTAGATCAAATCGTGGTGATTAGTATATGTGTCTAGCTACCTTATGTTCTTAGTAGGTTCAGATCTAATCGTGGTGATTAGTCTATGTCTTGAGGATACTTCTTAGTGGTACGCGGGAAGCCGGTCACTGGGATCCCTCGTGTAGTGATAGTATGTGGGAGGAGTAGGGCCGGTGGAATGTGTATTGTGGAGCCATGTCCCCTTATTCGTTCCCTAGGTTTGATGTGCCTCTACCCCTAGTGATGTGTGACGAGTGTGGGGGAAACGACATCGGCTTTTGGAACTTTGTGGGATTATGTCCACTTATCGGAGTACGAGATAGGTTAGGTTATCACTTAGGCTGGAATTGCAATGAAGGAGACTGTGAGCTCGTGCTATTGAAGATCGTATTATCTCGAGAAGGTCGGGTGAGTTCATTCATCTCACACATTGTGTTCACATCCATCACCCCACACACCTTTAACCATATATGCAATACATGCTTCATAATAGGATTATCCGTTAAGCTAGATAGAAAACCCTAGTAGTTCATTGTCGATCCACGGATTGAAAAACCTTGGGGGAATACTCTAAGGTAAGAGCTACAACCGACCCGTGCGCTTGTGGTACATAATTAACGCGGCTAAGCGCCGTCAACAGTGTCTCTTGAACATGTTGGTTCAAGGTCTCCTCCATAGCGAAGTGGCGAATGTTCAACTAGCCTATCTCTTGAGATATGTTGTTGAAGTCACGCGCTGATGTAGAGCGTCTTCCTCCAATGATGGGAGGTCCTCCAGAGCTGCAACTAGCAGACACATTAAGACTAAGAATATGATACATATCTTGTGCCCATGCTTGTGAATCCGCACAATGCCAGGATGTAGGTGGTGTGATGTACGATGCTCCCTCCCAAGCATTGTGTGGTGGAGCTGCAGGAGCCCAGCCCGCCTGCCGCATTTGATGCGCAATAGATGGTTCTGGCGGCAGCTGTGTTGACGCGGATGCTTGCACCGCTGCTCGTTTGGTTCTGCTGCGAGTGTTCCTGCCAGGCAAACCAGAACAAGTTGTGGTGAATCCCTGGGTTAGAGGGTAAGTGAGTGAAGGACAGGCATATAAATGAATCCCTGGGTTAGAGGGTAAGTGAGTGAAGGACAGGCATATAAATGAATCCCTGGATTAGGTAACGGGAGTTCATTTATAAAACCTAGGAAGAAATATATCAAAGAATCATTGGGGCCTCTTTTCAAAATATGCCCCTAAATCAAGTATGCCTCATTGATGATTAGACGGGGGTCAGCGATGTATGGTATAGTTATTCCTTCTAATGCACTGACCATATCAGCAATGAGAGTAATCAAAGATGTGCAAGAAATTGGTCCTTAGATTCTAGTGTAAGATATCCATTGCCTAATCATGGCTTGCACATGACAAACTTTAATTTTATTCCAAGTGGCATATAAAAGCATCAATTCATCATTCCTAGCAGAGCTAGGATCACCTCTAGAGAAGAAAGTGATGGCTATCCATTTATGCATTAAGCGAAGGGTAGGATGATGAATAGTACAACACTTAGATGCAAATTTTGCAACTACAGCTTGTCCCATGATAAAACCCAAAAAATTACGTCAAAGGAAATTTGCGCAAGCTTGATCTAAGTGAAGGAAAAAACAAGGATGAAAACCAAGTCAATCTTTCAGAACCATCCATGAGACATCATATGGCTTTCCAAATAGTTCAAAAGAAATGCCTTCAGTTGTTTGATGGAGGGTGCATAAAAAATTGCATGGTGAGCGGGCGTGAACCCAATTCATCAACCGGAACAAAATTCCCAACCGAGTTGATGCCAAATAATATTGAATTCAGAATCTATACCTATTTGTGTGAGAAGGTCGGGGTTGATGTGCCACGTGTGTTGAAACACGTGATTATTGAGCATGGCATAGGCTTGATGTTACCGATCATCGCGGAGATCGAGGTATTGCACATCATTGTCATCAATCTCTATGTTTCTGGGTTGCACTTGTGGTTGTGGTTGTTCTTCTTGTTCTCGTCAAATTCCATTGAAATGTCTTTGGAGTGGTGGGAGCTTGAGCTACCTCGTGAATGAGATGAGCTTCCGCAAACCACGTTCCGAATGGCTCTCCCAAATCCTTTCATGGTGCACACACAAAAGCATAAATCGGGTTACGTGAATAAAGTGAATAGAAATTGTTACCCGAAACTTGGCTTTCCAATGGATGAACTTTCTTGCAGCAGAAATTTGGGAGCAAGGAACTTGTCACCGCTGCAAAATAAACTCAAGTGCACCAAAAATTGGAGAGAGAAAAATTTGGAGAGGAGAGGGATGAGAATGGGAGGAAGTGTGAGCTCTCCCTCCCCCTCTCCTTCTCTTATATAGGCTTTTGCACCGGCTATGAGCCAATGGCGTCCTGGGGAAGGCACTGTCGGCTGGCAGTGGCCAGGAGCCCTTGCGGTGGGTTAGGCCGGAATAGGTGGGTCTGGTCGGAGTCCGGCAACCCCGCCGGCCAATGGCTCTTTAGCCGTTGGATTCCAATAGTCAATTGGGGTGGACCCCGCGTGTAGTAACCATTGGGGATATTTAAGTACCCCAAAATATTTTTCTAAGTTTTATCATTTTTTATTTGTTATGATTTATTTATTTTTATCTATTTTATATTATTTTTATTATTTATATAGGTTCAACAAAATTATATAAGAAAATTGGTACATTTGAAAAATTAAAATAAAATACAGAAAATAAATAAGTGAAGGATACATAACGATTTACCTTCGGGAATGGCTCACCAATTATAAGTCCGACGAGTGGGACTTTCCTCCGGCTGAGATTAATTATATTGACGAAGTGTCTGAGTTTGATGACTCAAGACTCTTCAACTTCCATATCTGAGGGACTCTCTTGAGTTTCCAAACAATGGATGGTGAGGAAATAATGGGCTTTCACTAGGTGTGGTTGCCTGTTCTTCGGGCCTTGAATAATTCCTTTTCTTCATCTACTTTTTGCTTCATTCTTTGATATGGAGTCATGTAGTCTATGTCAGGTGAATACAACTTGTCCTTTTCTGATTGGAATTTGATTGCCATATTTCTCTCACCAAAACTGAACTCGAGCTTTTCAGCTGCCATGTCAATTCTAGCCTTGGTAGATCTTAGAAAGTGTCGTCCAAACTCCAAAGATAATAGGAATTTTGAGGGCGCCATATTTGTCTAGGAAAAAAAATCAGCATGAACAACCGCTCCCTGAATCCTCACTGGGAGCGATTAGAGGATCCCCCAAGCTGGTCGTATTGTAGAGTCTGCAAGCTGGACTTGTGTATTTAACGGGGAGTGGACATAACAATTTAGCATAGAGATCTATGGACATGATGTTGATATCAGCCCGTAGATCGCACAAAGCCTCATTGATATGTAAATTTAAGATTGAGCACTTGATGGTTGGAGTGCCCCATTTGTCTGCCCATTCGTCATCTTGATTTCTGGTGATCCTTGAGATTGGTGAAGTATATTCTGCCTTCTTTGCACGAGGTCTTCTTTGTCTCTTGGTAAGAAATTCTTCTTGTTCTTCTGCACATGAGATTCCTTCGTCTGATTGGAATATGAAGAACATATCATGTGTGTTGATGTTGAACCGAATAGTTTCTTCCCATATATCAATAGAAGCCTTGGTGCTTCTCAAGAAAGGACGTCCAAGAATAAGTGGCATTTTAAGGTCTCCTTCCGCATCAAGAATTATAAAGTCTGAAAAGACAACTTGCTTGCGGATCTATACTGGTATATGGTATAACTTCCCTTTTGGTTTGTAAATGGTTGAATCCACCAATTGTACCTGGACCTCTATTGGGGGCAGTGACAACACCCAGTCTATCTTCCTGTATATGGTTGTAGGCATGATATTGAAACTGGAGCCCAAATCAAAAAGAGCTCGTTTAACATGTGTATTCTGAATCTTGCAGTCCATTGTTGGAATTCAAGGTACATCTTCCCATGAATTTCTTATTCTATGCCTAGGCTTCCCTGCGTGGTTAGTGGACATATTTTGCCATGGGGTCCCCCATCTTACAGAAATTGCACTAAAATTTTCAGGTTGACTTGGTATGTTACCAGAGTCAGATGCAGGTAAAGAAGCATCAATTTGAGCTAATTGAGTTTCTATCATTTTGTTAAAGCTTTGTTGATTTTTCATGGAAGAAGAAAAACCTTCAAATTTAAAATTGATGCTTTCTAAAGTTTTATCATTAGCAGCAAGTTTCTTAGAATTGAGCAAGTTTCTTGATTAAGGACAAGGTCTCTGAAAGGAGGTTGATAAAATTAGAATTGAACTTGTTACCTCCCTAACATTGGGGTCGTGGTTGATTCCAATTGGGTTGCTGAGGATGATACCTGCCAAAGTTGTTGTTGTTCATGAAAGCCACTTCTTCACGAGTTTTGGGGTAGTCATTCCCCGAATGTCCCATGTTGCCACAAACTTCGCATGTGAAGTGTGAACCAATAGTGTGGACGGCTTGAATACTTCTTGCCTTATCTTGATTATCAATACGCTTAATAAGCGCGTCCAGTTTGGCAGCTAACATATCTACCTCCTTGACAGTGTGCATCCCCTTGTTTCGACCCTGAGGTTGAGTGAGTTCATCACTCAACCATGATTGGAAACCATCTTCTTGACCAGCTTTAGCTTTGGCAATGGTGACGTCGAGGAAGGATCCTCCAACGGCAGCATCAAGGTGGCCTCTTGACGAAGTCAGAAGCCCATTATAGAAGCATTGTAGAACAAGTCATTGTTCCATCCCATGATGTGGACAATAGCAATATATTCTTGAAGTCTTTCCCAAGCTTTTGCAATTGATTCAGCTGAAAACTGAAAATTTTACCTCTAAGGGCGTTAGTCTTACCCAGAGGAAAGAACTTGGCAAGAAATGGCATAACACATTTTGGCCATGTGTCAACAGCTTTCCCTCCTTTATAGAAACATTGTTGTGCCTTTCCCAAAAGAGAGAAAGGAAACAACCTAAGACGAATAGTGTCTTGAGGTACGTCCTTGATGACGATGGTTGAGCAGAGGTTCAGAAATCGTTGAAGATGAGCGTTGGCATCCTCATGTGGCAATCTACAGAAAGGACTTGCCCACACCATATTAATAAGGCTGTTCTTGTGATCAAATCCCACATTTCCAAAATTTCCTTGTGGCTCGAGGGTCACATTGTCAGTAGTGGCTCTCACCCTACGAACGATCAAGTGCAAGAATAGAACTATGCATAAAGCACTCCCGAGCAATATAACATCATGAATAATTGATTTGAGCACATGAAAAATATAAATCATGATAGCATAGCATGAGATATGAAGAAGATAACCATAATTATAGCATAAACTTCATATAACAACTCTGAGAATTGATAAAGATATGACAAGAGGATACAAAGTCATTACCCAAGATCGATAATGATCCCGCAGAACAACTTGACCTTCAATAATGAACTAGACTAATACTCCTCTAATCTTAGAACTAGAGCTAATTATAACTAGAGGGCCTTTGATTGGCTCTGGCTTCTAGATTGAATTATGTTGAATGATTTTCTCAATCTCTAAGACAGGGGGGGTCTGCGTCTGCTTATATAGGCCTCCAAGGTTGGTTCAAATGTCTCTTGGTATGGTAGTAGGTGTTGCCGACATAGTGAACCGCCATACAACTACCATGCCAAAGGGGGACGCACGCCGCCTTACTGGTGGTCCAGTCGGTCCGTGGGTGAAGCATCCCCACTTTTGTAGAGACTAAATGTGATACAAATATCAGTCCCAAGAGGCTGATACACATTTACTCAACAGATAGTTCAGTCACCGTACAAGCTCTCTAAGGAGCTGCGAACTTAACAAAAACTAAAATGACAAGTAACCAAGCAACGGTGATGAACCAAAGCGCGACCTAGGCCGGGTCGAGGCCTAGTTCCTCACAAAGTGCCAGCGGAAGCATCTTCTAGGGACCACACCACAGGCAGCGTCGGGTGCGGACACGAGCACCTACTCGATATCTTCGGCGACAAAGTCTGGATCTTCGTCTGAATAAGCAACAACAGCAAGGGTGAGTACATACGTACTCAACAAGTCCAACCACACCCACGGAGGGGATAATCACAGAATATGCACAGGATATATCAAGGATAAGGCTAGGGTTTATTTGCAGCAAAGATATGTTTTCACACATGCAAGGGTTCATTTTTTTGAAAAGGGTTTTCACAAAACATTTCTGTGGTAACCATTTAATAGAGTGGGGTTGATCCACACAGGATCCATGTTTTAATAGCTACCGGACTCCACATCCACAGCAGCTCACGGCACACCTGCCGGACACTTTCCAAAACAACTCACACCATTGTCCCATTCCCAATGCTAGTTGTGTGTCCAAGCCGTAACTCGCCCAATACCGTGGGCCGCGGCTATTCGAATAGTTTTTAAACTCTATAGAGGTGTACACTTTACCCACAAGTAGGGTACCGCAACACGATCACCTTAGTGTCAGCGCGGATCCATCAAAGCCATTACCCACCTTAGTTAAGACCGACTAGCCACTATGGGCTCCATCAGGGGTTAGGACCTACCACGGGGAGGTCTAACCAGGGCATAAGTCACACAGATCGAATCCCGTCTCCATGATCACCCGTTGCTCTCAGCTCTCCTAGTGGCCAGCGAACCAACTAGTGGGATTTATGCTAAGCCGTTGCCACATACAACAGTCGAGTGGTTGTACGATAAAAATGGGTTAGGCAAGATGGCACATCAACTCGGTCCTTAATTGTGACAAGATGGACATCTTCCATTTAGCTCAACCACAAAGGTACGAGCTCTCAACACCTTGGCATTCCACACAGAAATACCCATCCATCTCATCCAAGTTTAACTTTCTTTCTTAATTCTCATAATCACTATTATCCCTTTTGAAACCATGCACGCATTTTCTTTGTGAATGAACATATTGATGTCATGATTGAGTATAGGGTAACCAAGACCTAAGCATTCTTTCTAGCAATGATTATCGTCCAAACAGAGCAAGTCATATTTAGAATTTAATCTAGGTCAATCAAGGAATAATCATAGCAATCAAGGGGTGGCTATCCAACCATGTCTTGCAATAAAATCATATGCAATTTATAAATTAGGCTGATAGGTTGTGTTTATAAAAATAGGTTCAATATGCATCAAAGGATGGGATTGGACTTGCCGTCGTCAAAGCCTTCCGGGAGCTCCTGCTCGCGGTACAGGTCATCGGGCTCCGGCTCGCGGTACTCGCCTCCAAACTCCTCTACGGGTCCTTCGTCTGGCGCAACGTGATCTACGGCACACACCAAGCAAGCATACATATAAACACAATAAGAAAAGGAAATAAGGTTTTTACCGTTGAGCTCGGGAGAGAGAAAATCAAGGGAAAATAGAAGTAGAGATTATTTTGGAAGAACTTTGGGTTGAACGCTTCAGAAGTATTATAAGATAGTGTGTGGTGGAGTACGGGAATTTTTGGATGATTTTCGGCGCATGAAATGATAAGCCGATCGGGTTTAGGGATTAAGTCCGGGGCTTTGGAATTTAATTGTGAATTATTATTTGGACAGGAAAAGGATTATTTAGAATTTTTTGAAATGTCTTGGTTTACTCTAAGGGGTCATATACATTGGAAATAATAGGATATTATTTAATGGGGATTTTAGGAAAAAGAATTGATGGAATCGGAGTTGAAACGGGAGAGATAATAGGTTTTTCTTATGGGCTAATTAAAGGGCTAGAGGCTTATTTGTGATTATTAAAAATAGGACAGGGGTCTATTCTAAAAATATGTAGGGACCTAGTTGGAAGTATTTTATTTGAAGTTGGGGTGGGATTGTAAAAGGGAAGGGCTTTCTTTGAAAAGAAAAGAGAGGAAGGAATAGAGGGGGTTTCTTTTGCAAAGGAAGGGAAAGGCAGGGGGGTATGGGAAAAATCACCCCTTTCTTCGACCTCTGGTCAGGTCGACCAGAGCAGAGGGGGCAGCGCCATGGGGGTGGGGGCGCAGGTGGTAGAGAAGGGGAGAGAGCCCGGGGAAGAGGGGAAAAGAGAGAGGACGACGAGGGGATTCCATTCCTCTGCCTAGCTCGGGCGGAGATGGAGCATGGAGGTGGCGCCACGGGCAGCCATGGACGGCGGCACTGCTGCTCGTGGGGAGCTTTGCTCGGGCAACGATTGGAAGGGGATAGAGGCGGGGACGGAAGAGGAAGGTGAGGGGCTGCTTACCCTCTAAGGAGTCGAACCGAGGTGGCCTGGTGGAGGAGATTGACGAGGTTGGCCTTGTTCTGTACGCGAACAAGGAACCGCGAAATTGGGGCGAGGTGGAAGATGAGCGCCGGAGCTGGGCGGCTCGGCGGGCTTGGGCAGCGATGGAGAGCGACCGGTGGTGTCCTTTTATAGCTGGCGAAGGGAGGAACTGTGGCAGCGGCCAACGTCCCGCCTTCAATGGCGGCACTGCAGACAAGCGTCCGCTTGCGCGCGTCGCCTTGCTACGGCAACTTGCCGGCGCGGCAGCCGAGGCGCTGCTCCGGCGAGGCGACAGCGGTGGTTGGCTGGTGAGCTCGCAGTAATGGTGGAGGGCAGCGATGGGACGGCGAGTAGAGGCGGGCGGTGGCGTGTAGCGGTGGTGCGCTGCTCGGGGTCGGCTCGGCTTGCGGCCACTTGGGCGCGCGGACGCCGAGGCACAGGCGTGGCAGGGAGAGGGGGAGGTGGTGCCTGGGGGAGTTGGTGCTGGTGGTGGAGGTACTGCTGCTGCTGCTGTGCTTGTCGTGAGGCAGGGTAGGAGGTGGAGGCTCGTGCTCTGCTTGTTGTGTGCCAGGAAGAAGAAGGGGAAAGAAAAGAAAAGGGGGGAAAAAAGGAAAGGAAGAGAGAGAGCGAGATTCACGGCATGAACGAGGGCGGCCAGGCACGCACGATGGTCCGCCGGCGCATAGCACGACACACGGCGCGAGCGGAAAAAGAGATAGGCAACGGTCGGCTGATGTCAGAACGACGGCGGGAAAGATTTTATGGAGATTGAGAGAGAGATTTTGAGAGATTGATGGCTCAACGAACAAAAAGATTTTAAAAATGATTTTTAGCGAGTGATTTATTTGGGTGATTTTTACGGATGTTACAGTGGGCCCGGCCGGTCCCACCACACCGCCTCTTATCTTTCGCGTGGTGGGCTGTGGGTTCATTCTTTTGGCCTTCTACGTTGATGATAGCCTCTGTTGGACTTGAATTGGGAGCCTTTACATTTTCTTGAGCTTTTCTGAGACATAATATTCTTTATTATTTTATGCTCTTTTTCGCCAATTTTCATTCTTAGTTCCTGAAATCACATAGAGATAAAATACAAGTGGAACCAAGTCATACTAAACAAAATATGATGGCAAATTAGTTTTTTTTCCTTGAGATGTTGATGCAAACATTTAGCATTTAAGGACCATCAACACTGGTCGTTCACGACCTTTTAACGGCTCATCGTCCAGACTTGCCAGTATCGATCAAGCTTGGCTTGGCCACTATTTTGATACCCTGTATCTCCACGAGAGATAGTGTGCGATATTGCTATTAACACTTATCATTCAACTCAATCAATACTTTTTTACCCGATTGCCTCCTTGAGGAAAGAAATACGATACCTTGGAATACTCCTTAGTGAAATTCTACAATGTGTTATTCTGTGCGCTTACAGAATATTATTTAGAGCCTAAGAAACACCAACACAGACACTAGACCAAGTCGTCAGTGCAGCGAGGTGTTGCATCATGCCTCCGGGTGTGGGGAACAGATAGGGTTGGATGCAGTGTCCTATAGAGATCAAATTTCTCTACATGTTGACGTGTAATCACTATAGTGTAGCTACTTGGATGAACACAATGTATACATCCTCATCAATTTCCTGGTGCCCTTTCACCGGTTTTTTTGGGAAAACAAGACATGGAAATCGAGTTGCTCTCTTGCTTATGATGAGATCATTGGCTGCACATGTGGATCTCATCCAGGTGTTGTTGCATAGTAGCAAGTATAAATCACATATGCAGAGAATTTTGGTCTGTCTTCTAGACGGATGTAGGCAGGTGGCCTTCTTCCGAGAATCATGAGAGGATCTTGTATACGGATGTAGGCAGGTGGTCTTGTGGGCCATATAGCCATTGGGATGGATTGGTGGTAGGTTGGTGAGAGAATCTTGTAGATGCCTAGAGGCGGGTTAATAGGTGTACCTAAAAACTTCTACTCTAAATTAAAAATTAAAGCACATTTTCACAATTCTAATTGAATAAAAAACTTACAATAGGTATCTAAATGCTAGGGATTATGATATTTAACAGTAGAAACTTGTATATAAATAGATCGATAGATTGCGATCTTTATGGACAAGTATGAATACGATGAACAAAAAACAACACAAGGAGACATACGATTTGTCCCTAGAGTTCACTCCCAAGGAAGCTACATCTCCGTTGAGGAGCCCACAAAGGGCGGGGTTAACCGTGGGTACCCCCCCTTTAGTCCATAACTCAAAATCCGTCTGTAATTCAGACACATGAGAGATAGTCCTAAGGGGGAAGGAACAGGAGAGAAGCCTCAGATCTATTAGAATTAGAAGAGTTTGAGGGAGAGATTAGAAGGAGATTAGAGAGTAATTAGAGCGTGATTAGAAGAGGATCCAAGCTTAATTGGATTGTTTTTTGGCTTCTTCTAACTGTACCTCATTCGATTAGTTTATTGATAAGTTATTGATAAGTTATTTCTTGATATTTATTGCTTGTGGGAACACGTGTTCGCTATCCTGGTGTACGGGACCCTCACTGAGGATAATCCCCACACAACATTGTGGATAAGTATTTCGGGTGTAGGCGTGGTGTCGAGACTTAGAAATTCCATTCGTTAGTTCGGGGTCTTACCAGTAAAAAGAGGAAGGTGATAGCTTTGACATATAGACATATAGCTAGTACTTCTGCCCCCTCTGTCAAGACCTTGGATAAAATGGTTTTATACCCGCATTCGTGGAGTGGCCGCTGGTGATTGCAAGACGGCAGCGAGGAACATCTCGAGAGGGGTGAGCGGAGACCCACTTGCGCATGGAGAAGTCTCGTGGCCACCATGAAGGTACTCGACCGGGGAGTTCATGCCCGTGCATGGGTATTCCCTTGAGGGGGGCTCCAACAATGAGAACTAGTGGCAAGCTTGTGAGCTTTCCGATACCTCGGTAAAAAATCGACGTGCCAGGAGTTTGCTCTTCTCTAACCTTTTACCTTCCGCATTTCATACTTCCACTACTTTACACATTTACCTTTCCTAGACATGTCATGATAGTATAGGATTCAACCTTGGGTGCACAACTTTGAAGAGGTAGAGATAGCAACACATAGATAAAACCAAGAGAATATGTAGATAAAAATTGAAAAAGATTTTCATATGTGCAATTGGAGCCTTAGTTTTTAGAATACCTAATTCACCCCCTTCTTAGGGTGTCACGGTCCCTACAAGAGGTTGTACATTACCACCACAATTCGTGTAAAGCTCCAAAGAACTTTAGACCCAACCATGTTGTGCAAAGTGGGCAGAATACACCACACTTCCTAGGTGTGATTGCATAGAGACACTATGAGGTATTTACAAATAATCCCATTACGTATGTTTTTGCTCCCCAAAATGATTGTGGTACCTCAGAAGACGGAGCTTCCTTCACCCACTCAGCCGAAGCACAACTCACATATACCCAACTAACAGCGCAAACACAACACATCATTCATCTAATTATTAAGCCAAAACCAATGCCTATAGGGTATTGTGTTTGTACGGATAATCTCGGATGGTTCTCCATGTTCTAGTTAACCTAAGTGATCTTAATGAAGCACATGTAGAAGGATGGTTACCCTATTCGTAGCAATCATCGACCACAAGCACAAACATGCAAGCCAAAAAATAGAAAGAAACTAAGAACAATGCACCATTAAAAAAAGCTTTAAAAGAACACATTAAGCGGCAGGCTCGTTACTACGATTGCGAAGGAACAAGAAATGGTGAAAACAGAGCTACAGTCGAAATGGTACAGCTATCGAAAGATTTATATTATAAAAGAAAGAAATGATTATATGCTTTGTATATTTTAATTAAAAAAGACATGTAAGGAATTTTTCAGAGAATAATTCAGTATTTGAATTAATTCGAATTATACTTTCATATGAAGAATACGATTAAAGTTTAATCAATTTTATTTGTGAATTTTATATAGAAATTGTACCGGTCAAACATTTAACTTGCAAGTAGAGCATGTGAGAGCATCTAGCTCATTGATTTGTGCATAAGGTTAAACTAACCAAGTTATATTGAAAGAATATTTACGTTGGAAATTAATCATATTAATTTATATTACACAAAACTGATGTTTAACCCTAATTAGATTTAATTACAAAAGCTAGTTCAATAGTTGTTAATCATATTAATATCATTTGTGTATGAAACATGAGGTATAACCCTAGTTTGCTTTTAAGTGGAAAAGTTAGTGAAGTAAATATTAATCAATTAACATTTATTCATAAATTCGATTTGTAAACCTAGTCAAGTTTTATTGCAAATAGTTTATTCAATATTGAGCATTAAACAAATTAAGTACTAGCTAGTAAAACAACTATATGACCTTCCTAGCTTTTACTAGGAAAAGCATATGAAGTAAGCATGAATTAGATTAGCATATAATTATGAAAACTCAAGATAACCTATGTACTCCCTTCGTCCCAAAATAGATGTCATTCTCACTTCCCAAGAAAAACAACATCTTTGAGCATTAGCCAATTATATATAAAATAATATTAATATTTATAATACATCATTAGTATCATTGAATAGATATTTGAACCTAGTTTTTTAACAAATTTATTAGAGATATAAATATTGCATATATGAATCAAACCGATTTTTTTATGAAAAATTGATGTGTATCTCTAGTTAGCATTTAATTGCAAAAGGTAAACATTAATCAAATTAACATTAATATGAAAACATGATATTAAAATTTAATTGGATTTTAACTAAAAAGTACAAGCAGATCGTCAAATTAATATTGTAAATAAATCATAAAATAGGGAACATTGCTTCTAACACGTATTAATTTGATATGAGTCTAACGCAATGAGAACGAGATTAAACAGAGCTTAAACGTGGATTGAATGGGTTTCTAAAGGTTGTACGGATCTAAACGTGAAGGACTATAGGCTACTGGAGCTATCTGAGAATATTCACAAGACACGGAGAACAGTGCTCGTGATTAGATTAAAGGCTGGGGTTAGCTCTAAAAAGGGGATCGTTTGGACTGGATTGCAACTGATCCAATACTTTCAGTGGGTTCATGAAGAAACGATCAAGACTCAAAGAATCGATGAAAAAAAATTAGAGAAGGGGTCCATGTGTAAAAGCTCAGCTCCTGTGTCCATGGCCGTCGGGCGGCACTGGGCATCGAGCTCGTTGGCGGTTCATTGGGCGGGACACTAGCCGAGGAGGGGAACAATAGAGAAGAGCGACGGAAACTTGCGGAGGTGCGCACCGGCGGCAGAGGTTGACGGTGGAGGCCGGATTTTGGAGCAGGCGACCGGCGTTCCGGTGGTGCACGTGGCCGGCATCTCCCTGCAGCAGACTGGCGATGGGGCCGGACGACTTGGCCATCGAATTGTGTCTAGCGGAGGCCGGTAGTGATGGCTGGGATTCAGCCAAGTATAGCATTTGAGAGCATCTAACGCATTGATATTTATGCATAAGGTTCAACTAACCAAGTAATATTTAAACAATATTTACGTTGGAAATTAATCATATTAATTTAGATTACACAAAACTGATGTCCAAACCTAATTAAATTTTAATTTCAAAAGCTAGTTCAATAATTGTTAATCATATTAACATCATTTGTGTATGAAACCTGAGGTATAACCCTACTTTGCCATTAATTGGAAAAGTTAGTGAAGTCATTATTAAACAAGTTAACATTTATTCATAAAAGTTGATGTATAAATATAGTCAAGTTTCATTGTGAATAGTAGATTCAATACTGAGCATTAAACAAATTAAGTATTAGCTTGTAAAACCACTGTTAGGTTTTCTTCATAAAACAAAATGAATACATATTAATCAAAATGAGTTTAATTATGAAAAATCGATGAGTGTCTTTAGTTAGCTTTTAATTGCAAAACAATAAAAATTAATCAAATTAACATTAATATGAAAACATGAGATTAAAATCTAATTGGATTTTAATTAAAAAAACGAGTACAAATAGTTAGCCAAATTAATATTGTAAATAAATTATAATACAGGAACATTGCTTCTAACACGTCTAGCGCAATGAGAACGAGATTAAACGGAGCTTAAACGAGATTAAACGGAGCTTAAACGTGGATTGAATGGGTTTCTGAAGGTTGTAGGGATCTAAATGTGAATGACTATACTTTACCTAGGCTACCTTGGAATATTCGTAAGACACAGAGAACAGTGCTTGTGATTAGATCAAAGGCTAGGGTTAGATCTGAAAAAGGGGATCGTTTGGACTGGATTGCAACTGACGTAATACTTTCAGTGGGTTCTTGAAGAAATGATAAGACTTAAAGAATGGGTGAAAAAACATATTAGAACTTTGGGTCTATGTGTAAAAGCTCAGCTCTTGTGTCCATGGCCGTCGGGCGACACTAGGCATCGAGCTCGTTGGCGGTTCATTGGGCGAGACGCTAGCCGAGGAGGGGAATGGTAGAAAAGAGCGAGGGAACTCGGGGAGGTGCTCATCGGCGGCGAAGGTGGACAGTGGAGGCCGGATTTTGGAGTAGGCGACAGGCACTCTAGCGTTGCACGTGGCCGGCGTCTCCCTGTAAGGAACCAACTGCGAGGCTGTCGAATTGTGCCTAGCAGAGGCTAGCGGCGATGGCCGGGATTCGGCAAGAGGTGATGACAGATTGAACATCTTGTGGTTGTGCTCCTCTGACAATGGGACAACGACCAGAATCAGCGCATTGGACGCGGCTCAGTTCAGTGAAGCTCAAGGTGGTGTCGATTTGGTCCGGCGAAGTTCCATGGCGATGAATCGTGGTGGAGAGGCATGCCTACAACTCTACTCTGGCGATTTCCGGGAGGTGATGGCACAAGGGAACTAAGGTACTAGGGGTTTGCAGTCGAGAAGGGTAGGTGTGCCAAGCTCGGAGTCAAGCTCAAGTTTGGCTCTGGACATGGGTGAGGACAGAGGTGACCGCTGGCGTCCATGTGTTGACCAGAGAGAAATGCTATCCGGATGGGCTGGTGGGCTTGACAGGGCCCATAACTACAGAAAGAGAGTGGGCCTAAGAAGAGAAGGGAAAAAAAATAGGGTTGCAATTTCAAGGAATAAACTTTAGTTCAAATACAAATTCATAAAAGCCTAGATAATGTATTTAAACAACCAAAATTTCAAAGATAGAATTGGAGATCATAAACTCAAATAAAATATTTAGAGTTTATAGAGGAATTCATAACTTTCTATTAAATGGATTCGACTCTAGAAAAAGAAAATAAATTCCCAGAAAGATCTAAAAAATACTTAGGTCTAAACATATTTGGAAAACTTCGCACTCAAGAAAGATCCCACACCTACGTAGAGTAGATCATTCAACACCTGCAGCACAAACCCATTTTTGACCAATTGGAGATGCAATAGCATGATGTCACACTTTATTAAGCACGACACCAATCATATTTATTTTAATGAGGAAATTGATGACTTTCTGAACTAAAGATAATGATAGTTAAACAGATTGTTCAAAATAAATTAATAATGCATAAAAATCTTTTTATTTAGTTACTCTTTCAGATCACAGCCTGGAATCACTAATTTCAGGGTGTTGTGGGACAGAACTGCGTTGTGCACTGACCAGGGGATCACAATGATTTGAAGATTTAACCTGCTTTAGCACCTAAGTCGAACACGTTCAAACCCCTTCCAACAAACATTCTTATCTCCAGCAAAACATAGGGGAATTTCTGCCATTGATTTCAGCACTTTGATACATGTTACAATATGGGAACTGCTATATAACAACAAATGTTACAACTCTTGTAGCTACAGAACTTCATAATGCAAGACAAGCACTGACAGGGTCAAAGGTGCATCCACCACTGCACCTGTTTGGTATAGCTGGACGTATTACAGCTGACCATCAAGAGCATCAGCCAAACTCCAGCAGACCCATATCTAACAATAGTCAAGGGTGCAGGCTAACTAAATCTAACAACGATACCAAATAAAAAAAATCGAATTAAACAAAAGTTGTGCCTAAATGTTTCCTTGTTTACCCTTCTCTCTGTTCCAGAGGAAAACAGATACCAAATGCCGCCAAGCTTTTCAGTTGAAGCTAATCAAGTATATCATAAGGAAAGAGTTAATCACACCTACAATCCGCCTTAAATAATCTCAATCTGCACTAAAACTGCAGTACCATATTATCTCATCTTTCATGACTTAAACCTGGATAATGGTATCGCATTGACACCTGACAGGCCTTTTTCCCGGGCACACGGTAGAGGACTTCCAATTGCCCCTCGCAGTTACAACAAAAGAGGTGAGGCTGTCACTCACCAAATCTCCTTGCACCGAACCTGTGGATGAGTCTATCTGTGGCTAGATCTGTGGCTTCTTTTTGCATATAACTGAGATCCATTACTAGTTGCTCCATCTTGTTCCCTAACCCTTCTGTAGAACAGCACATAAGCTGCAGCAGTCCTCACCTCCTCTTCATCGATGGCAGCAACATGGCTATCATCAAAGTTGTACCAACGATTCTCATCCACGAGCTGCAGAAAAATAAATTACCCTCAGCATCATATACTACACAAGGAGAAGCATCAATGAGGATTCCAGAACACAAACGGGTAGTGCAGAAATTATGGACTTCTCAGCTGACAATTCACAAATCAAACATAAATATTGCTGCAGACACAATCTGCCTAGCAAGTTATCTTACACTAAGAAAAGTGGGGTTAAATTACATAATGAAATGATATAAAACTTAAGGAGTAGGATTCCAAACAGATTACATGAACCGTTGCAATCAACATGACAACAAATTTCAGCTCCTACTACAAATAATTATAAAAAGCCATAAGAGCATGCACAAACAGCAGAACCCAATAAACAATATACAGACTATATAAAGCAATGGTATGTCGGAATCACTATCAAACTCTTGCAGAAAAACTAAATTAATAACTTGCGATTTAGGAATGTACCTTTATGTGTGCCGTATAATGCCCGCTCGCCATGCTGCCATAATGATTACTCACAGCATACAACTCATACATCTGGCGTTCTGAACTCTTCTTGTTGGCAATATAAGTTGTCAAATCCAAGTTATGAAGTGGAAAATTGACAAAAGTTTCTAATTTTTGTTTTGTTGACCTACTAAACGAAAATCTCTTGAGATGTATGACTAGCACTTCCGGAAGTCTCCACAAATCCAGCTTTTTGCTTGCTTGCCTTTGCTCCTTGCACCTCGGACAGTACCTAACAAAATAACGCAACTTTATCACTATAAAACATATAAACGAGAGCTATTAGACAAATAACAACAACAACAACATAGTCTTTAGTCCCAAGCAAGTTAGGGCAAGCTAGAGATGAAAACCAAGAAACAAAGCACAAACATTTTTGGTAGGCCTGTTCAAAACTTAACCTATAATTTCTACTAAAATCCAAACAAAAGAACTATGGTTCTCTTCTACTTGGTTGCAAGAGGCTGGGAAAGTGAATTATGCTTCAAGACTGCTGCATAAGAAAAGTAGAAATCACCTATCAATACTAATTAAGATCCCGTTTAATAGATACAAATTTAATCGTGTCAGCATAGACATCTGAAACTGTATTTCATTGAAGCGAAGAACATATACAGTTAATTGTTGTAACATTTTCTCATAGGGCTTTGCAGCAGGAAAATCCCCTGACAGCACACTTAATTGCTTTAAGAGATTAAAATAGTTCAAAGCAAAACTGAGAGTAGTATTGACCACAGCCCATGCACTGGAACAAAACTGAAAAGCTAGAATACCACAAATTGGGACAGAGAGTAAGGAATGTTCATAAAAAATACATCAGTAAATACATTTTCATGGGCTTCTATTGTTAAAGCTCAGCATAGGATCCACGTACTTTTGCAAATAACACAACACTGAACTCATATAAGCTTTGAAATTTCATGCTCTGAGCATATTAAGGTCCTCTTTGTCAGAGCTCTCAAAGCTGATTCTCAGGTGAATCTAAGAGGAGCTCTACCAAACAACTTTTTGCAGTGAAGTGATTCAAGGTTGATTCCGTGAAGTGATTGTCTGAAATGTACTAAGGGGCGGGGAGCTGAAAAAAGTAGCTTCTCCTGATTCACTTATTGCTGAGTCTCACTTCATACTTATTATTTAACTTAGAGGTCCCAAGGCATCTCATTCCAAAAGCAAATCCTGTATAGGTTTATTCTGTAATAATAACACAAGTACAATCAACAAAGTAACCACCTATGTCATCCCAGCGTGCATCAGGTAGTGTACCAGCCAAAATGAACATCATGCACCCTTGAAGGGACTATCATTTTATAGGTACAAAATGTTTTTTAGGATGTGGAAAACGAAAACTAACCACATGTCTTCTGGTACAAGAGGTTCTTCTCTCAAGAAAGCATCCAGGCATGCATAGAGTGAGAGCGCTTCACCACGGGTTCTCTTGGCAGGAGGAGCATACATAAACACCTCTGGAAGGTCCTCTAAATGATGAGTGTTAATCTTTTTCAGATCTGCCTTGGACCAATTAACAAAAAACACAGTTGCGAGTGAAGATTGTGGGACCCTGATAGTATCATTAGATTTTTCAATGACTGTGTTGCTATCATCAATCAACTGTAGCTGAAAATTGCTGCAGTCAGTATCATAGTTATGCGTTCTTGTGGAAACAGAACTTTGAGCAGCCAAATGTGAGGAGTCCTGATTTCTTAGCATAGGCAAAAGCATTTTACGGACTAACTCATGGATATCAAAACCTGTGACAGTTTCATTTCGAGGAATTTGTGCAAGAAGAGGAACACCATAAGGTTTCCAAGGTGTCAAGCAGTTATTGTTTCCATGTTCCCTAGAAAAAGCATTATCAGAAAAAGAAAGTTCTCAATAAACTATTAAGTATTTATGTTAATCATGTAAATAGTATTGACACATAAACCAAGCAAACAACTATAGCTGTAATTCTACCAAGAAGATACATGTATATAAGATTTTTTTCCTTTGCTTACAAGTCTTCACGGCGATGCACAAACTGAATGTAATTTGCCCTCTTTTCCAATTTTGGGAGCCTATAAACTGCCAGACGATCGTCATCACTTATTGTAGATAGTTGAAGCACTGGATCTTCAAGAAAACGATAGATCTTATGGTTACGTATCTGTAGACAAGTTCAAGAAAAATGTTTAAGAACAGATGATCATCAATATGCCAACCTGTAAGCTAGTTCAAGTGAGCACTAATGACGAACCTCAGCAATTAGAAGTTTCTCCCCATTTTTAAGTGAGCATGCATTGCCAAGGGCTTGTAATAGATCCCTGCACCTACCTTGCTTTGGTACATTTACAGTGAACTGTGTTGGTGGAAGACTTCCATCACAAGAGAAGATCACAGCAGTCATGCTCCGGGTTGAGGCAAATTGCAAGGGCAAGGAAAGATACATGAAAGGATCAAAAGTCACTGAAACCTTCCCACAGACTGGGCAGACCAAAGTTGACTTGTACTGACCCTGGAAAATGAAGGGAATCAGGGAAATATTAGAAAAATACGTCTTAGCAATAAGTTAGGGACAGAACTAAATCCTGAGCCAAAAATGTGTCAATATGTGTGCAACGTGCAGATGTGCGCATCTTGTGACAGGTATGCAGCACAAATGTATTGCAGTGCCCGAAAGGGAAGATACACAAGTATCTAAACATATATGCAAGAAACACCATACACTGAGGAGTTAATGCACAGATATCAATACACGTCTAACATAGTTAATCCTTCTGCATAGTGGATATGCATGGTGGGATTTGGTCCTTGGCGACGGATTTGGAAAAGTTGGGCTCTGCCACGCTGTAAGTTCTTCATGTGGCTCGTGTTTCACAATCGAGTTTGGACTGCTGACCGGTTGGCTAAAAGAGCCGCCCCATCGCCCCATCCAGAGGCTTGTCCATTCTGTGATCAATCCGTGGAGACAATACAACATTTATTGGTAGGCTGCATGTTCACTCACCAAGTTTGGGTCGTGATTTTCCAGAAGTGCTGCCTCCTGTATTTGGCACCTGACCCTTCTGTGTCTAGTTTCACTGGATGGTGGAAGAAAACTATCTCATCAGCTCCAAAGGAAGTTCGAAAGGGTCTCAACTCCAAGATAATTTTGGACTTCTGGTAGCTTGGGAAGTTTGGAAGCATTGCAATGGTTGCGTTTTTGAAAACATGAGGCCAAACATTCAGGAGGTTCTTGGTTCTCTGTGAGCATGTAGGGTGACCTCTGGTGCATGGCGGGGGCCTAAAAGCTTACACAACTGTTGGCCAGGTCGCTCCCTCCTGGAGCCTAGGCTCTGGAGGCTATTGGTCGTGCCTATTCGCTTGTGGCGCGGATGTAAGTTTGGTCTGTTAGCGGGTGTGTGTGTGTGGTGTCTTGGTACTCGGGTTGGGACTTTCCGGACTCGTGTATTTTTTTTTCTACCTTAATGAAATGACACACAGTTCTCTTGTGGAGGGGGGTGGGGGGTGGGAGTCACAGGGTAGCATATTTAATATGTTGCAGATGCATTTGTGGGGCGCACCTAGTTCAGCAAGCAGTTCAGAAAGGCTTCCACGAAAAGCACCGGCAGCTCCAGGAAAATAGGAGATTCAGTGTTGGGTTGTCTATTAGGATCGGCGTCAATATAAGCCGAGACTAGGGTGTTAGGAAGGTTAAGCAAGAAGTAATCCCTAAAATATCAGAGCCTCCGAGGGAGGGTGGTCGGGGTTACCTTGCTAGCTCGTTTGTTTAGATTCACCAGTTCCTTGTCAAGATTCATCAGCAGTTGATTAATAAAGCAGCCCATATCAAATCAGGAAGGTCACAGAAGCGGTAGAAACAGGAATAGTTAAGACATGAAAACAAAGATGTGCTTGCATGCACATGTGCACACACAACTACCGAGTCATCAACGGACCACTTTGCCCAAAACCAGCAAGACAAAGATTATGTTCCAAATTGTTATTGGCTATTAGTATTTAAGTGATTCATTCAGGTTTTGAACTAACCTGGCATACATCAACAATGATTGAATTGTTTCTAGCAATATGATTTGCCCAATATTCATCTGCAACTTCTTCATCTGATCTTCCATCAGCATCTCCGGAATTAATGTAAGGTCTATGTTTCACACGATTCAAATCTTCATGTAGTCCATCCAAGAGGAATGCCAACAGCTCCTGCAGTATTGTGTCAAGGTGATTCATTAAAAAAAATAGCATAAGATAGAGCAACAATCTAAAGAGATGATCAAACACCTGTGAATCATGCTGGTTGTATCCACTGAACTGAGATGCAAACCGAGAAAGCTTCATTTTGAATGGTCTAGGTGAAACTGGGGCACGTCCTCCAGGAGCCCAGAGTTTTCTCAGTAGCTCACCAAAAGCTAATGCAAGTTCACCCTACATGACTACCATCAGAACTTAGTACAATTAACACATGGGGTGCTAGTGAAATGAAACCAGAAAAGTCAACTATGAAGTAGCCAGACTAGTTTTTATACAGGATTAAAATAATTGTAGGTGAGGGAATGTCCACCACAAATGCTCGTTTCTAATAATACTATGGCAATACACAGTATTAAATACATAAGTTACTTGGTATGTCAAGGTAAACACACATGAATCACTAACTTTTCTAGTAGCAAAAAAGTAATCAAATTACAACATTAAGAAAAGATACGGTACAACAACAACAACATAGCCTTTAGTCCTAAGCAAGTTGGGGTAGGCTAGAGATGAAACCCAAGAAACTAAGCTCAAGGTTCAGACACGTTGATAGCTAGTTTCCAAGCGCTCCTATCGAAAGCTACTTCTTCTTGGAAATATCCATTAGCTACTCTAATGGATATGAAACCCATAAGAAAAAATATTGTACAAGTAGAAAAATTAAAGAAATCAAGAGAAGCTACAGATTTTGGAAATTACGGATCTGGTATCTTTTAGTTATTGTTGCATGCCAACAAAGGGAGAAAACTAAATAGAAGATAAACCTTGTACTTTAGCTGGCTGCTAGAAATGATATCATGATAAAGAAAAAAGTTATGTCAAAAGCATATAATAAAGATCACATTTTCTCCACAAAAAAGATTTTGGGCCCAAGCATCAAGGTCTCCAGGTCAATTGAGTGGAAATAGTACTTACCACATTACCCAGCGGATTTTGACGATTTATTTCGCGATGGTAATCTTCACAAAAATATCTAGTAAACTGTGGCGTGTGCACAAGACATTGTATGGCACTGTTCATATAGCATGTATTTCCCAGATTAAGTAGCCCTGTAAGACCTAAAGGTGATCCCCTCGTGCTCATGCCACTAGAACCATGCATGTTATCAAGGTCACCGTTGGGAGATCGCAGGTAGAGATTGGGCGTGAGGCTAGAGTTGTAGCCTCTAGAAGTATAGTTGTTGGCTGCAAAGTTCTCATTTGGCAATCCTGGTCTTGGAGCATCAGTAATCAAAGAAGCTGATTCTCTCTCAAAAAAATCATTTCCTTTAACCAAACTCATGCATCCGCCATCCACATTACCATTGGCAACAGTAGTAATCTCAACTAGAATCTGTGATAGTATACAAAATTATATTCAGTAAGTCAGATTATTTACTCTACAACAGATATGAACTAATAGTTCATTTGTTCTACAAATATATTGGGAGGACTGTTTGTCAATAATTTACTCACATCTTGATCCATCTGAATATTGGCATCATCAAGGGTTCTCTCCAAGTTATCCATCAATGCATGCTTTGTTCGACCATAATAATCCCAAATGCATACCTGCCAATGATGGTCCCAATATAACTTAAAAAAAAATTCCTTGCAGCCAAACAAACACAACTATCAAAATAAACAGCTACTAAGCTACCTCATCTGGTACCAATTCAAAAGCCTCACAAGCCCTTTTATGGAGTTCACCAACTGTATCCTGCAAAAGGTTCATAGATCTTTTCTTGTGAATTTTCCACTTTTCAGTTCTTTCAAAAAAAAGCATCTAGCAAACATCTTCAGAACCTAATAGTGACATCGAAAGTATGTTAAAAGAGGCATCTAGTTTACATACTTCTTTATAGTTCGATCAAATCACGGATGTACCTAATAAAAGAAAAAAAAGAACACATGCTCAATTGCAGCCAAAAAAATAGAACACACCTTCTTGCTTATCCGTATAAAGGTTTGCTCTCCTCTTGACATTAGAAGTAATTGCAGACGTAGAGGATAAACTTCTATGGTCAAATCAGTTTGAGAAAAGCCTGTATTGATTGCTTTTCTTGGTAATGTTGGCCCTCCACCATACCTGTTAACACATTTTAAGCATAATGAGAAAAGAATTCCAAACATTAAGTAAAAAGCAGTGTAGTGTGTAGTATGTTTTTGTCAATGGAAAAATATCACGTCTCCTCACATACACAAATGAATGAACTCATTAGTTTATCAGAACTCGTAAGTGAACCGGTAATATAATAGCATCAACCTTCTTTCATGCATTAATTATGATAATTGAGTTTACTGTCAATGCAAAACATCTATAGATAAAATAGCACCATTTTCCATGCCTCAGCTCTTCTTAAGATCAAAAGGCACTCGTTTTTGTGCTGTTTTCCATATATAACCATTTAAAGAAGCAGTATATTTGAAAACTACAAAGAAAAATTGACTGTTTCATGTTCTAAAAAAGTTCCAGCACTTTTTATCTTCTTCAGTATGTTCAGGAAAGTAAATATATCAGTGTATACATGTATATTAACTAGAATCCCCTTGAAAGACAGTAATATGCATTCCATAAAAATAATACAGAATCATAAAGGGTAAATGTCTGTGTGGATAGAATGATAAGCTATGCAGCAACTATCAACGACAAGAAGCTGATGCACAATTAGGCACATAGAGGGCACATTTTACTTTTGCCGGCTTTGCCAGCCTCGCCTCGTCCAGCAGTGGCGAGCCTTGCCAGCAGCGGCGAGCGAAAATCTCTCCCTCAGAAGCAAGGATAAACCTTGCCAGCACAGGCCCCGAGATGAGCTTGCTGGTGAACCAAATGTTTGCTCTGTTTCGATTTCTGAGCCAGCAAGGAGAGGCGAGGTCTTGCTAGAGAACCAAACGTGCCCAGAGATATTCAGAAAGTGAGAGATCTGGATGGGCTGTCTTTTTGGGAATCATATTAAACAGTATAGAGTTCAATCAAATGTGACGTACCAACCATGCAACTTTTCCCATACTTGCTGAGGAAGCAGTATGTAATCACGTCCCTCAACTAAGGTATCATGTATCTCAATCTCCATATTGGAGACTTCAAGTGCCGTGTCATCAATTAAATCAGTATTGTCAATAGGTCCTGGCCTTCTAGGAGTTTTTGAACCAAACTCATGATGGTGAGAACCATTGCTTGTTACACTACTCAAATCTTGAATGACGTAATCAATCCAACTTTGCCACCACCTGTGAGCAAATAAAGAATCGTAAATTATAAACCAAACTGAGATTAAACAAATGAAGCAAGTGACGGGTAAGCTAATACTCCCTCCGGTTGGTAAAGGAAGTCGCTTTGATATTGTCCTATGTTAAACTGTTTAAACTTTGGCTAATACCTTTTTGTTATACTTTGGCCGTGTCATAAAAGTATATTTTATAGCAAAAAAATATTAGTCAAAAGTTATACTTTGGAGACCGTGTCGATGTCCTAAATGACTTCCTTTACCAACCCAGAGGGAGAATATATAAAATGAGATGGAAAACGAAAATAAATAAAACAAATATAATGAATCTGCAATTTTAAGGAAACCCCTTAAAAACTGATATTTTCATGATGTGCTGGAGCCTGGAGGGCCACTAGTCAAACATGCAAATTGAGATAATAGAAAAATAAAGAACACACCAGATCCAAATTTGACACCAGAAGCTCTGATACATCTTGAATATCCCATTAGGCGTCCTACTAGCAGTGCACCATGCTCAAGGACCAAGGGGCAAATGATACTTGTGAGCTGAAGCCACTCCCTCCGTCCCAAATGATAATTCGTTTGACTTTCTAATCTCAAGTTTGACGACTCGTCTTATTCAAAAAAGTTGCGCAAACAAAGTCAAATTTAAGTCATTCGTGAAGTACATATAATTTGAAACGGAGCGAGTATCACTTTCCACTATTTTTTGCCCATTTGCAGCAATAGCACCAGATGTGCTCCATCTCTCACTCTGTCTAACATCAGACCCATTAGATTGCAAACCAACGGTCTCGATCACACCTGAAACTAACCCTCTGTAAACTTCCATCGCACCTCTGTTATCCTCTTTCTCTTCTGTTCTCCATTGTCACCAATTGATTTGGTAGAGGCGAGGGCTTCTGGCAGCTATCACCTATGTGCGGTTGTCATCTCATCCCCCGATACACCTTCCTATGGCCCATGTTCCTCCCGCTCGCTTTGCTGATCTGGACACGATGAGGAGCGCCCACTCCTCGAATCAAAGCACTGCCCATCAATTGAGAAGTACGAAAGCGCATGCACAATTGAGCTCCCACAGCCAATTCTTGTGTCGAGCTTTCCGCCGATATATTTCCATTTCCCTATCACTGATGGCATGAGCAAAGAAGATGAAGGGATCCACAAAGCTCGATGGCCATGACATCAGCTGAGCCATGGTGCATGCTTCCATAAGAATGTGACCTAGACATTCTCACCTCACACCAGCACCCTCTGCTCATCAGAGAGCATAGAGCTCGCAAAGAAGAAGGTGCTGACATAGTGCTAAATGGAGGGGAAGAAGGGAAAGAATCCACTTGATTTTTTAAAAAATTGGAAAAACTAATTATGTTGCTGCACCAAAAAGGTTTGGATTAAGCGTTATGAGGGCAATTTGTCCTGTGCCTTTGATACACAGCCTACTAACTGCCTCGGCCCATGAATATGTGTATCAATACCAAAATTTTAAACCTAATTAAAGTATTGTTAAACTGCTTCGTGAGGTCCTAAAATGCTCAAAGGGGTTCACAGATCAACTATAGAATGCTGTAAGTAGGGGTGGGCACTTTTAAACCGAAACCGAAAAAAAATCCCGAGCCAAACCGAACCAAATTGTCGTTTTTCGGTTTCGGTGTTGGTTTTTGTTGTTGCCAACTTCGGTTATCAGCTTCGGTGTCGGTTTTAGTCCTCAACCGAACCGAAACACCACAAAAAGCCAAACTTCTATCAGCCGATCAGCGAACTGGCATTTCCTCCGTCAGCCCTCTCTCCTCCATCCATCCACTCACGCTACAGCCCACCTAGACAACTTTGGCCCAGAGGCAACAGCCCACAAGCAATACACTAATACAATCCACCGCAAGGGCAAGCAGGCAAGCAGCTGCACTATCCTTATCCATCCAACCCAGAGCTCGCTCAATTGCATGGTGGACTACTGGCAGCGCCCTGCAGCCAAGCAAACGGCGGCGCCCCCATCGTCCATCGTCGGCACTTGGCGACTGCGGTTGAGTCTCGACGGCACCACGCATCAACAACAGCGCTCACGAGTCTCGACGGCACCACGCATCAACAGCCAAGCAAACGACGGTGACCCCTCAAGGCTCAGCGGCGTGACAGCGCGACGGCCGCGCGGCTCCATGAGTGGGCTTAGCGATTTCCTTGCCTTGATTTCTAGTCGATTTTCCTTCTATTTTCTTTGCTTCCTTGCCTGCCCGATCTATTTGGCATGCGAGATTTGGTTGACTTCGGTAAAAACCGAACACCGAACCGAAGACACGAACACCGAATTTGTCGGTTTTTGCTTTTGCTTAGTACCGATCGATTTCCAGTTAAATCGAATGCCCACCCGTAGCTGCAAGGTCCCTAAATCAGAATCCCAGGGTCTCCAATTTATACGGAAGTCTTAGAACTTCCCATGCGGCATACAATATCTCGCACTGCATCATTACTCCATTTCTTATGCAAACCGAAGGTGTGGCATCAAAAGGTGCGCACCAAAGTGGTAAGTCTAGCGCAGAACAATCACAAAGATTTGTAAGGGGCGAAAAGCTCGATGTTGATTTGTCAGAGGACGAAAAGCTCGAAGATTTAAATCTTTCAGCATAGAAGAACACCAAAACCGCCGCATCAGTGGATCAAATGCACCTCGCCCGCAGCCATGCGCATTCTGTCGGCTCCACACATTCTTCCGTCCACGACCAACAGCAAGAACAATGAAAAAAAAAAAAAAGAAGCAACTGAAAATCAAAAATAAGAAGAAGCAATCTTGCGCCAATCCCTGGCGCGACGGCGAACAAAACTGCGGAATCCGGGACTAAATCGACACGATTGGGGGAGAAAGAGGAACGAAGAACGGGCAGGCACAGCCGGACCTGGTGGTGATGAGGTAGAAGGTGTCGCCCTCCTTGGCTTGAGCCTCGGCTGCGACGGTGATATCCCGGATGAGCGCCATCTCCACCTCGGCGGGTAGCGCTGGCGCCGCCACCACCATCTCCATCGCTGCCGCCGCCGGCGAGGAGGAAGAGGCCCGTGGGCTAGGGCTAGGGTTAGGACCCTCCCGTCTTATCTCCTCTCCGGAGGTCTCTCCCTCTCTCTGCGGGAGCTGCTGGAGCAGGAGGCTCTGGAGTGGATGGAGGGAGTGGAAGTGGTAGCGATGGCGATGAGGTGAGGGGAGCGGGAGGGGGCGGATCTGCGACGGCTCCTATTCTTCTCGGCCGCCGGAGTGGGGAGGAGAGGGGTGTCTGTCTGTCCAGTGTGAAGTCCCCGGCCTTGTTTTTCTTCTTTCCCTCACTACCCTCATGAGAAATTTTAGAACGTCTAACCGTGCTATTTCAAAAAAATGTTTATCACACTCGGTCTCGGGTAGGGCTATGTAGAGTTTTGAGTTTCATACTCCATTAAGTTATTCACCATATATACAATTCTACAAATATTTTGTATTGCTGTTTTTATGGTGTCAAAACCATACTAGTTAGACAAAATCAAAACTTCCGTTTATATTCATATGAGTACGGATAGACAAATGTTAAAAAGGCTCAACCATCATACAGATCACAAAGACCTGATGTTATAGGTTTTTCATACCAAAGGATTGCAAGTGTCTTTTTTTATATTGCATATAAAAAACCACATCATTATGGGGAACAAAGTTTACGCATACCTATTGTTATGCATCTGTATAGATAAATTCGCAGCATTATGGGGAACAAAGTTTACGCATACCTATTGTTATGCATCTTATTAGTAAGAGAGTAGACTCAAATTTCTCATTTGTATAAGTAGTATAGCAGACATGAATGGAGTTTATTTATTGGACAAAATATCTTAATACTGCCTACTAAATTTCCAATGCAACTTATATTCAGCTCTATGATTAATTTATATATACCATATAAAATGTCTCGGTGAGATATTTGCTCGAGAAGCTTGACTTGGTCATAATAACAAGCATGAAACTCCATGCAAATAAAGCGTCTCAGACTATGCATGTTGTAACAACCCAAATTTGCTAAGAGCATTCATGAGCATCATTTATAACCTCATTGCATTTCTTTTCCACACTTGGACTTGCTTTGAAATCTTTTCTCAAATTAGCCAGGTGTTGCAGACACTTTGTGAAGCAACTCAATTCTTCACCATAAAACTTATTTTAGAATAAGATTTTATAAAATAATATTTGCCAAAGCAGCTAAAATGTTTTATGTTTTTTAAGGCCTCTACTTGGTCTAAAGTATTTTTAATACAAATTGATAATTTCTTGAAGATCCAACATTGATTCCAGATATTCAGCAATCGACTTTTCTCAGCAAATCTTATGAGGGGTGAAATAGATGTTCTGAAAACTAAGGCTCTACTTGCACATATGAAAACCTGTTTTAATTTCTATCTAAATGTTCTCTAGTTTCTCTATGTTTTGTTATCTCTACTGCTTCAAAGTTTTGCAACCTAGGTCTAATCCTATACTATCATGGCAAGTCTATGAAAAGGTAAATACGAAAAGTAGTGAAAGTATGAAATGCGGAAGATAAAGGGTAGAGAAGAGCAAACTCTGGAGACATCAATTTTTACCAAGGTATTGAAAAGCTCGCAAGCTTTCCACTAGTCATCGCCATTGGAGCCCCTCTCAAGGGACTGCTCACGCAAGGGAATCAACTCCCTAGTCGATGTATGGGTGGCCACAGGAATTCCCCATGCGCAAGTGGGTCTCTGCTCACCTCCTCCCCGGATGCTCATCGCCGCCCCCACTTGATATAGCTTCGGAAAACTAGCCAAGGGCCTCTTCTCCATGTCACAATCACCAGCGGCCACGCACAAACATGGTTAGAGGGTCTCGCAAGACTACAAGCCCCAGATTACAGCACTTGGTGTGCGCAAGCACCAGATAGAGCAAGAGTGATTTAAACCTCGCCGAACTCTAGACTAAACACCTAAGAGGTGTGCTAATAGGCCTAAACCAGCACTAATCACTTTGCTAATTGTCTTGATCTTCTAATTAGCACTTGGTGGATTGAGCACTTAAAAATGTGTAGAACTTGCCAATAACTTCTCCCAGCTCAAGCACACTCGGAATGGCCATTGGATAGGGTATTTATAGCTCCCAACCAAAGGTACTAGCCATTACAACTTTTTGTGTATCACCGACTAATTCGGTGCAAACAGAAGAAGGACCATGGAAATAGTCGATGCTGCCATCTCAGCTAGGTGTTAAGTCTCTAACGCCTAGGCCACCATGCACCGACTGATTCGGTGCCTGGTCTCTTGTACCAGCGACATAGTCGGTTGTGTCCATATAGAGAGGTCTTCAACCTTCTTGCCTGCACCAATTGATTATGTGCCTTCTCCCTGGTACCACCGATTTATTCGGTGGTCACTACACAGAGAGATCTTCAATCTTCACACAAGCATCAACTGATTCGATGCCATCGTTTTGTCGTCGTCAAAATAGTCGATGGCCATCAAAATCCATATAGTACCGAACTGCTCTCTAGAAGCCGTCACCGACTAATTCAGTGTCAACTTTTGTTACGACCAAAATAGTCGGTGGTCACTCCATGGCTTAAATTTGCTTGTTTCTTTGCGAGCTCTTTCTCCATCTTCTTTGTCATCATTTAGATTCCCTCAAATACACTTTTCCACGTGATTTGGATGCTTCAATTTGGATGAATATCATTTGGATATTGATCATCTAAGCATTTGGATGGCTTCCAAAGTATTCTTGAGACCTAGAAATATCTACAAATATGCATCTAGACAATCTATTAGTCTTAGTGGCTATGTCGTCAATCGATCACCAAAATCACAAGCGATGCCCTAGGGCCATTTTTGTTACACCCCACAGGCCCACAAAACCCAAGGAAAACCAAAGCAATTTATCTTGACAAAACCATCACAAGAGGCCATAGGGACTTAGGGAGTCAACCAGCCAAAGATGAGCCCAAGAGGCTTTAGTAGAGGGTCGGCCAGTTCAAGGGCCCATTCGGCTACCGAGTGACTCGTTCAGTCCAAATTTTGGTGAGGTGGTTCCTTATGATGGTTACATGCGGTTCCATGCTTAGACCCCCCTTGGAACTGACCTTAGACCCCTATATAAGTGTGGGTACCCCCCTATTCAGATCATTTGGGTTCATATCAACTCAGATACACCTGGGAGAAGGGATGGGGACATCAAATTATCACTAGAAGGGATTAGAAGATGATTAGAGAGAGATTACAAGGGAGATCCAGTGGATTATTTCTTTGTACCTGTGATCCTTAAGTACTTCATGTTAAAGTTCATGGTTAAGTATTATGCTATGATTTATTAATTGCTTGCGAGATCATCATAGTGTTACTCTAGCAAGGGAACTCTAAATGGGTAATCTTTATATATGCTAGAGTAAGTAGTCGGTGCCATAGGCGTGGTGAATAAGCCTTTGATTACCTTTGATTGCCACGTTCTTCTCCAGAATTATGGGGTAGGCACTACGGTAATGACAACCCTCATGTCTGCCGCATCTTTTGGGCGTAGGCTTGTGAACTTCCCTAGCAGTAGTACGACGTATAGCTAATAGCTGGAGTGTCTTTGGATTAAGATCAGACCGGTGCCACTCGTAAACAAAACCAGAACAAAGTCTACCTTATCCATGACATTCCTTTGAACCATCCATAAACCATTTTTTCTCTATCTTTTAGGGTATTCTATTTAGAAGACAGTTATACCTCTGTTCCCTATGGATACGGTACCCTTTAATATTCATAGGTGAAATGCTACAATGGTATTTGCGTGTGCTTACGGATTATTCTGTAGGAGTAAGAAACACTAGTCTTTTCAAACATCGCCACTGAGAAAACTTAGTAGTGACTTAAGAAACGTCAACACCCCACCTATGTTAATCAAGAGCTGAAATTAGCCCCTCCTCCCCCTCTCTCATTTCTCTCCCACCTCCTCTCTTTCTTCTTGCCCTCTCTAGCTTGGGAGAGAAACTGTTGATGCGAAAATAACACTCAGCCCCGAGTGTTGTTCACCAAGCCGGACCATTGACCTTCGATGACCATGGCGTGCCCGTCAATTTGACTTGTTAATTGACAAGAAAACAACGTAAATGTAAAATTCAAAAGCTAATTGGTTGGTGTTCCGAAAGTTCCCACATGTCACAGGTAATATAGAAAAAAGAAAGAGAATCAGTCGATCTAGCTGATTCAGCAGATCGGATCTTATTCGATCAGCTGGGGCAATTGTCGTGTATATGGATCTAATGAATAGCTACAAATGTGTAATGTGAACATTATTTTACAAAGCGAGATAGATCTAATAAGTTTACGTTGACTTTTAACAATAACAGCAAAATAATTAATAACAGCAAAATAATTAATTGATCAAATGTCTACGTGAAGGTATAGATTGATGACAAGGCTGCGAATGTACGACCTAGTGTTGGCGCTCCTTAGCGACACACTTTTGGTGCCATTTAGGTGGAGGTTTTGGACTAATTCATATACTAACCCACCACTTGGCACGTGAAATAACCCCATGTTCGCATAGGCACATGGACTTGTACCCGTGAGAGGCTATGCTAAAAAGGAATCATGAGAGGTTGTCCCGTGCATGAGCATGCTCCTCTCTGAACGTCTACCTCAGGACAGCCGGGCACATCCCCCGCCTTCCGCATCATGCCCAGCCACTGCCGCCTCCCGCATCTTACACAGACATCGTCGCCACCACCTACATATCCGCCACTTCCACCACCTGTAGACACCGGCCTCACGGCCACCGGTCACATCCTCTGACCGCCGCCTCTTGCATCCTGCACACCCGCTGCCAGCTCCCGCATCTTGCACATAGTCGTCGTCGCCACCACCTGCACATTCACCACCGCCACCACCTGCAGGCTTCTGACTAGGACTGACTAGTATGTTGGTCCTGAAATATACAGGATGACTGATCTCCGACTAGTTTCGACTCGTTTCAACTAATCGACCTAGTCGACGACTAATCTTTAAAGAACGAGCCGCCCAACCTTTCCTCCTCCTATGTTGCGCCATGTCATCAACCATTATCGACCGTCGGATCAGCCTTATGGACGGTGGAGATCCGGCTCTGTCCGGACATTTCTCTAAAAACCCCTCGGACTTCATTGAAATAGAACCCGCCGTCCCTCCCTCCCTCTAACCGGTGTTCTTTCCAAAACACCCTCGAGCTTCTGCAAAATATAACCCGCCGTCCAACCTCTCTCACCCTGTCAATATTCCAAATTTACCCTTTAAGTTTCCTAGAAATTCAACCCACCATCCATCTCCCTCTCAAGACATCCATTAGAACAGCCCTCAGATTTTTATAAAATGAAACCACAGCCACACAATATTTACATAGATTATTTATTCATTCAACCTATAATTCGAACAACAAAACACGTTCAAATTAAATTGTGTTCAATACGAAAGTTGTTAAAAATATAAAAATCTATAATATCTTTACAGACAAACATTAAATTACAAACTCTTTTATTTAAAAAATAAATTATCCTAATAAATTATAGGACCAATCAATATAATTCATTTGCATTAGTTACTTCTAAAAATAAAATATACAAAAGTTGTCTATATCCAATGAATGATAAATATTTTCTATATGTGAAATATTCAACACTACTTTAAATATGTCCTCCTCATTTGAAAAACATATGTAGAACCAGTCAATGCACCAAAACCTATTTCTATTGTTGTACAACAACGTAAAAAAAAACAAGCATATTCACCACTGACTTCAATCAAGAGAACTCTTACACTGTCCACGAAGCTAAGCGTACAATATACTTAGCAAATATAATTATTACGTACATGTTGTATAAGTTAAACTTTTGTTATACAGAATTAAAAACAAACAATTGCTTAGAAAAAAAAGCCCTTCAACACGTGAGTTAAATCAATGAGAGAAACACATGCTGGCTAGCTCAAGTCAGGCATAGCAATGACCCTGACAAAATATGTCATCCTCATTTTGATTTTATACAACATAATATGTCGTACCATTGTTCACATTTTATCACTAATTTCAATCAAGAGAGCTCGCAGGGGTCTACGAAGCTACATGTATAATTGTACTCATCTAGCCAATATAAGTTATTGTCTATAATAATATATGTTAGACTTGCATATATAAAGTTAAAGATAAACAACTACTATATTTTGAACCTTCTTCGGCACATCAGTTAAATCGACGAAAGAAATACATGCTGGCCAGCTCTGGACATGCGCGGCAACGGCCGCGCTAAGTTTCTAGTCATGACTAATCACCTTATCAACGCTCTTACAACTGGGTTCGATAATATGATTTGAAATCATTGGTGTGTACTAAATTTTAACAACTCCTTAGGGCTCATATTTATACCCTGGAATTACGACTCCTGGCCGACTACGTCAAATACATTACTTGAATATAAAGAAACAACCATTCTAAAGGTAAGACCCAGAACTGGGTCGGACTCAACATGATACAGTCTGAATTCTCCATATATTAGTTCATTCCTTGGCCACGATGCTATCAATCCCCTTCCAAATCGAGCAATATCTTCATCATCGGTTTTTCCTGCCACTTTCCGGCCCATCATCGACCCAAATCGGTTGCGACACCATTGACAGACCTTCTTAATCCATCGGCTGAAACCCAATTCGGTTGTCTCCATGTTGTCAACCCACCTTCATCACGTTTTCAACATTGGTCTTGACACGTGTTAAAAAAAATGGTGTCAATAGAAACCCAAGGTTCTCCACCACCATCCTCCATGAGTTCACCGATGCTCTTCACCGACGAGCAACACCACCTTGGCGTCATCTCCTTCCCCACCATTGGAGCAGAAAACTTCTCCAAGCTCCCTTTCTCTTCCTCCATTGCTCTCTCCCCCAAACTCAAGAGGAAGAACAAGGCAAGCTTCCTCAACCTCCCCCTACATCGACATGCAACCCTCACTAGAGTTTCTCTCTTCACAAATGAGTCACCACCCCTCCCCTATCTGGCCTCCTTTGCTCTAAGGTTAGGGTTCTTGAGTACTTGGGACCAAATCACCGTTGGTGACCTTGAGCTTCAAAACCATAATGCATATTGAATCCATCACTTGAAATAGAAGCTAGACACTCTCATGAACCCATAGACACAAACGACACTCAAAATGGAGGCCAGAGCCGCCACCGTTGCCAAGCTTTTCAACTTTGGTCGTCGGGCTGAATTAGAAGTTCTGGTAGGACCGGAATACCCTGTGGTAAGTTCCAGTGGCCTCAGTTTGCCACTAGAAGATGTGGTAGGAAGTTCTGGTAGCCTTATTCTTCCGCTAGGTGTTCGGATAATTTGTGTCGAAAGACCGAAGACCTGACGAACACCTTCTAACTCATATACTTTTGTTCTAGACTAAAGGCTTATATTATATGACTTTAATGCATTATAAAAACATGTTTAAGAATGTCTTTTGCATATCATTTTTCAATTCAAACCAAGACATAACCTTATAGTTTGAATTATCTAATCTAGGTGGTGACTAAAATAAATTTGTGATAATTCAAATGACAACTATAGTGACAAATGCAGTTTATTCGCTTTCTCTTGTTATAACTTGTCATGAATTACTATCTGCTCATGTATGAATAGTTGTTTTGATATTTCACCTCGTATATTCATTGTGCCATATCACAATCTAGGTTTATTGTGTCATGACCTTGATCCTTAAACCATGCTAACTCTTTTTCCTCACATAAGTCATTGCATCTCATATAAATACTCATTCATTAGCATCATTTCTAATTCAAGCATTCATATCTTTTCCATAGAGCATGACATTTTAGAGAGTTACGATGTGGAGCCCCAAGTCTTAGGTAGGCACCATTTTTCTCAACCCATTTTCAGAATGTTAAATGTTTATTGATTATGCATAAGCTCTCCTAATCTACTTCATATGTCATGTGTAGAATAGAACCTAATAGACATATGCCTTAGCTCTAGACCAACTTCTAGCTGAGTATGTTTGTTAATGTATATGAATTAAATTGCTTAGCCATGCATAGCGGGTAGAAGTCGAGAGGCGACTAACGCACCACTACTCGCGAGATATAGGAGTTTGCCTATTCATACTTGGATAGTTGGAAGGTTTTGAAAGATGAGCAAGCTTAATGATGATTCGAGACTTGAGCAAGTGTGTAGGACCATGTTGGCAGTGGGATCCAAATGGTTTAGACTTGCTTGAGTTGATTAAGCATCATACCATTGATAACTGGTCTCTTGAGCACTTTCCATACAAACCAAATGCTTAATATAGGAATGACAAGCTAAGTACCAAAGCCAGACCTTGCTATGGGACGTTGCTATGGGACGGTTTGACATGGATTGTTATGAGGGGTAGATGGTGGATTTTGTTACCCCTAGACATCTCCGGTTTCTTGATGGCATGAATTAACACTTACCCTCATGTGAGAAAAGTTGTACATTCTTGAGGGCATGAATTAACACTTAGCCTCATGTGAGAAAAAGTTGTACATCCCTACAGGGTTTTAATCTATTGCAACAACCACACTTCTCAGTAATGGCACCCACTATATGAGGTTCACTCCAATATAATGTAGAGTTACTGATTGAAGTTCATGGAAGATTGATCTTATGTTCATGACGATCATTTATTATTTATGCAATTGCTTGATGTATGCGTAGATATGCTAGAGTCTTTTGCTTATTCACTTGATAAGCCATGCTTGTGTTTCACAGTTAAATGCTAAATTTGGATAGCCTCATGCATCCACCAAATATATATGTCTTGGATAAGTCTTGCTAGTACGAAATGTACTAAATGTGTTCGTCGTTAAGTTGTTTTGGAGGTTGTTACCTTGGGAGTGATGACTAAGTTCATTCTGCTGAAGCTAGCAAAGTGGGTGAGTGGTATTAGTGCTGAAGCCTAGGCATGTGGTGTCCATTGGACAAGGACATCATTTTCTTCGTAAACTTCTCTAATCTTCCCGTTGCATTGTATATTTGTATCTATTGAACTATTAAGACATTTAGGTAGGAAATGATATCTCATTGATTGGTAAAAGCTTCCATGTTAGTTATATATGTTGCTATCATGAATTAAAATTTTTTTTAAGGTCATCAAGACTTGTAATCAAAAGTTTTGAAATTGCTCTCTCATGCTTTGTGATGGTATTCATGATGTAAGGACGATATGCGGGTTGATCCTAGGCGTTGCTCGAGGCGCATGCCGGTGAATACTAGAATTATTTTGCCTAAGCCGGGTCGATCAATGGATGATACCCTAACTTAGGCAAGATAATTTGGACGGCTCCATACACATGTGGTCTATTTTTAGTATTCTTATTAGTGGTCATTTAATAGAACACAACAAACTTAATTATTTGACCATTGCTCAGCTTGAGGGATTGTGTGCATATAAACCAATTTAAGAGCATCTCCAAGAGTCTAGCTAAATCCCATTATCTATATTCTCATTATCTCATTTAGCTATTCATCTAGCCGAGATTCTCTCTATATATTCCAATCTACTCCAAGAGACTAGCCAAATGAGACTCTTCATATACCTAACCCCTGTCTTTCTCTAGTTGTAGGTGGGACCGGGCCAAAGGAAACAATGCAACCGGCGGTCTCCGGATGTTACCGGTGGTTACGGCGATGGCTGCCACAAGGCTAGGACCACCACAAAAGAGGAGGAGAGCATGAATTAATCCGATGATTTCCTCGGTGGGCGTGGGTCAGTTGTGAAGGAAGGGGCACATCATGGGGAATAGCAGCAGTGGCCATGGCTGCCGACGAGGAGCAGTGGTGCGATGCTATGGGACGGCGGAGGCTTGAGGAGGCACGACGTAGTCTCTGGAAGGGAGGAGAGGCATGCAGCACAGATAGGAGGGAGAGCACGACGACGACATCGTGGGAAGACTTGATGGAAGCATGTGTGCTATGGCGAGATATTCCTCCTCCTCAGGACCTCAACAGTGTCCCATGTCGCGGTGTTCCTTTGCCACCACAGACTCTAGCACCACCACCCAACCTTCACCTACAAGCTCTGCATCACCAGCATGGTCTTCGATGCGGGCCACAAGCTGGGACACAGCGGGTTCGGGACGATGTTCCAATCCATGATCCGCCACCGCACCTTGACAGCTGGCTAGCGAATTGACTTGACGATGCTAGGGCTTGACGACGCTAGGGCACAATGATGCTTTCTCTATGACACGACGGTGGGACATCATGTGAGGGATGGCGAGAGTGTGCAGAATTAGGCGCTCGTGCACGGGAGATGGGCGATGCTGAGATGTGCTGGCTAGGAAAAAATGTTGAGCGGTGGGGAGATTTTCCCGATCTGGATATCGAGAGTACATGGATGAAGAGTATGTTGGATGGTGGTTTTAGGAGATTATTTGTAAATTATACCTATCTTAAACCTTTTCCAGAGTCTCTTGGAGACGCTCTTACCTAGGTTGTTGGTTTCAGCTGGTCCGCATGCAAGACGTGATGGCCAATATAGGATTTGTTGATGGGTGCACGTATCAAGGAAGATCTACTATATTAGGAAGTTAGAGACATACTTGTAAAATAATCCTTCTCTTATACGGTTTACTTTGTAACCCTTCCCCTCCAAAAATACATCTTCAATAGAATAGAATACAAGAAACCTCATACAAGACACAGGGAATTACACACATTCAACCCGAACATGTCAAAATCCCTTGTCACCTTCAAGTTCTCAAAGACTTAGCCTCGCAATAATGGGGGGCTAAGGTTTGTAGCTTGACATAGGAAGCCTAGAGTTTAGGTGTAGTGCACTCTTAGTGAAATTTGAGTAGTAGGTAGTTTAGATGAAAGCTTGGTGAAGGTTGAAAACTCAAATAATTTGAATTAAACGAGTTTCGACCTCAAGAATTTTGAATTCATAGAATTTTAATACGAACCGACTAATTCGGTGGTTCCTGGTGAATCAGTTGGTGGCCCTATTCATTTTGAGGAATGAACAGGGAACCGACTAATTCGGTGTCTGTGAGTAGGTATGACCAAAACATTCGGTGCCTCAAACGTGATTACTATCAACTTATCAAGTGGTTAACAACATGGACCGATTAATTCGATGGTCTCTCTTGGGTACCACCAAATCAATCAGTTATTATTTCTAGAAATGTCATTCAATACTATGTGATTTTGGCTCGGACCGATCCTTTCGGTGGTAGCCAAAAATCACCCAATGAATCAGTTGGTGGTCTCTTGTAGTCGTTGGTTTTCAAATGGAAAGTGGGCACTGATTGATTCGGTGTCAGCAGAAATGGGGCACTGAATCAGTCGGTCCCTCTGGGTCTGCAACAATGGCTAGGAGGGGTTGAGAAAGCTATTTATATGGCTTTTTATCCCACATTGAAGCACTCTTGCCACACGATTTTGGCAGAAACATGTTCTAGATATCCGTTTTCGTAGGCTATATGTAATAAAAGAACTTGTCTAAACCATTATCAACGAGCTAGGCTATATGTCCGTGGTGGTATGTGCTTGACTTATACTCGAACACGAGCGGCTGGCACTCCGTGCTCCAATGAAGATTAGGCTTGATGTAGGGCTCATCTCATTTTTTTATTGTATCACATGCGTATCGGACGCGCGTCTTTGCTAATTATTATACTATAAAGAACGAGTTCTTTTGGAAAATAATTCTTACCCGAAAAATATTATGGTCTATTTGGAAATAGCTGGTCCCACGTGACAATAATGACCCCACATAACAATTGGTATTTATCATATTGGTTCAAAATCTGGTGGAGAGGAGAGTGGCAATAATTTATATTGATGACTATCAATGGTTACATGATTCTTCTTTCTATACATAAAACTAACACAACCAAATTTTATATAATCGAATAAATGAATCAATAATACACGTCAACACAAATTAATCGACCGAGCAAAGTTAATATATGGCATGCATCCAACATTCGGTAAGTTGATAAAAAGGGGGAAATAAATGAGTCTTCACAAGAAAGAAAGATTCTCCAAAGCTTGAGGCATCTAGAGCCCTTAAATCTTAATATGCTGTCCTTCACGTTAATTAACCCATATGAAAAAAACGTGCGTCTGTGCACGTACTGGTATAAGAAAGGCAAGTATCTATCTGGACATCCACGGCCAGATAGTTCAGATTGTTGGATTGAATACTATTAGGCCCTGGAGGCCCAACTTAAAGCCCACGGAGGATACGTGAAACATAATTTCTTATTTTCTGTCCCTGAAGAGTTCAAATAATTCATGTTCAAGCCAAAGAAGATCAAAAGGGAACATCATTAACCCAGGAGTTAACCACGAAGGATTCCAGACAATTACCACATGCCACAGTATGGAGACTACACTGTAGGAATGGGAATCACTCCCAAAAGGGCTACATCAGCACATAACTCCCACAACCACTAACACTTCCCAGCTTTTGCCGATCTCACACGGCTTATTGTACAAATTACAAGCGAGCTGCCTCTACTATTACTCCCAATAATAGTAGCAACAAGATACAAGGGGAAACCAGATAACCGAAATGCATGTCATAACCCCGTGGGTGATATTGATGCTCATGCTGTGTATCAGGTCTGCCTATCCATTGTATTACCCTAAGTCTATCTTGGAAGGAAACAATAAGCTTAAGCTGGCAGCTCTAGCTTCACATTGTTCTTCCAGCTGCAAAATCATCGTTTGCAGAACAGTTAGTTTTAGAACATTTGTAACAAAATGTTTTAGGAAGGCCGAAGGAAATACCTCATTATGTAATAGTAGAAGAAGTCAGCATACAGAAGAGTTTGCACAAGTCCTGCAACCCAACCTGCATTGAAAAAAAAAACACAGTGGCAGCATGAGTAATGATTACATCCAGCATCACAGGAATTGAAAATAGATGCAGGGAGTTCATACTTATCCAGTGAACAAAATGGGGCTCGGTGAAGTATCGGTAGATCCAGTTTAGGATATAAAGCACGCGGTATGCACTGCATTATCACCAGATAAATGTGCTTTATGAATGGCATACTTAGTAGCCTTATCTTCTAAACTAAAAGAAGACAAACTAAGGCCCCAAAGAATAAGACATGGTGGTACTCCCTCACAGTGCTGGCTTTTCTCCAAAAATATCTACCTTGCTCTACTTTCATAATTTATATTTGAAAATATTACAATATTCATCAATAATCGAACTAGATGCATGCCACTATAAGATGATTATATCTGTGTCTTATCGTTGTTCATTTGTACCACTATTTAAACACAACTTGTATAGTGAATATTGCGAAGTAAAAATTCTTTACACCTGTGCCCACGATGTTATGTTCGCCTTAGGATCCTCGAAACTATAGGGCCCACGATGTTATCTTTGCCCTAGGACCCTTGAAACTATAGACTGACCCTGGTCCCTCCGTCCTAAAAAAATGCAACTCTAGCTATGTATCTAGATAAATGCTTGTCCAGATACATAGCCAAAATTGCATTTATTTTTGGGACGGAGGGAATAGCATGATATATTGAATATAAGAAGCTGGAATCAGAAAATTCACCCTCTGTCATCTATTTCACTAAATAGGCAATATAGCATCAAATACTGTTCATGCACGACTATCCTACAAAAGCAAGTCCTGTGCTTTGTTCTAATAGGAGTGCACTCTTCTGTTTCTCTGTGTATTCGGCCTAACTGCTGTAGGATATCTTACCCCAAGAAGAAGACGTATTGGCCAGTCAAGTTGTCAATATTCCTTGTCCGCTGTAGCAATACAAGTTGTGGAAATATTGCGACAGCTTCCAGATAAATGGAGAATGCCCACATCACCTGCTCAGAAAACGACATAAATGATAAGAAACACACAGTTTAGGAAGTAAAAAAAAATTAACAAGATTGGATGGATGCAGATTTCCATCATATCTACAAATAACGGCTCCAACTAGGCAACAACCCAAAGCCAAATGTCAGTACATAATCTAGAAAGTAAAGTGCTGACTGGCTTACAAATCTACTATATCAAAGTAAGCAGTCGGTAGCTAAGATGCAGAGGATAAAAACACTGACCTCTCTAAAAGTAAATTTCTCATTAATGAGGAGAGCCAAAAAAAGACAAGGCAACACTAAAAAGTAATGGCGAAAGGTGTCATGATCCTTGTCGTAGGTTCTCCTCACAATCTTATGCCGCTTCATGTACCAAACAATTGAGAAGGAGCTTGCCAAAAAGACCAGCTTCATGACTGTGTTATATAGCGATACAAAATGAACAAACAAGTCCAGGTACCGAGCTGCAAAAACAAGTGCATACAGCTCTTGCGTCTTCAGAGATATGCCTGCAATAAATTGCCACGTGAAACATAAAAACCTATCGAACAAAATAACATCTAGAAGCTTGCGACAATACCAATACAATGTTAAGATCAGTTACTAGAATAGCAGAATATTTTTTATGGATTAACTTGATGTTCTGACTGGCCTGGTCATGCCCCAACAAGTGACTTAAAGAGGAATGATTGAAATCTTCCACACCCAATTTTTGAAAGGGCAGGCCACACTAACATTTGATTAATTCTGGCTCTTCAGAGGTATGCCAGTTTTGTGGCAATGAACATTTGGGCCTAAGAAAAAAAAAGACATGGTTTGCTCCACTAAGCTTCATCTGCGCTATCTGGCATATTCCAGCAAAGCATAGCTCCTACAACCCACCAACATTTTCAGCCTTATGGCGTTAAATGCATAACAAAAATTGTTTTATAATCCTCCCCTGTTTGTTACGGCGAGCACCATACAACCGATCAATCATCAATCAGGCACACCTGACACCTCAATCCGGGCCGGCCAATTGGACAAGCACAGCCTCAAACTCATGGTCCAAACCGTGATCTGCCTTAAGTTTCCTCTTATCCTAACAATTGCGCCGCGTATGCAAAGGAACCCCCTATTGGATCGAGGGGGGAGGGGGGGGGGGAGCACGCACTGCGCGGCATTGCACATACCAGACACACTACCACGGTCGACAACCGCCTGCTCTCCCACGAGATCGAGATCTCCCGTCCCGTGCCACCATGCACAGGCCTCGCCCCCAGGAGCCCATTGCGAACCGGAGAAAAATGCCAGCGTGATTCGGTGGAGACGGGGAGGGAGAGGAACAACGCGTTACCTGCGCAGGACTTGATGGTGTGGATCTTGAGGAGCAGCACCACCACGCTGAGGAGGTGGGTCATGTCCCCCGCGAGCCGGAACACGTTCATCTCCGACCCGCTGCGCCTCTGCTCCTCTTCGCGGACGGAAAGGGCCCAAGTCTCTCTCCCTCTCCCTCCCTCGCGCGCGCGCTGGCTCGGGGCTCGCCGGCGGGTGTGTGTATGTGTGTGTCTCTCTCTCCCTTCCCCCGTCCTGGTCGGTGGTCGCGGTGGAGGAGACGCCGAGACGGGACGGGGCGAGACGGCGACACTAGAGGGTGGAATGAAATGAGGGCCCGGGTGGAAGGCTACTGACAGCCGGGACCTTGTGAGCTTGTAGGCCCCGCGCTGGTGGGACGTGCTCCGCGTGGCCGTGGGGGCGCGGGCAAACGGACGTGCCTGCGCACCGCTCAACGAGACTATTCCGTCTGATAGAAACAGGATGACAAGTGGGTCCAGGAGCATCTAGGCCCAGTGTGCCAGTGGGTGGAGAGGGACGCGGGCAAGTCGGAGGTGGCCTGGAGGTACGTGGCGCGGCTGAGGTGGCGCTGCGCCATTGGAACTTGGAAACGCGTTGGGCCCGACGAGCACGCACCGACACGTGCGGGTGGCTTGCGTGGCTACGTGGGCTGACTAAGGGCGTTGCTGTTTGAGCTAGCTATTCGATGCCTGGCTCAGCTTAGTGCATGACGTGGATGAGAGAGAGCAGCTTACCAGCTATTTGCTCCTAGCTAGCTAGAAGCACATGAATCGAAAAAAGTACATGCACCACTCTACTAAATGGCTGTGAAAAAGTAAAGAAAAATACATTTATGGACCCTATAGAAAGAAAAAGGGAATATTTAAGAGCTTACATATGGGTCCACGAGATGATGTGGATTTCTCCTAGCTAGCAACTGGCTAGGACTGTTGGAGACACCTAAGAGCCTGATTAGTTGCCTTCTCTCCCAAGCCTGGCTCGTATCAGGATGCAGGCTCCCGCCAGCCAGGCTGGGTGGATGCAAGAAGACCTTGATTGGTTGCCTTCTCCATAGAGCCAGGCCTGGTGATTGGTTGATAGCATTGCATACCAAATTCAAATGACAGATGCGACACTTGTTTGATTGGATGGCTGCATACACCATAGTTCAGTGACCCCTTGCATGCTATGGGTGAGGTTACCCCATGCAAATCAAAAGTGATACAACTTACACAAATTTCCACAACAATAATTGAATCACAAAACTAAGAAATTTACACAAATTTCCACAACACCAATCTAATGATGCAAGTCTGAACTAATATTATGCCATCTTTCCATGTGAATGCATTCTTGGTCAGATTCTTGGGATTGCATTTGACTCATTTTTTTTATCATCACAATGGATAGCAGCAAGAGCTTCCTTGGCATAGCTGGCTAACATTAGAACATTATCAAATTTATCAAAAAATGACAACCATAAGATATATAGGCATGAACATAAACATTATTGGCAATGGCATATGCTCAGAAATAGCATGATCACATTCATGACAGGATATAAATTCACATGAACAGAAAGACCACATGATAAAAGCTCACGGAAATAAATCATTGGCAATGGCACATGCTCAGAATATAAAGACATCACAGGAAGGAACAAATCATTGGCAAGGGACAAATGCTCAGATTAATATAACATGTCCATATATATTATCATAACATCACAGCCATCATCATGGTTGATCCATTCAAGTGTCTAATGCATCAACTCACAGTTCAGTGACTAATACTATAAGATAGATTAGATAGTAGCAGCTAGTAAGCCAGATATAGTCAATTTCTAACTAGACTATAGTCAGATCAAACAATCATCACAGACATGGACACATTTGCTCAGATTAAACTGAAAGCAACCACCAACATGAACAAGATAGCTCAGTATCAAATGCAATTTTTTGCAGAAAGCACCGCATAATCATATAAGCGAAACCAGGAGACAGAAGGTAGGAGGGGAGGGGTTTGTGCTTTTTTTTTTACCGCAACACAGGCAGCTAGCAGCCGAACCACGAACAGATCAGATGGGAACGGAGGGAGAAACAATAGATCTGTAATTATATATAAGAAAAACACACGATTACTCCCATGCGGATGAATACATGAAAGAAAAACTACACATGTGAGATGCTAAAGTTAACAAATCCACCAACCTTTCACTGGATCTAGGGTTAGCTGAAACAAAATAGAGAGAGAAGGGGGATCGAATCACTGACCTAGCAGCACGGAGTACCCAAGAAACCTGAGCAACAAAACAAGGCAAACAACAAGACCAGATTAGGGCCTGCAAAGATTGAGAGAGGAGTTGAACAGAGAAGATGAAATCGAAGCTCACCAGCAGACTGATGGTGAAAAGGGCGAGCGACGGAAGGCGGGGGAGGGAGGTGAGGATATATAGGCGGGGGAGGGAGATGGATGGCGCGAACTCACGGCGGTGACCAAAATCTTCCCGCCTGCACCCGCGCAGCCATTTTCGCCGCTCGCGCGCTCGCCCGCGCACGTGCCGCCGCACCCCGGGAGCCTGGCTCGGGGGAAACGGGGATTTTTTCTGCATCCCGGGAGCCAGCCTCGGGGGCTCCGGTTGCATCCCACGGGCCAAGCCCAAACTCGAAGACAGGCAACCAATTAGCCCAATATGCATCTCGGGAGCCTAGCTCGCCTCATATGCGGGCAACCAATCAGGCCCTAAAAGTAGCTGTCAGACTGGCCGGGGTGTCTCAAAGCTGAGGTAGTCCAATTTTCTTGTCTTGACTCAAAAGCATCTCTAAAAGACTGTAAAATAGTTTAATTAGCTAAATTTTAGTTACGGAGTACTCTACATCAAAATAGTACTTTAACATGTCATTTGATCCAGAAGTATTCAGGGTATTGTATCCACATGGAACATAATATAATTATCTTCTAACTAGAATGCCTTGGAGGATAATAATGGAAAGATTGCCTTAAGATAATGTGGTTCTTTTCATTGGGATTTCAAAAGTAAAAAAAATCAATGCACTTAGTAGAAAGATTTAGAGAATTGTTGATGATGGATATGTGATTATTGATGAAGATCATAGAACCGCTCTTGATAATGAAAATAATGCTCCTAATAATTAAGTTGTGAATGTGCTATATAGTGCTCTTCATATAAATGAATTCAATAAAATCAAGAGTGAGAAGACCGCTCATAATATTTGGAACAAACGCAGGAAAATTCATGAAGGAACATCAACCGTGAAGGATGCTAAATTATTTGTGTACAAGGGAAAATGTAGCAACTTTAAAATAAAAAAGATGAGGATGTTGGGCGTGTTTGGCACAACTCCACTCTAAGTTTTTTAACTCTACTCTAAGTTTTTGCTGCCAAACACTTCCCGCTCTAAGAACTCTAATTTCGAAAAAATCCTAGAGTCGGAGGCCAGCTCTATATTTTTCCCGGAGCTCCTCAAGAGGTGCTCCGACAATCTATCTTAACAACCCAAACATAAACATGGAGTCTTCGTGAAAAAAAAGACGAACGCCCCCCGTCGGCCCGTCCGACCTTCTCTGATTATCGTGGGCCGCCAACCGTGTCCATGCTGCTGCCCTCCGCGAGCGCATCGCCAGATGCCTGATCGCAACCCACTGCCACTCGTTGATGGTCGCGCGTCATCTCTCCTCCCCCGTAGGCGGTAGGTCCACTCCCTCCTCAGATCCATGCGTCCATCTCCCCTGTGCGAAGCATGCCATATCCTTTGTTCCGGTGACCTCGCGGCAGAGACAGACTCCTTCCTCGACACCCACGACATTGAACCCACATATGCTTTTCCACTCTTGCCTTTGCGCCCCTCCTTGCACCTGCTGCTGCACGTAGGGATGATGTATCCAGCAGGATTGGAGTTTCTGCCATTGATCTTTCCCTCCTATTTCAGATGTGTTTGTTTTTCCGTTTTCTCTTGCTTCCTGTTCATTTGCCATACCCTCCAACAAGTTTTTATGTGGCTACTGACCTCAATTTTTTGTATGCTTGAGACCTCGACCCAAACATTTTTATGTTGAAAAACATATCATATTGGAACTTGTGATATGTAATTCCATTACTTTTTGAATTCATTGACTTGTGAACTTGTAATCCAATATTATACAGAAAATAAACTGCCAAGTGCTGCTTTTACACCAAGTCTTTTATATTTATCAATTGTCAGTGCCTTTCAACACGAACTCTACAATATATGCTACAGTAAAAGGGCAAAAAAAATAATTTCCCATCAAACTCTCCTTTTTCTAGAGCTGGATAAATGAATTCTGGAGTTACAGATCCTGGAGTTGCAAATCCTACCCGTCCAATCAAGCGTACGACAAGGATTAATGTCGGAGCGGAGGTGTCCCATGGGAGACTGGTGGAACGCAGCACCACGATAGTCGTACGTTCTCCTCGACGCTCCGCTCGCCTCCTCGGAGTAAAGCGGAAGAGCTACGAAGAGAAGACGCCACCACCGAACGACTACGGAGGTGATAGTGATTGGGATGATGATCTTTTTCCTAGCTCTTGGGGATGTGGGGACGACGACGCCAAATTTTGGTGGGATTGGCAAGAGAAACTATGGAGAGATAAGTCGGATGACCACACCGTGACAAGGGGAAGGGGAAAACTCTAGAAGTGGATGATGATATGGAACATCTCGATGGCCACATCCCAAATTGTTGCCTTCTTTGTCGCCGCCTCATCCACGACCTTTACTATGAGCTTGGGGATGCTCGACGCTCCATCGAGTCCCTCAAGATTAGATTGGGGATCCTTGAAGATTCAGCAGGCCTAGACCTCAAGTACCTACATGAAAGCGTTAGGAAGCTCTTCGGCATGGTTGGGAACTCGAGGAAGAAAGTTGGCGCGCCAGGAAGCTCCAAGGGCACTTGACACCATCGCGTTTGTCATTACCCTTGTGCTCATCCTTAACGACGAGGACGTCGCATACTTCAACCATGGGGGTGGCATCTTCTAATCTTTATCTAGCCTTTTGAGATGAAGAGAGTCTTTTTAGTCATGAGAAAGAGATAATTTTAGTTTGAGAGTCTTAAATTAGTGTTGAGTCATAAAAAAATCAATAAAAAGAGTCTTTTATTTCTATTTAACCTTTTGTGTGTGCAATTTATTTATGCATTCAAGTCTTTGTTATTTTCTTCTATAGCATTATGTTCATGAGCTAAGCTTGGAATCACATCTTAAAAGTGGAGCTTATTAGTTGATTAACCATTGCAAGTACCCATGCTTAATCTTGATCTAGCATCTGGTTTTGTTGTTACTCATAAGTAAAGCTTGACTTGGAGGAATTTAATTTTTGCTAGATCTATAAAATCCCTACAATTACTATTTTGACCGAATCCTTTACAAATTGAGAGAATTATTCTATCACCCAAAAGCCCAAATCAATTGTTCTACCATAGGCAATGAATATGCAATGAGTTTAATTACGATTGTTCTCTCGAAAGTTTTAATTTCAAGCAATGATCGTGCTCGTACTCTTTCATCTTTTAAATGCTAGCCTCATCAATGTTCGGTATTGACGATTCTTCATTGGAATATCTCATGGGATCTACACAATTCCAAATCCCAAAACCAAAAATATCATTATTTGTTACCCTATTCCTTAATCAGAACCCAATTACGAGGATGAGACATGTTCTGAGCAAGGTATAAATAAGACATAAATTTGGGAAGGAGCAAACCTGAGGAAGGAAAAAGCCAAAACAAATCCAAGCCTGGAGAAGCCTAGGCTGGCCAGCCCAACATACCCCTAGCCGACCGGCCTGTTCGTCCCAGACTGTGGCTTGCTCATGAAAAATTGTGGAAGTTCCTCTAGATTTTGAGAATCTATGTTTTAGAGGAAGTTTTCGGATAAAAATGGATGTAAATAAAAAAATAGAGAGAGAAGAAGAAGAGGAAGAGATATCTCGAAGGATAAAAGATGCACGCCCAAAGAAGGTATGCCATGTGCTTAAAAAAAGGGATGATGAAAGAAAGAAAAAATGAGGATGAGGGGAGAATATGAAGAGGGACGAAGTTTAGAGAGTCATTATCTCGATTATTTATAGACTAAATCCTTATTTACAACCATGTGCAATTCGATATTGAGGACGACACTAGTGCCTTGAAGTCATATTTCTTTCATGCCTTTGCACATGTACAACATTCAAAATCTTCTAATCCTTTGAGCCCTCACATTGTGAAAAAATTCTCATGATTATTTGCTTGAAAGGTAGACAACCGTTAGAAAGTTTTCTTAATATGATACTATGAGCATTTACTTTGCCAAAGCCTCACCTATAGCTACACTATATCTTTGAGAGACATGCTTTTAGAGAGGAGGGCTTGAAATCATGGATAGGATAGCCACTTCTTATTGAGGGATATTTGTGAGAGGTCTTGAAATCATGAGTTGACAAGGATTTAGGTTTAACTTAATTGTAGGAGGCTTTATTTTATAAAACAAAGAAAAACCCTCCAATGAAGGCATGAAAGTAAGTATCAATGATTCCCAAGCCATCTAGTTGAATGTTCGAGTTGTGGAGTAATTTTGCATGGTGAGTCTTTGAATGCCCATATTTTGATCGTCCTTGTTGCTCCACTGACTTTTTTTTTGAAGAATTTGATTTAGACTTGTTTATATATATGGATTTTGTATGTATCTAGGCACCTTGGTTAATCCTTTGGATTTATTCAATGATTTGATTTGCTCGAGGACGAGCAAAAGCTAAGCATGGGGGGGGGTGTTGGCTCTTCTGAACTGTACACTTTTAGTAGTGATTTAGTGATCCCGGGAGCATTCATGAGCTAACCTGCCACTTGACACCTGAAATAACCTATTTTTCGATTGTGTCTTGTATTTTGGAGCATATCGTGGTTTTGTAGGAAATAAGACATTTTCGATGGAGTTTCGACGAGGGCTTACAATAGGACACGACTTAGGAAGGAAGAGGGCAATCACCACGCGGAAGATCGAGCCAAGGTGGGCTAGAAGAAGCCCAGGCTGGCCGGCCTAGGACCCACTGAGCCGGCCATCCTGGCCCAATGTAAGGCCCAATGGCGGCCCCTTTCATATACTCGATGGCCTTGACAACCCTAGCCGGCGCCATATTGAATCCTTCGCCCAGAAAGGTCTACAAAAGATAGAGAGCCATCGTCATTAGGGAGAGAGCCCGTGGAGGAGATTGAACATTCGTTGTTGAAGGACAACTGTGACATCCCTGATGTAAATATATTGAAAGTACCTTTAAAATAGGTTAAAAGGGGGAACAATGGTGTTAGAATTCAAAGACCAAAAATTCAAATTGAAATTCAAAAACAAAGGTCTTTTGACACCCAACTGAAATCTTAAGAATTTTGTACTAAACATGAAAATCTCCAAAAATAATAGTTGTTTTTCATCACAAATAAGGCCTAGTCACTGTTGGGAACTTTTGAAAATTTTGCAGTTAACCCCTCAAAAACTCGAAAAACAATTCTGAATGCCTGTTTGAATTTGGCTTGTTTGAGCCTGAAAAATTTGAAATTTCAGGTTCACACCAAAAAGAAAGTTGTGTCCCACATCTCAAACTCCAACTTTTGTTTTTACACTTTTCAAAGTTCAGTTCAAATTATTGAAGAAAATTCAAAAGGGGCAAAGGAGCTCCACGGGGCGTCCGACAGACCACTGGCGCGCTCTGCTCCTGGCCGGAGTCCGGCCGCCATGTGGCCGGCGTGCGGCGGCGTCCACGCCAGGCCGGCCGAGCCGCGGTGGCAGCTGGCTCTTGTCCTTGCGCGGTTGTCCGGCCTCTTGTACGGTCACGTCACGCGCTGTAGCGCCGCATTGCCTCGCCGCGCGGCCAGGCCATCATGGCGGGCGGAGCGCCGCCGTTGGCCGTCGCGCGCGCGCCGTGCAGAGCCGCTCCGCGGTGATTCTCTTCCCACTACACGCTAAGGAGCACTGTGGAGGATCCCCCAGCGCCCACGCCACGATCTCCACTCCCCAACCCGCGCTCGCGCCACTTCCGAGGCAACTCAGTGCTCTCTAGCGTGCCCAAGCACTCCACTGAGCACCCTCACTCCATCCCCCAGCTAGCGCCCAGTCATTTCCCCTCTCCCCGCGTTCGCTCCCATCTTCTTCAACCTCCAGCCGTGTTGAGCCAAGCTCGAGCTTCCTCGCCACGAACCGAAATCAACCGCGTTCCCCTCCACGATTTCCTAATCCCCCGCACGAGAAGCTCGCTCACTCACCCAGCTAGCCGCTCGAGCACTCCCCAGCTCGAATCGAGCCGCACACGCCGGGAATCGAAACTTTTCCCCATCGCTCGGCCATTTTCACCGTGAACACCACCTCCACGTCGAGCTCCATACTCCGGCCATCCCCGTCTCCGCCAAGCCCCACGACGAGCTCCACCATCGTCCGGTGAAGCTCACACGCCTCTCTGCGCCTTGTCTCGACCACCGCAGCCGTCTTTCGACGTCGCCGGAGCAAGCCGCTCCGCCGCTCACCATCGACGAGCCGCGCCGCTTCACCTCCGGCCACGAGACCTACCTCAACCGACTCGCGGTGAGCTCCTCTCCATTTCCCCCAACTTTCCCCGAGCCAACTCGCCGTCCTTTCGCCGGCGTAACAACGCCGACGAGTCGTGGACCCGTTCGCGTTCCCTTTTTAGTTCTAGGGTCCTCTGGGCAAATATCAGGGGCTGGTTTGAAAAGTTTTAAAAGTTCTAAGGTCTCCGGCGTAAAAAGATTCTTAAACCTAGATCTATTTTGCTGAGATTTTGTAAAATCCGCTAAAAATCGTACAAAAATCAGAAAAATGCATAAAAATACTCCCTGGACTCGTGAGATCGTAAGCTCCAATCTCATGTTAGAATGTATATACTTTTGTTGAACCATTTTTGAATTAAAATTCAAACTCATATTTTCAAAACTTGTGCACCATTTCAAATCCTGAGTTCCTCTAGAACTGAGCTTGGGATATGTTGTTTGTAGTGACATTAGACACCTTGTATCCAAAGGGGACCTCAAAATATGGACTGTAGCTTCAGTTATGAATTAATTTGTGATTCCTGTCTTAGTTTAGTCCTGCAATTATTAAAAATAATCCATGCAGCCAAAAATTACCATTTTTCTCCAGAGGCCTAAGAACTTGTTAGAACATCTGGTGAAAATGCTAAACTTAATTTTTGACCCTTTTTAGACTAGCAAATAAATAGATGTGGGTTTTTGGATAGAAAATTATTAAGGGCTGTCCAAGTGTTATTTTTAGCCACCACTTGGTCAGAGCCTTTCTTTCACTTGGGAGTAGCTCTGGTAGAAACATTATCTGATTTGAAGGTATTTTCAATTTTATATGAATTTATCTTGTTTCTTTAAGCAGCAGTTTATACTATTTTTAATAAATTCTGTGTAGCTCAGTTTTAGCTAAATTTTGGAGTGAGCCTAACTCTTATACTCCAGTAGCTGTCATAAAGTTTGTAGATCAAAAGGATAAATAGAAACAGAGAAACAAAAATGAGAAGGAACTAGAGTAGAAATGGGTTGTTTAAAAAGAAATAGGTCAATTTTGATAATTAATTAAAATGGAGGATGGGAAGTCTAAAATTCCAGAACAGCACCCTAACTTCAAAATAATAAATGGGATTATTTCATATATGTACATAATCACCATCATAGGTACGTAAAATTTTCCACCCTCTCCTCTAATTTTGTGAAGGAGGAAGTGGTACACTAGCATGTCTAGGTGAATATGGCCTACAGGGCCTTGGTTTTAGATCAATTAGGCAGGCACTGTAAAGTTATGCATCTCATGTAGAAGGCGCTCTTGTGGACGGCATCTATCACCTTGTCCCCGCCGACGAAGAAGGAATCTCGGAGAGCAGTGCCAACGAAGTAGCAGTCGACGTGGAGTCTAACAGTCAGCTAGCAAAAGAAGGCAAGCCCCGGAGCACAACCTAACTTTTAAAGTTTATGCAACTATGAATTATCTATGTTTGTGCATTTACGTTTCAAGGAGTTGATTGATTACCTTAGTTGCATAATTCTAGTACCTATGTCTTGCAACCTTGGTATGATAAGGTCGATAGTGCACTGCTTAGGTCCGTTACAAGTTGAGTGATTTCCTGTCACTCGCGAGACATAGGAGTTGCTTGTCTTTACTTATGTTGGAATCATAAGGATGGACGGGCGGGATGGTATGTGTAGATCTCCCGTCCGTGTATGATAATTGGATTAAGGTCGAAACGTGTGGTTCTGTGTGTCAAGTTTTTGAACGTACCACATGCATGCCGACCTATGGGAATCGGTAAGCTCGGTACCAGATTGAAGCAGCTAGGACCGATAGCCATCTCTCCTTGGAAACTTTCGTTTCCCTTGCCGTACGCATGTGGATATATGTGTGATGCCGTGAGTGAAGCGGTAAACCTTTATCCTAAGGGAATGGTCCCGGCGCCGAATTGTGGATTGATGGGAAAGGTTGGGAAGTGCTTGTACCTTTTATAGCAAGCATTATCCGTGTGTGTTGGGTTTCCCCTGGCCAGGTAGCAAAATTCGGTTCGAACTGTCCGCTTCTCGCGGTTAATGAGACTGCTTGACCGTTGTGCTGCATTGAGTAACAAGTGGAACTATGAGGATGATGAACTTGTTGTATGAATTAAATTGTATTGCACCACTTGTATGCTTAGAGAGGATGCTAATCTAGAATGGTTAATTCTACTAGAATATGATGCTAAAATCATGAAAGTAAGGATCCACTCTTAGTTGCTTTTTGGCAAACAAACCGACCAGCCAAAAGCCTCTCATGTCTAGAAGTCGGTGATGTAGTTTTCACCCGACGGGTAAGCCTTGCTGAGTATTAGTATACTCAGCCTTGCTTGTGGCTATTATTTCAGGTGCTGTGATGGATGTGGCAGTTGATGCCATCACTTGGCCTACCCAGGTTCCCCCTGGATGGCACGTCGAGTGGGTTCCGTCCTCTGCCGAGGATCAGGAGGAGTAGCACCATGGCAGGCTTCATCATGGTGTTACTATGAATCGGCGCTAGTTTAATTTTCCGCAGGAATGAACTTAATATTCTGCTGCAATGAACTTTTATACTCTGATTTGAAATTTAAACTTGGTTTGTAATAACTTTATGATACTATTTATGTATGATGAATTTGTGGAATGTTGTAATTTCTGGAACTCACCTTCGTGTGGGCGCGCGTGTTGTTTTGATCGAGAAAGTACGTGGTTAATCGGGTTTAATCCGATGGCGCTCCAGCTTATTCCAGATTAAGTGCCTGACTGCTTGATTAGCGGTCTAGGGGTACTTAACTTGGAATAATTTCAGAGTGGTCTGCCACAACAACTCAAAATCAAGACGAAGGACAACATGCCTCACCCTTCGCCGAAGGCTTCTATGCCATGAACTCCGTCGCCATGACTAGTTTTATGGGGTGAAAGTCCTCGTTTGTCCATGGGATTGTAAGGTGATCTTGGTTTCTAATCGCCGACAGACTTTATGATATCAATCTATCTTGTACATAGTTTTTGGTCCTCTTGGCTTGATGAATTATTAGCCTTAGTGCACTGGGGTGGGAATAACATCGGTGATTTGGACTTGATATATTAGATTGGCGCTTTAACTCGACGGTTGCATAACCTAGTGATCCTAGAACCCTATGTGCAAATGCTCTCCACATCTTATTCTCTACAAAGCATTTACTTCCTTTAATTCCCCTTTTATTCAGATTAGGTTAGGTTTAGTTTTCATTGATAAACATCACTTGAAAGACATCTAGATCAACATAATTAGTGCTTAGATAGGCTGAGCGATCTTTTTGTTCCACGGATTGACAACCTTGGGGAATTCTCTAAGGGAAAAGCTACAACCGACCCTTGCGCTTGCGGTTTATAATTGACGTGGCTAAGCGCCGTCAACACAACCCTAATAATTAGTGCCTTACCAAAATCGAGATCCAGAAATGCCTACAAAGACCCTTAGGGAACCGTCAAGTCAGAAGACCATCCATACGGAGACACAGAGAATACACGAAGACATTCGGGAGATCCAACCCTCCTTTCGAAGCAAGACACAAGAGGACAGTGAAGCTCGGCGCTACCCCAAGTTGGAGGATACCGAGGATCCACTCCTTGATGAAGGCTTCCCCACCATGATTCATGCTGCTGTTGGCACTCCTTAGCCATTACGAATTACTCCGCAAGCACACAAAGACCGTTGTAGCTTTTTACAAGGGGAATAAAACCTGGATGTCAAACCCAAGGAACAATAGATGTGACTAAGCCTAGAACTATTCAAGCGGACCCACCAAGGGAGAAGAGGTACGTGGGTAGAGGGTTGAACTTCAATCAGCCAACTCGTTATCCAGATAACTTGCTACTCGCTAACATGATCTGCATCAACGACCGGAAGGGAAGGACCTTAGAAAGGAGGGAAAAGAAAGGTCCAATGGCAACCTGCACTACTGTTATGAAAACACTCGAACGTGGTGAACTACAAAAGACGGATAGGGCTCTCACCACCTACCGCCTATCATAACGGTACCATGGGGTGGAGCACAACCCAAGATAACTATCAAGCTCAGGCACCACATCTAAGCTATCTAGCTACGGACTTCCGTCTCTGCGGAAGGCTAGAAGAAACCCCAAATGAGCAGGCTTGATAACTCGCACACACAAGGGATCCCACAAATCAATGTAAGCTAATAGATAAATTACTGGAAGTAAAGAGAAGAACTAGCAAGACACTGAAGATAGATGAGGAACTTACTTAAATAAGCTTCATTCCTCTTAGGTGGATACATAGTTGGAGTCGAGCCGACAAACCCTGCTCGGCTCCCTATTGGAGTAGGACCGGCAAACCCAGCACTCCTCCTAGCTCGGATGTCACCCAAGCCCTCACCTCACACTCCTTATCTACAAACAAAGTGGTGCACTGCATTTGAGACTTTTCTTGTCTCCCTTGGAAAATGGTGTGTTGTGAAGTGAAGCTCCGGGGTCATTATATAGCAATTTCCAGTCGGTTCCGGAGCAAGGGGCCGAAGTGGTTGGCTGGGCGGATGGGCACACAGTCGGTCGGGCGGGCCTCCGACCCAATTTGGCAATTTCTGTTGTGGAACAAGTTTTTTTTGTGAATCAGCTGTGGAACAAATTCATTTCGCCTTGTTTGCACGTTGGAGAAGGAGGGGCTTGAGTAGCCTCGGTGCATGGCTGGACGACCGGCCATTTTCCCCAAAATGGCTGACTTTCCTCCAGTTTGTCCTATAGTTAAATAAACATCAAAACTTGTGGAGATTGTTAGGATAAATATATTTGCCATGTTTTAGCCTTTGGAGGTTGTATTTTAGTTAAAATGTTGGCGGAACTTTAGTGATGAATTTGGTAAATAGTGTCCGCCAACAGCCGCCATGCTAGGGCTTATGGGGTAACACCTTCGTTTGTCCACGGGATTGTATGGAGATCTTAATTTGTAATGTCAAGACCTATTGTGAGATATGTCTACCATGTTCATGGCTGGAGTTGTTTTGATTGTTGTTCGACACAAGTCTTATCTATGGTATCTAGGGGTCGCTACCTTGCATAGACGATGGCAACACGTTGTGTTAGTCATGTTCCTTAGTGGATTAATGTTGGTATTTCCTAACATCATCACTAAAAACTCATAGGCGTCAGCATAAGAATTTAAAAATAACACCAAGAAACACTCATGGTATGATATAGCTTACTGAAATATTATAACAATGACATTTAATATGTTATCGACAAGTGCCCAGATACACCATTGTAGCATTTCAACTGGGAGTAAACCAGGTTATTGTTATTTATTTTTATCCCATAAGAACTCTTACTATTCTTAATAAAACAATCATCTACATATCTGAATTATCCAACTCATAGGTCATAGTCAACAACTCATAAAATACGAATAAATTGTCACAAAAAATAAGGTAATAATATTACTCAAGCAGTTATCAGATAGAGATATAGATATAATCAATTTGATAATCAAAACCATAGCCAAAGCCACCTCATAAAAGAATAATATAAAATTGAACTAGGATTGTCGTCGGAGCAAATCTAGAATATCCTTAGATACTATCAAATTAGGAAAGGTCAATCATATGATTAAATCCATGTTTAAAGCCATATTATAAAGGGAAAATATCTGGTCCATCTTCATGGCCCAAATATTCATAGAGCTCCTATTCCAAAATCTTGCAGGGAAGAGTGCAAGGGCAATTAAGTCTGTCACAACTTGTTGTCTACCTCTCATAACTGGTACAAAATAGATATATATGAAGGAATTCTTATATCTATGCACCACACTTGCATACCAAAAAACTATTCTAATCCCACTGGTGACTCCCACCCTATGGATGGACAAGATCAAGACTAGAAACAAGGATAAAACACTCAAAAGCATTATAATAGCATAGATGGTTGATCTAAACATATAATAAATATAACTCATATGATAGCATAAGATATGGAGATAGATACGATAAATATATCACAACTTCATATAACATCTCTGAAGCATTGATCAAGATCTAACAAAAAGGATACAAAGTTGTTATCCAAGATCGATGATGGTGTTTAAGAACAACTTGATCAAATTGATGAACTAAGCTAATTAAAACTAGAGAGGTTTCTAGCTAGATTCTGGGTTGTCTAAGCTGATTATCTCTAAATGAATGAGAGGGGGGGGGGTTGTCTCTTCTTATATAGGCTTCCGAGGACAGTTCTGATGCCTCTAAGTATGGTAGTAGGTTGAACTAATATATGCAACCGCCATACAACTGCCTCACCAAAGGGGAAGCCGAACCACCATAGCCATGGGCCGGCCAATCCCAGGGATCGGCCGGTCTCTGGGCACCGCCTTCGCGTGGTGGGCTTTGGGTTGAGTTCTTGGGCCTTCTATGTCGATGATAGCCTCTGTTGGATTTGAATTACGAACCTCTCTACTGATTTGAGCATTTCCAGGGCAGAATATTATTTATTCTTTTACGCTCTTTTTCCATCAATTTTCACCATACGTTCCTAAAATCATATAAAGACAAAATACAAGTGAAATCAAGTCATACTAAACACAATATGATAGTAAAGTAATATTTTTCTTGAGATGTTGATGGAAATATTTAGCATTTAAGGACCATCAAGAAACTCCCACAAGCTACCCTTTGCTCATCCCAAAGCAAAGTTAACTTTTGGGTTGTCAATCAGGAGTTGCTACAATATTGCACTTCTAAATTATACCTTGGGCATGACAAAATACTCATACCATTTGTCTTCATAAACTAGAAGTGATCTTTCCTTTTAAATTTTTCTGTGGGGCTTATAACTTCCCTTGTCCTCACGATCAAGAGTTACAACAGCTTTTGAGCACTTTTCACAACCCCTTTGTTAGCTCTTAATCCAGAGAGTTTTGCAAGTTTTTAAGGAAAGCAAGGTTCCTCTTATGATGTGCAATTCCTAACCAAAGACTTTTGCCTACTTCTAATAAGTTTATATATGGAGTTTTGATTGTTAAATCAAAGATTGGATCCAAAGATAAACACAAGTCATATTCTTTGATCAAATAGTGCAATTTGTGTGGAAGAACTCCTTTCTCCTAGACAACTCCTCTTCTTTCTCTTTAGATATGGGCTATATTTTCCTCAGAATTTTTGTTAACATGCCTTGTGAGCATGTGGCATGCCTTGATAGGGTCCATGCATCTTTTTTTAACATGTCTTGTGAGCATGTGTCATTCCTTCATAGGGTCCATGTATCTTTCTTTCTCTCTTTTTTTAGCCATGCCTTCTTTGGGTCATGGATATTTGTACTCATGGCACACCCTTTTTGGATGCACATCTTTTATTCTCTCTATTTTTTATAGCCTGTATTTCTTGAGATTTTGGAGAGAATAGACTTTGGATATATATAGAGTGGATGATGAAAGTGTATGTATGCTTGATCATCGGAGTACAACAAGTATCTCACTAAGGGTCACAAAATTTGACAAGACTCAATGAGAAAATAAGTAACATTGTAGAAGGTTATCCTACACATGGCTATAATAGGAATTTGTCAAATCATTTAAGGAACCTTGTGTTTTTTTTAGGATTTTGAAAATAAATTACTCTGGATATCAAGCATTGCGTAGGATAAGATCATAGAGCTCTTATACCATAATTAACTCCCAAGAGCTTAGACTTGATAATGTTTTCTGCTACCCACTAGTTTTAGGTTCAAGATGTGATCAAGACTAGCAGATTTTAAACTAGGTGGAGTACTAAGTTGTAACTAACGCATATGAGGAAAGTTAAGAGAGCAATTGTCCATCATCTCAACAAAAGAAATTACCATCCTTACTATGCATATGCAGATCTTATCATTACTAACAGAAGCATGTAAATCTTTTTGGGTTTTTCTTTTATAACACAAATATACTTAAAAAGCAAGTAAATATTTATTTTGCTTTATGGTTTCATGTTTTTTTAAATTGCATATTTGAAAACGGTAAAGATAAATGTTACCTCACTGAGAGGGTCCTCCCACAAGCTAAAACCTCACCTACTCCTGTCGAGGAGGGTTGTAACCCGACCAACGGAAGTAGGCCATCATGTCATCGTGATATTGTTGTTGAGCTTGCTGGATTTTGTGTTGTGTCTGCTCGATGAAGTCGAACCGGCTGCATGTCTCCTGAACATGTTAGTTCAGGGTCTCATCCATGGTACCTTGGCAAATGTTCAACTTGCCTACCTGTTGGGCTAGGTAGTTGAAGTCGCGTGCTGGTGTAGAGTGTCATCCTCTAATAATTGGAGGTCCTCCTGAGCTGGAACTAGCAGACACATTAGGAGTAATAATATGATACGTACCTTACGCCCAAGCCTGTGAGTCTTCACTTTGCTAGGATGTGGCAAGTGGGATGAAGTAAGCGGCTCCCTCCCAAGCATTGTGCGGTGAAGTAGTGGGAACCCAGCCTGCCTGTTGCATCTGCTATGTGATGGAGGGCTCGGGTGATAGTTGTGCTTGTGGGGGCGCAGGTGTCTGCTCTCTATTGATTTGAGCATTTCTAGAATAGAATATTATTTATTCTTTTATGTTTTTTCATCAAATTTCACCCCATGTTTCCAAAATCATACAAAGACAAAATATAAGGAACCTAGTCATACTAAACAAAACATAACGGTAAAGTAATATTTTCCTTGAGATTAAAGAATATTTAGCATTTAAGGACCGTCAACAATTAGCCTTGTGTAGTAACAGTATGTGGGAGGGAAAAGCAAAGAACCTTGAACACACCCTTAATCATGGTCGATTAGATTGGTTTGTTCTGGCTTAGCGGTTGCATCTAATACGTGATCCTAGACCCCATGGACAAATGCCTTTAACATCTTGTGCACACCTAATCACCACACCCTAACTCTAGAAGTAGTAGATTAGAACCAATATTCATATCCCCACTCAATCAAACATAGTCTAAACAACATAGTTGGTGCTTAGTTAAATGTAGATAAATTCTTTGTTCCATGGATTGATAAACCTTGGGGAAATACTCTAAGGAAAAAGCTACATGTGATCCGTATGCTTGTAGTTCATAGTTGGTGTCTCTAAGGAGCACCAACACCTGTGCTGGTGGGACCCAGGCAACCGAAGCTTATCTGCATCTACCTTCTCCCTTTTCTTCTCAATTCGACCCAAACCGCATACACCTCTCTCTCTCTCTCTCTCTCTCTCTCTCAAAGAAAAAGACCTCCGCTTGGATTTCGTTGGACTGTTCCCCAGACTGTCCGAGAGCAATCCCGGATGGCTGGACCTTCCGTGAGTTCCTCCATCATGTCCTCCCGTGGTGGGGGTAGTCATGATGGCCGTAATCCAATCAAGCAACTTGCCAATAAATTAAAGATTGGAAGTTCATCAAAAAGGGTGAGAAGAGATGAGAGCGAGGAGGAAAGGGATGATCCAAAGGATAGTCATTGGGCTCCTGATTATAGTGCATCCTCCACGGCTATTTCTAATGACGCAGATGAGGATGTGGACATTGGCAATCATCCAAGGATAGTGGACTGCTGATGAATATTCTAGAGAGATATCGCCATATCAATATAGTATCAGAAAAGACACAGGCAATGCATTCTTCTATACTCACGTATAAGAAGATGCCTTCTTTGGTCATTTGCTTTTCACGAATGTGTTCAAACATCAAACCATAGATTTTGCCTACTTGCTTGAACAACCTATCATAATGGGCTTAATATAAGCCATTGGATTAAGAGGGTTTTTTGAGCATAGATGTGATTGCAATGAAACACTTATTTGGAAATTGTATACAACTACTAAATTTCTTATTTAAGAAAAAAGCTTGAATGGATGTCTGGCACTAGAAAGCAGGGGTGGGCAAAAAAACCGAGACCGAAAACCGACCCCGAAAAACCCGAGACCGAACCCGACGAAATCGAACTGTCAGTCTTTGGGTACTAGTTCAGTCCGCAGTCTGCAAAGACCGATCTCCGTTCGGTTCTCTCGGTTTTAAATTTGCAAAAACCGAATCTCCCGAAATACCCGAACTACCCCTTCCTTATCCTTATCTGCTCGGTCTTCCCCAACAATCCAGCAGTTCGCTGCATCTTTTGCGCTCTCCCGTGAGTCAAAGTGCCTTGTCCTCCCTGCTCCCTCCCCTCCCTCCTGCAGTTTGGTCTGAATCCTTCGTGCGCTCCTGTCTTTCTTCTCTCTCTTGCTATTGGAGTCAAGGCCTTCCCTGTCTCTTTCTCTCACCGCAGAGCGCAGCTTGAGCCTGGGAGCTTCGATCCGTGAGGCAAAGGCAAGCTCGTACCTTGTGGATGCATCTTGCCTGGAAGCATGAACCAGGCCACATAGAGCTGGTGGCCAGAACATCGGAGGCGAGCTGTGTTGGGTTCAAGTCGCGTGATTCGTCGATTTCCCATCCAAAAAGCATTAGCTTCTTCGACATGGGCTCTATCGGCGTCCTCTCTGTACCGTCTTTGTTGTTCTCCTGTGGCTGCTTTAGATCTGAAATGAGTCAACGGTGTGGAGCTGATTGGTTAAGCAAATTAGCGTGCGACGGCGAAGGCTGTCTGGGCAGCGATGCAACACGGAGACGAGAGACGCAAGAGCGCTCGGTCTGTTCGGTGTAAACCGAAAAACCAACCCGATAGTTCGGGGGACCGAACTGTCGGTTCTTCGGCGTTCGGGTACTATTTTGGTTTTCAATCTCCGAAAACTGAGATTTAAAAAGCCCAAAGAAACCGACCCGGATAACCAGAAAAAACCGAATGCCCACCCCTACTAGAAAGTATGAGGCTAGTTTTGCTGAATTTTCTGAAGTAAACCATCTTGACTGATGAAACTAGCTACAACATTGTGCATGAACCTCCACTGAGCGACAATGAGATTAGTCAAGTTTATGAGCTTGGTAGACTTGGGATTGCAACATCCTTAGGCAAGGTTAAAGGGCTTAGGCATCATCCAGCAGTGACCAACAATATTACTAGTGTGACAATGCTTCCAAAAAGTGGCTACAAAGATGGTTTTGTGCAAGAACTCAGAAACTTTGTCAATCATATGATGAATGGGAGAAAGGTTAATGTGGTTGCCCTAATGATCCATCAAATGTCTCAAAAGAACGTCAATCTTGAGATAAACATCTATTTTGCTCCCTATATCATGTCACTCATCAAAGCTAAAACTGGATTTCAAGGACCTTGTGAGATTGCACATTTTCCTTTCAAGTTGTATTGTAGTGACAAAGGCTTTCTTGAGAGGGCTTTGACTCCTTTTCTAGATGTGGAAGGAGCAAATGAGGGAATTGTGCCTCCCATGGATGATCCTCCACTTAATGCAAATGCTCATGTCATGCCTCCACCACCTATGCCAAATATGTCACCTCCTCCTTACATGCATGCAGCAGCAGTGGGTGGTGGGTGCCTAGTGCAGGGTACTTTGATGCCTACATTGCCAACATGCAGCAGGGACTCAGTGAGCAGTTTGGGCAGCACATAAGTAGCAGACTTGACACCATGCAGCAAGGTCTCAGTGATCACTTTGGGCAGCAATTTAACACTGTGCAAAGAGACCTTCACAGTCATATGAATGCAGGATTTCAAGTGTTTGGGCAGCACATGCACACATCTGTTTATGAGGCTATGATGACAAGATTGCAGAATATTCATGATGGTCTTCACACTGACATAGAGGCTCTCAATAACATATTCCAGGGTCTATCTAATTCTGAGCAGCAGCAGCAGCAAATCTTGTACAGGCAGCAGATTTTGTAAACAAAGTTGAGAGATTGAGGTGCATTCAAGAATAATGATTGAAATTGAAAAAGGAAGCTCAAGGCAAAGCTATATGACAGGGCTTCTATTTTCTCCGGTCAAAAGGAGCTTAGTGGTGGAAATTGACCGGATTAGGCCGAGGAGAGAGGAGAAAAAAAGAAGAAAATGTTTCTCATGCAGGAAACGGTGTTCGCGCGGTGTCCAGCAAGCGAAGATGCTCCACAAGAGACGTGCTGAGGAGAGAAGTCGTTTCTTCCCCAGGCAGTCTACGGGACCCACCATTGAAACCTCTCCCCACCGCTCGACCTGCCTTCTCATCGCCGGCTACGCCTCGCTGACAGAGCAGAGCCGGTCACAACCTCACCATGGCTGAATCTAGCCGGAACACAAAAGGAAGAAAGAACCAACAACATCACCTACGTGAGAAGGTGCGAGTTATTTTTTTCTCTAATCCATCAACAATCAAGCAAAGCGGTAGCACCAAATCCACCTGAGAACATCAAGTACAAGAAATCAACCAAGATATAGAAAAAACAAGTCTATGAACACCCACGAGATGGCGAATTAACAAGCAAAATCATGTGTGTCATAGCAACTACACGCAAGCACACTTACTTCCACGATGCTACCTCAGTTCGGCCTGCAGGCTTGCCGCCCTCGAGCTCACAGGCCAAATCAAGGAGAGGAAGTGTTAGAGTATATTTGGTAGTTTAGATATACGTATCGTAGACTGCCATGTGTATCTGGTGGGGTTGCCTTACCCCCCAAGTCATGTGCTCCTATATATATACCGGCTGAGGCCTCAATGCAATACAATCCATCTATTAGACACAATCCTATTATTCTACATGGTATCACGAGATTAGGGTTCTTTAGATCTTGAGAGAGTCTTCCGTTGCTCGTCCTGCTGCCCCCGGGGAGATTAATCTCCGCCGGGGGCTGCGCCCTGCTCTCTTTGTCGGTCGTCTCTCAGCAAATCATGATCTGCGTAGAGATTCATCGCCCAGCCGTTCTACTGGTCCCGCAAGCGATTGCGGCGTCAATCTGCATGGTGCAAGTGCTCTATCCTGCCTGCTCTCCCCTGCTCTTCGATCTGGGCTGTGAAGGCAGATTTGGTGCTCGTGCTGCCTTGGTCGGCACATGCAGGCCGCCTTTCTGTTTCCAGGAAGAGCACGGTGGTGCATCTCCTCTACACTTTTTTTCCTGCGATACTTGACCAGGGAAGAAAAGATGGAGGCTATGGGCACCCGATGATCTACACGTAGGTGCTTCTGCTGTGTGTCTATTTTCTTTTGCTCGATCACTAATCAAGATTGTGTCGCCCACCGCCCGTCGACATTGCGCCTCTACCTCGACGTCGGCATCGACTTCACCGGCTTCTTCCCCGCCTTCGACTATGTGGCATGGCTACATAGGCGGTGCACCGCCCTCTTGGCCACTTCTCCCGCTCGTCGACCCTCGCCGGCTCGTCTTCGCCTTCACCGATCGGGACGCCTCCATCGACTTCGTCCATCGTTGCCTCGCCTCATGCATCTTCGGTCTAATCAGGCGACGTGCGTGATCCACCCGGCTCCCGTGGCGTCCGTCTTCGTACTGCACTTCCCGCATGGAGGGCTACCGCAACATCGCCTCTTCGGGGTGCAGCGGTGCCACCCGTGGTCTCCTTCGCCGTTGCATCTTCACCACCGTCGACTACGTCATCGACCTTCGTCTTCGACTACGTTAGTGCGCGTCTTACGCGTATGGTCTTCATCAAGTTGTCCGAGTCCTTCGCCGTCTTCTTCGAGCACCGCCGCCGCGTTACTCGGATCATTCGGCCTTGTGCCGAACAATCTGGGTTCCCCTCCTCGCTTCGTCTAGCACAACCTCGTCGCCAGCGTCGCCGTCTCATCTACCCCGTTCGTCTACTCCAACAACTGCGGGCTGCATCGGCATCTTCTACCCCGCCGTTCTTCTGCACCTGCGGCCGCCTTGGAGGCCTTCTCTGCTGGTCTCTCAGACAAGGGCGCCTGGTTGTGCTCCCTCGCACGTGCGCTATTGGCAACACCGGTGCGTGCCATCGTCCCCGATGCGTTCCTGGGCCTGCCAAACCCATGAATGTCTCGCCTGATGGCCCTGATGCGTCGACTTCGGCGTCGTCCCTCCTCTTCGACTGCCTCGACGTGTCACCATCTTCTTCTCCGGCATCTTCTCCGTCACGTCATCACCATGGCGCCTTCTCATGCGCCCGCGGCTTCATGTGCGGCTACCTCGTCTTCGGCAACCTCAACAGCTCTACGCCGACCACGGCTACTCTACGCACGGCATCCTCGACCATGGCTACTCGCCCTCCAGCTCGGCTACCTCGACATCGGCACAAAGGGCTATCATCTGCATGAGTTACTCACCGATTCTCTCCAGTCACAGCGTTCGCACCATGCCGACGTTTTGTCTGCGGGGGGATATCAGTCCGCCGGCTCCTGCCGTCGGCTTCTTCTCCAGTCTCACCGTCTGCGGTGCTCCCGCTATGACTGCGGGGGAGTGTTAGAGTATATTTGGTAGTTTAGATATATGTATCGTAGACTGCCATGTGTATCTGGTGGGGTTGCCTTACCCCCCAAGTCATGTACTCCTATATATATACCGGCCGAGGCCTCAATGCAATACAATCCATCTATTAGACACAATCCTATTATTCTACATGAAGGGATAAAGGAGAGAGGGAGAACTAGAGAAGTATTTGCCGCACTCGCCATGGATCTGCTCCTACACTTGCCGTTCGCCGTAAGTATGAACAACATCGCCATCCCCTCATGTGTAGGCCGAAGCCTCGTTGTCTGTCCCACCTACAGGTGCGCCACCCTTGCCCAGGGCCTCTCGCTGTGTGTGGCTGCCGCCGAGGCATTACTGGCGGCGTTGGGTGCCAGTTATCCACATAGAGGAGAGAGATGAGATTAGGAGAGAGAGAGAGAAAGATTAAAAAAGTAACATGGGACTACAGGAAGAAACGATGGGTTGAGTGGTTGACATGGATACATGGACATTGATTTTAGACACTATGGGTCTAGATAGCCATACTATTAAAAGGGGCCAATTTCATTTTCTTGACGAATCTATAGTGCCACTTTTCTCAAATACATGTGTTGCATGCATATAGGATGAGAGGTTTCGAATCGTCGGAAAATCCTATATAACAAGTGGTTTGGAAAGAAACTTGTTTCAGTGGGCGAAAATGAACAGCGGACCGTCCGACCCTGCTGGGCGGACCATCCGCCTCTGACTTGGAAGTTGGACAGAGCCGGGTGCGGCTCTGTGTAACTTTGGACGTCAACGGAGGACCATGCAACCATGCCTAGTGGACGGTCCAATGTTGGAGAAATTGTTGGACAAAGGCTCGGGAGCTCTCTCGTGGATTTTGTTCGACAACGGTAGACAGTATGGCCCTATGGGGTGGATGGTCTGCCAACTAATTTTTCAGCCAGCCCGAAGGAGTGATCGTTCTGTGTAAAAATATTTTTAACGGCGGACCATCCGACCTTTGGTCCACGAAATTCAAAATGGTCAACTCTGACAGCCTGTGATGTGACACATAGCCTTTGGACTTGAACGGCGGACCGTCTGTCGGGTATAGAAACCCCGGGTTCCCTAAACAAGCTTGACTCCTACTAGGACAGCTTGTCCTACTAGGACTACTCAATTGTAACAAACTAGAAGACTTACCATGTAAACCTTGCCACCTGGGATATATAAAGGAGGGCAGGGGTCCCTAGATTAGACCATCGAACAACGCTGTCAGGCATTGTATCGAGCAACGCCGTCAGGCATTGCAACACATCTCATCTATACAAGATACACCATACAGGACGTAGGGTATTACGCATATTGCGGCCTGAATCTGTCTAAATCGTCTCTTGTCACCTTCGATTCTAGATTCTCGACGACTTCTCCTCAAACCCTTCTCTCGAGGCATCCCCTCGAGAGCTTAGTCAGCATAACTCATCGACACTTTGGTGCCGTCTGTGGGATATGCGTCGAGAATCCGCTGCTGAATTCGAAGGACCAAATCCACTTCAACTCCGAGCTCGCGTTGGCTCTGCGTCGCCACAGTGGTGTTTTTCAACTCCAGGCGCCGGCGACCCCACTAACAGCATGCCGCGCGCGTGCCTCGGCAGGATTTCTCGGCTGTGTTCAGCCATCATGCGACGCTCTGCTATCCCATCTGCCATCATCAAGTTGGAAGTTGATGTGGAGCTGGCTGCCCTGTCGAGTCCGAACAGGAGTCAATCTGAGTGGTGCGGCAGCAACGAGTCAATCAAGGCGTGTAGTACCGTCCAAGCCAAGCTGGCTGGCAAATCTCGTTACGTGTTCTTGCGGTATGGAAAGATCAGGAGCTACACGTGCATCAAGCTACCAGGAGACTTTAAGTTCCTATCTGATCGTACGGAGAAGAAATACGGGGTTGCAGGCAAATGCAACACGAGTCCAGCTCGCATCGGCGGACTACTTCCACTGCTCCAGCTCGTACCGCCAACAAGTCGTCGGCGACTACTTCAACAACTCGGATCATCTCGAAACAACTCCGGAACCGGACTATGACGACCAGCTGGGTTCTTTTTTCGACCAGAACCCGGACCACGGTAGCCAGCTGGGTTCTTTTTCAACCAAGAACACGGACCCGCCGCGACTTCATCGACAAATCATCCACGAATCAAGCTAAGTCACATGTTTTAATTACTTTTTTTATTTTTTATCTCGCATCTACAAGCGGATATCTTCATACGCGATCCATGCTTTCGTCGATTTCTTCATGCGCGTTTCGCGCTTTCGCTGACTTCTTTGGTGTGCTCTGTTTTATCTCTAAAGTCGAGTGTTTCGAGAGTTTTTGTCTCACGATGCAAACCGTGTCTTTTCCAAGCCGATGTGTTATTGACCAGGGTATCGTGGGGGGCACAGCTAGCGGGACTAAGTACTCGGGCACACGATCTTGAAAAGATACAGACACCAAAACAATCTCATATTGAGACACTTCGCGCAATTTGCGCTCTCGTCGACTTCTTCATGCGGGATCTACGCGCTCGTCGATTTTATCTTTGCGCAATGCACACTATCTTTTCGATTCGTCGACAAGACTGAATAAATTTCAGTTTTTCAAATATTCTTCAACATTTGCTACATAATATTTTTATTTTTGCAGACCAAGCTTCGGCACACCATCGCAGTTCCGCGCACTTTCGTGCTCGGGGGCCGATGCAAGTCGGGTTCTTTTTTCAACAAACAACTCGGACCACTACGCCAGCTGAGTTCTTTTTCAATAAAGAACTCGGACTACCATGCCAGCTGAGTTCTTTTTTCAATAAAGAACTCGGACCATGACGCTAGCCGAGTACTTTTTTCAGCAAAGTACTCGGACATCTTTGCTTCAACAACGTTGCTTCAAATATTCTTCAAATCCTGGAGTCAAGATCCTTAATTCGATTTATTAGATCGGATCAAGGCTCGGGGGCTGCGGGTATATCGTCAAGGATTCTTCGGAATTTTTCGGTTAATACCGAATCTCGGAGTTTACGTCTGGGTTCAAAAGAACTCGGATTCTTCATGAAGACCCTCGAATTTCTCCTTCAAAGCAAAACGAGGCTCGGGGGCTACCCAATTGGGTGCACCTATTCGGTGCACACCAATGAGATTCTCTAGAAGTTCTTAGAGCATCTCAAAGTCTTCGTACAACCAAGCTGAGAGAACTCGAATGACTTCAGAAGAACTCGGGTTGACTTCAAAAACAACTCGGCATTCTCCAAGACTCACAACAAGGTTGTACTTCAGGCAATGAAGCGCTCGGGGGCTTGTCGGGTATAGAAACCCCGGGTTCCCTAAACAAGCTTGACTCCTACTCGGACACCTTGTCGTACTAGGACTCCTCAATTGTAACAAATTAGGAGACTTACCATGTAAACCTTACCCCCTGGGATATATAAAGGAGGGCAGGGGTCCCTAGATTAGATCATCGAACATGTCAGGCATTGTATCGAGCAACGCCGTCAGGCATTGCAACACATCTCATCTATACAAGATACACCATACAGAAAGTAGGGTATTACGCATATTGCGGCCTGAACCTGTCTAAATCGTCTCTTGTCACCTTCGATTCTAGATTCTCGACGACTTCTCCTCAAACCCTTCTCTCGAGGCATCCCCTCAAGAGCCTAGTTAGCATAACTCGCCGACACCGTCCAGCACCATAAAGGCGGACGGTCGCGAATACGTAGAAAACTCGAGATTCAAACATAACCGTTGGATTTTGGAGTGTGGGGGTATAAATATTATACCCCGGCTATGGGAGGGCTCACTGGCCTTTGGGCTCACTTGACAAACACTCTTGATCTCTCCTTTCCCTCTATCTCACTCACATTGCTTAGGGTTGCATCTTTGGTGAGATTGAGAACCACCTAGTGCATTGAATCCATTGTTTGAGCTTTGTGGCACTAGTGATTCTCCAAGCCAGGGTCTTTACTTGTTATTGTTGGAGGTTGTCACCTCCTAGACAGCTTGGAGGTTGAGAATCATTGAGCTCTTTAAGAAGATTGTGAAGAAACCTTTGATTGGTTGGTTGTGAGAGGTTCTTGTGCTTGCCTCGCCGAAGTGGTGAAAAGCAACTTTAGTGGAAATGGAGATTAGAGAGGTTCCTTGATTTCAAGCCAGCTTATACACCAAGTGGATTCTTGGCAGAGAAGCGGATAAATCATTAAATCCACCTCAACGTAGATTAGGGGTGACAGACAAGTCATCGACACTGCGGAAAAAATTTGTCTCTTGTCTTGGTTACTTCTATTTCTCTCTACTTTCAAGCAATTTACTTTGAACAATTTCATTACTATTTGATTTGTGATTTGTCATCCTAGAATTGCAAAACTTGACATAAAATAGATATACTAGGAGTAGAAGCTTTCTTGTGTTTCTAATCAAAATTTATTAGTGTTGTGATTTCTTAGTGATATCTTCTATTCACCTACTCTCTAGTCAGTAATCCTCGATCCTACCGCTTGTGAGCTGGGTGGTGAGTAGGGCCAGAACGGCAGAGCTGGTGGACGGGCCAGCGTCACCCATCCGGGTCCGTTCACGCCGTGGGAAACTTTTGGCCTTCGTCAATGGTGACTTTAGTCGAGCTGTAGTCAAGAATGTCAGCTCATGCATGAGGAAAGAAACTGGGAAGGGAAGGACGGAGAGGCGGCACTGCTCTATGTACCATACGGTCTCTCATCTCTATTTGGTGTACACCAGCAACAAAAGGAATTGCTATCTGCTGCGGGAGTGTCAAAAGTTTGCACGTCTTTTTTCCCTTGTATGGTAGTATTTTGCCAAAATGGAAATAAGCTTCAGCTCTATTTTGAAAGACTGCAAGGCACAGGACAAAACAGTGTTCTTTGTTCCAAAAAGAAAAAGAAAATGAACAAAAACAAGAAGAAAATAAGGGCCATCGATCATCCATGATCACAAAGCACTATGTGCGTCCTAGAATGTATAAATTAATCCCGGGAGGCTCTTTCTAACACCCCATCTCTCTCATTGCCAGGAGCTGCGGCGAGCGAGGCCATGGCAAGCTCGAACTACTCGAGGGTGGTGAGATTGGAGAGGGAGAGCAGCTCCCTGGCACCCTCCAGGCCCCTCAGGCTGGAGGACACGCTGGTGGACCCGTCCAGCCCTATGTGCGCAACGTGCTGCACATCCGTGGGGAACCCGATCTCAATGCCCCCATCCATGTCATCCTCGTCTTCATCATCGTCCTTGTATATCTCAAAGATGTGGGAGAGGCTCTTGAAGCTTTTGATGAGCTTCCTTATCCCCGCCAGGAAGTCTCGCTCCCGCCTCGCCGCCTGCTGCCGTTGCTCCTCCTGGTTAGCGTTCTCCGTGTCTCCAATAATCGCTTCTTCATCTGTCAAAAAGAAAATTCAAAAATGTTTTTTCCGCAGGAAGACATGACATATGGTTTCTTACTCGTGCAAGAACATGGTATGTGTGCTTACTTGGAGCTGCTGGAGCGTTATGGCTTGTTGCAGCTTGTGCGCCCAGCTCATTGGGCTTGGGCAGCAGCTGCTCACTGATCAGTGTCATGCCTGCAGCTGATGGAGAGGCAGGGAGGAGCAAGTGTTGTGATCGGTAGTAGTGCTTGAGTTTGGTCGCTCAGTGTTATGTAGTGAGAGTCAGAGAGGGGATGAGAAAGGGAGGTGTGGAGTGCAAGGGAAGGCAGTCAAACAAATGGAGGTGGTTATGGTGGTTATACGGATGGATGGAGGTAGTTGCGCCCATCAGTTCGTTGGTTATCACGGCTGCACCCTTGCCGTCTTCGCAAGGCTCTGCTCGGCGTCCAGTACGTGTGACGGTGTGAGTGAACACCTTACACGTAGTGTCGAGCTGTGATATTTGGTTCACTGTTCATGTCACGATGTTCTACAACAATTGTGCTACCACCTTGGGCCCTTGAAAAGTTTCAGATTCATTTTGGTTTCAGCACAATATAAAAAAGAAAAAAGATGCTGCACTAGATTGCTATTGCAAAATTTGGGGGGCAAATCCTCTTTCCAAAGGGTGCATCGCAATCACAAGTTAGAATTCACACGTACCATGAATGTTTCTGTGTGCCGATATGGGCTACTGGCCTTGGAAACATTCAATGTTTCTGTATGTGCCGATATGGGCTACTGGCCTTGGAAACATTCAATGAAACCTTAGAAAGATTCATTCGCCCTATAGGTCGTGTTTGGTTCAAGAGTGGTGCAGAACGGAGCCGTTCCGTCCCACATTTTGTTCGCGAGCGCAGGAGCAGTCCCTCCGAGCGAATATTTGCTCAATATATATACATACAGTGGTCACCCGCAAAAATGGAATTACACTTCCTCAAAATGCCGGTGCTTCTTTTAAAAAGATTAAAATTACTTAAATGTTAAGTCTAATCTCTAAAATATTGAACTAAATCTTATCGCAAAGATTGTTGAATCAACACATTCACACAAAAAAAGTGGAATCAATAAAAACACAATGGTGACAAATTTATGAAAAAAGCATTGAGTCGACAAGAAAATGATTATTGCATTTGTTTCAAATGTCGCATCAGGTAAGGAAAAAATATTTAGTCAACAAAAATATAACGGTACATCGCATCACAAAAAAAAAGTAAAGATTTGAAAAGTAATGGCCCAACAGATACGAGATGTGACAAAATTAGCCAAAAATACAAGTTAACCACTTCTTAGCAAAATAGTGGTACACCACCAAATAGCAGAATCCCTACTTCGTTTATATGCCTGAAAGTAAGGTGGAAATTTCTCCAAGCCTGCATTTGACCTAGCTCTCCTATAGAAAAGATTTGGCCGACAAGGATCATCTATGACATGTCCGATGGCAACACATAGGCAAGTAAATATTGGCAGCAGCAACGCAAACAGAAGCTAAGGGACCAGGACAAAATACTCGTGACTGTACAGGGTGAAAGCAACCAGGACAAACTTGGCATCCAACGTCTGTTTCTATGCCACACGTACGGAGCGCCCTACGATGCCAAAAACATCTTGGCAAAATCACAGCAGGTTCAACGTAATCAAACAGACAATATGCTTAATCAAGAGTTCCTGTGAAAAGTGACATACAATAAGCTCAACTGCTCAAGTATGTCTAGCCAGAAGACCTGTTACCTACCTTCGGTTCCAAGACACTCAGAAGCAAGAACTCAAGCTTTGGCCAGAATCACAAAATTAAGTCATTTTAACACCTTTCAGTTTCAAAGAAACAAAGAGATGGACAAAGAAAATATACAGAACATCTTTTTCTTGGAGAACCTGGAACATATAGTATAAGTTATATTTCAGACACAACAAATAAAAAATCGACATGATCTCATCCTGGCAGTTTCTAGGTATCAACTGAAGGCAGCATGCCAGAGTGCACTGTCATTTTGTATAGACTGTACAACAACTAAAGGGATGCTGGCCTAGTTTTGAATCACTTCATCATCATTCCGAACAGCAGCCAGCAGAAGGTTACACTGTGTTTTGTTCAGCCAAGGCGTAAAACAATTCAAGAGTCAAGGCTAAAATCCAAGTGGGAGGAGCTGACAGTACCTTTCCATCACAATGGAGGGTAGAAGTAGGATGAAACAGAAAACCCCAAGAAGAGAACGCCTCCAATTGTCGCTACTGTTCGTTGTGAAATCTTTGATGCCAACATGCTCCCACCTATCACGGCAAGAGATGTGCAAGCTGTGTGTCCTAGTGATGCTCCAACTGCAACTCCAATTGCATTCTTGTGGGTTGCTAGCTGCATGGTAACATGGGAAGCAACAGATGGTAAGATAAGAGTTTTCAGCTTAAGAATTTCTGGAGTATCACAACCCTCAATGAAATATGAAATGCATGGGATGGCAACAAAATAGAAGGTTAGATACATCAAAGAATTTCTGCAGCTTGAGCAGTATCCTACCGCAATTGTTGCTATTTGGCTTCGATCGCCCCATTCGGCTAAAAAGGTTAAGATGAAAGCCTGCAACCAGAACAAAACATTAGATTCCAAGGTCTCTAATGAGTTGCCTATAACAGACAAACGATTCACAATAGGAAATTGACACAAAACACACATAATGGAAACATCACCACTATAAAATAATAATCAGTTTGCTAAAAGATGAATCACGTGTGTACTTTACATAGAAAATATCTCAAAACACAAAAAAAATGTTGCAAATAAAAGGTGTTAAATGCAAAAAACACTTGGTCTAACACAAATGTACTAATGCAGATGCAAGGCAAGTATTGATATGCTTTCATAAGGTAACAATTAACTGACCTCCAAAAAGATTGGTGTACAAAATCTTGCAAAGAACCTACGGGCAGTTGATTTTCCTTGACCTGACTCAAGCTTCTCTTCCAACTGCTTACAAATGCATGTACATCATTAGTTCACAAGTAAAAGTATACATCAAAAGATATATAATCCCTTTTAAAGCATATGTTGTAGTTTAAGAGCACGCATAACGATATACTTCTCCAATCATGCAATTTAATTGACCTTTTCGTCAATAGTTTTTACCAGTAGTTGAGTTCACGTGCCCACATCTCAGTATTCATACATTTGCCAGTTTTTTGCGGAGTGCATATATCATGCTCCATGCTATTTCTATAGCTTAACTGACAAAGAAATTGCCACATATCCTAACACTTGTACTGGTACTTATCTAGTGCACTTGTTATCATGGTTCGTAAGGCGTTGCCTTGTGTTTGGCTAAGGCGTCGCCTAGGCGCCCGCAGAACGCCACAGGATGCCTCACCACCTTGAGAACCATGCTCGTTATGTTTCTATCCAAGGTTACGAAGGAAACCAGTGACAGCATCCAAACGTTTTGCATTACAATACATCTCTTTTACCTGTCCTTCTAGAATACGCACATTCAACTGTCCAATAATTTGACTACCAACATGAACAACCTTATTGTCACAGGATATTGATATAGGACGACAAAATGCCCAAAATAACAAGTAAAAGAGAAAGGAGGTAGCAGACTAGCAAGAATACCCAGCACTACAGCAATGAACCTAATGGCACTCCATGCCTAGTGCCCAATGTTTAGTATGAGGCCATGGCATATAATACAACAAAAGATGCAATAAAATGCATTACGCATAAGCAAAGGCTACATTGGAAGAGAACACATACTTCTTCGATTTCCTTCTTCTGAGATCCCTTTGGGTCAGACTTCCAAGCAATATACAACAACCGAAGTCCAAAGAACAAGTATAAAACTGGCAGGTTAAACAAAAGAGATCGTGAGCTACAGGATGTGTGCTAAATTATTTCATATGCAAATTATAGCCACTAGGAGTAAAACCAGCCAATCTGAGTTGTCCAGGTTCTTCCAAGACAACTGTCCTGGACAAAACCGGATATTTGCATAGTGACTAAATCGGTAATATATAGTATTTTATGGTATACCTAGTATCTTATGGTATACGGAGTACCTTTGTTTTTTCAAGAAAAAGGCCACTGCAAAATCTCCATTATGATAACGGCAGATGTGTTATCAGTGTTTTCAAATAGCTCGAATAATCACAATTAATCAATGATTAATCAACAAATCATTTTCTGCACATCGATCAGGTAAATCTATTAGATTTTATTGGCTAGTCGGCCGATCAGGAAACTAATCCCTGATTAATCACCAGTAGTCGAGGTACTCTAGTCGAACGACTAGCTCTGGCCCTTTCACTTGGCATCGGGTTTCGGCAGATTAGCCTACCTAGGCACTTGGCCCAGCCCACAATAAACCATACCGTAACCTAGCCGACTGCCCGATTCACAGCCGCCAGTCTTGCTCGAGCAGGAGAGTAAAAATTCTCTCACCTGCTGCCTCTGGTGCACCACACCACTAACTCTCGTGTGCGCCTCCACCTCCAGCTCCTCCTGTGCGCTGACTGGGCTATTCTCATCTCTAGGTGACTAACTAGGCTATAAAACTGCTCTAAGTCGAGTAGGCTATAAATCTCATCTTTGTGTTATTCTTTTCTATAGGTGACCGACTAGACTATAAAATTGCTCCAGATCGACTAGTTGACTAGGTCGACTAGCACCTAACTAATCACAATTAATCGTTGCCTAGTCGCGATTAATCACCTAGTCGGTACCCCAACGACTAGGAATGACTTAACGATTTGAAAACATTGTGTGTTATAAACATGATTATAGTTATACTGCTGAAACATGATGGATAAGCCTTGTGTTGTACACCAGTAGTTTGCTGCCCTACAAGGACAGCATCTTGGACTGGTCTTGGCTGCAGCACATGGTCCTTTAGTGGGGCTGCAGCAGGGTGCTGTTAGGGTGGTTTGTTTTCAGAGCATCTTAGACTAGAGTACCTAGGACAACAGCAGCTCCCCTTGGACTGCTTTTAGGACAGCATCTAGACTAGCATCTAGCATATGCTTGGCTGACTAGCAGCCTATAAATATGTATCCCCAGCCCCTTGGGTTGGTATGGCTTAGAGTTTGGTAATGAGAAAAACCTCGAAAATTCCCAAGTTCCTTGTCATCCTCTTAGCTCAATGAGAGTGAAAATTGAGCTGCTAACATCTGGTATCAGGGCCGTACTTTCTTGTAGCCTGCACATCTCTTGCTCCTCCCCTCCCCAAGCAACCCAGCCACTTCCAGCAGCAGCTGCAGCTCACGCAGCAGCAGCTAGAGCAGCAGCTGCAGCACCAGCACCAGCAGCTGCAGCACACGCAGCAGCTGCAGCGCAGCTGCAGCATCCCCGGCCCCTTCTTCCTCACCCGACCACAGCAGCAGCAGCAGCTCGTCTGAGGCTGCGCCCTCCCCACGCAGCAGCAGCCCCCTGGTGGCTCGCCATGGCCGACGCTCAGTCGCGACGCTCGGCCACGTCGAGTGCACGGCGTCAGAAGGACGCCGAGCTCGCCATGGCAGAGGAGCGCAGGCGAGCGACGGCACGAGCCGCAGCAGCAGCAGCGAGGACGGCCCGGCTGGCAGCAGCGGAGCTGGCTGCAGCCCGGGCGGAGGTGGAAGCAGAGGAGGCGGCAGATGCAGCACGTGCGGCAGAGGCAGAGGTTGAGACCCTGCGCGGCAGCCTCAGCGGTTCCATCGCCGGCGACATCACTGGCGACGGGGATCTTGAGGTGCTGGCGAGGGAGAGGGCGCAGGAGCGGACTGCGCGGTGGGCTGAGGCCCACCCCCACGGCGGCGGCGAACAGCAGCACGCGTCCGGCGGTGGCCTGCAGCAGCGCGCGCCCGGCGGCGGCGAACAGCAGCACGCGCCCGGCGGCGGCCTGCAGCAGCGCGCGCCCGGCGGCGGCGCCCCCGGCCGGCAAGTGCGCGACGGTGCCCCTGGCTACCACGGCATCCAGACGGTGGTTAGGGATGCCGGTCCCAGCGGCGGTTGGCCGACTCTCACCAAGACCAACTACGTCGAGTGGGCTACGGTGATGAGGGTGAGGCTCCAGGTGCGGCACATGTGGGATGCCGTCCAATACGACGACGTCGACTACGATGAAGATCGTCGGGCGCTGGATGCGCTGATCGCCGCAGTTCCTCCCGCGATGCAGTTCTCGCTTTCCCAGAAGGCGACTGCCAAGGAGGCCTGGGACGCCATCGCGGCGGCTCGCATCGGCAGCGACCGTGCTCGCAAGTCCACGTTGCAGGCACTCCGCAAGGAGTGGGAGAACTTGGCTTTCAGGCCAGGTGAGGACGTCGACGACTTCGCTCTCCGTCTTAACACTTTGCTGCAGAAGATGGTGACGTTCGGCGACGACACCTACGACGAGGAGAGAGCTGTGGAGAAGCTTTTTCGCTGCATCCCCGAGAAGTACAGGCAGACCGCTCGCTCGATCGAGTCTCTGCTGGACCTCTCCACCATGACGATCGAGGAGGCGATTGGTCGCCTCAAGGTCGTCGACAGCGACGAGCCACAGTCTCTCTCTAGAGGCATCACCATCAACGGGAAGCTCCACCTCACCCAGGACCAGTGGGAGGCCCGACGAGGTGACGTGAAGAAGGGGGAGCCTTCCTCCTCGACCAATGGCCGCAAGCGCGGCAAGCCCCGAAAGGGGCGCGGAGGTGCCCAGGCGGGGGCACGAGGGCGAGCTGATGGCGGTGCCCGCGGAGGCGCTCAGGGTGGCACCGCCGCCAAGCCCAAGGAGGCACGAGACGACGCTTGCCACACCTGTGGCAAGGCTGGCCACTGGGCCAAGGACTGCCCGCAGCGGCGGCGTGGGGGCCAAGCCGACGTCGCGAAGGCCCAGCCGGACGACGAGCCGGCTCTGTTCCTGCTCCACGGGGTTATGGAGCTGCACCCGGAGGCACCGCCCGCCACCGCTCTACTTCACCTCGACGAGCCGCGTGCCCGAGTCCTTCTCGGTGACGGCTCCGACGACGACAAGATCGACGGCTGGTACCTCGACTCCGGCGCCACACACCACATGACCGGGCGGCAAGAGTTCTTCTCCGACCTGGACACCGACGTACGTGGCTCTGTCAGGTTCGGGGACTCCTCTGCTGTGGAGATCAAGGGTGTGGGCTCCGTGATCTTCACCGCCAAGTCCGGAGAGCACCGGATGCTCACCGGAGTCTACTACATTCCGGCGCTACGGAACTCCATCATCAGCCTTGGGCAGCTCGATGAGAGCGGCTCACGCGTGGTGATCGATGGCGGGGTCCTCCGGATCTGGGACCATCGTCGCAAGCTTCTCGCCAAGGTGGTTCGAGGGAAGAACCGCCTTTACATCCTCCACGTCGAGGTAGCCCAGCCTCTTTGTCTTGCAGCTCGCAGGGACGACGAGGCGTGGCAGTGGCATGAGCGCTTTGGGCACCTCCATTTCGAGGCCCTAAAGCGGCTCAGTGCCAAGGAGATGGTCCAAGGCCTCCCGTGCCTTGACCACGTGGAGCAGCTCTGCGACGTCTGTGTGCCGACGAAGCAGAGGCGACACCCCTTCCCCCAGCAGGTGAGCTTCCGAGCCAAGGAGCAGCTCGAGCTCGTCCATGGGGACTTGTGTGGTCCGGTGACACCGACCACACCAGGAGGTCGACGCTACTTCCTGCTGCTCGTCGACGATCTCTCCCGCTACATGTGGGTGATGATCCTTGGCAGCAAGGGAGAAGCTGCAGACGCCATCAGGCGTGCTCAGGCTGTTGCGGAGGCGGAGAGCGGCCGCAAGTTGCGCGTGCTGCGCACCGACAACGGCGGCGAGTTCACGTCCGCCGAGTTCGCGGCGTACTGCGCGGATGAGGGCATCCAGCGTCACTTCTCCGCACCGTACAGCCCGCAGCAGAACGGCGTCGTCGAGCGCCGCAACCAGACGGTTGTGGGGATGGCTCGAGCCCTCCTCAAACAGAGGGGGGTGCCGGCAGTGTACTGGGGAGAGGCGGTGGTGACAGCCGTCTACATCCTCAACCGCTCGCCCACCAAGGCGCTCGATGGTATGACACCATATGAGGCTTGGCATGGGCGCAAGCCGGCGGTCTCCCACCTGCGGGTCTTCGGCTGCCTCGCGTTCGCCAAGGAGCTTGGCAATGTTGGCAAGCTCGACGATAGGAGCACTCCGGGAGTGTTCATCGGCTACGCGGAGGGCTCGAAGGCCTACCGCATCCTCGACCCGGAGACACAGCGTGTGCGCACGGCGCGCGACGTTGTGTTCGACGAAGGGCGAGTGTGGGTGTGGGACAGGACGGCGGACGGAGGCTCAGCTCCGACGTACGACGACTTCACTGTCGAGTACGTCCACTTCGAGGGAGCTGGGGGAGCAGGCAGCTCCTCTTCGTCGAGCGTGCCTACTCCAGTCCCCGAGCCTCCACCGACTCCGGTGCCTACCACACCGGCAGCACCACGCTCTCCAGCCGCAACTCCGGCTGCGACGAGCCCCTCGCCGGCACCACCGCAGCCGGCGACGCCGCGTACTCCAGCACCGACGGCCACTCCTCCGCGCACGACTACTCCGACACCTGCTCATACTGAGCACAGCCCGGTGGAGTTTGCTACTCCGCTCACTCACGACGAGGAGCGGGTCGACACGTACCACGACGGCGAGCCGTTGCGGTATCGTACGATGGAGGACCTTCTCGGCGACCAGCCGGTGCCAGGACTGGTGCCTCATGATCTGGAGGCACAGTTGCACCTCGCGTGCGACGACGGCGAGCCTCGGTCTTTCGCAGAGGCCGAGGGACAGGCAGCATGGCGTGCTACGATGCAGGCGGAGATGGACGCGGTTGAGAAGAACCGCACTTGGGAGCTTGCTGACCTTCCTCGTGGTCACCGCGTGATCACCCTTAAGTGGGTGTTCAAGTTGAAGCGGGACGAAGCCGGCGCCATCGTCAAGCACAAGGCTCGTCTTGTGGCACGAGGTTTCGTGCAGCAGGAGGGGGTTGACTTCGACGACGCCTTTGCCCCCGTCGCACGGATGGAGTCCGTGCGGCTTCTCCTTGCACTAGCCGCCCAGGAGGGCTGGTGCGTCCATCACATGGACGTTAAGTCGGCGTTTCTTAACGGCGACTTGAAGGAGGAGGTCTACGTGCATCAGCCGCCGGGGTTTGCAACCCCCGGCAAGGAGGGCAAGGTGCTACGTCTGCGCAAGGCCCTCTACGGTTTGCGGCAGGCCCCGAGGGCGTGGAACGCCAAGCTAGATTCCACGCTAAAGGGGATGGGCTTCGCGCAAAGCCCGCACGAGGCGGCCATCTACCGGCGGGGCAATGGAGGAAATGCCCTGCTGGTGGGTGTCTACGTCGACGACTTGGTGATCACCGGCACCAAGGATGCGGAGGTGGCGGCGTTCAAGGAAGAGATTAAGGCCACCTTCCAGATGAGCGATCTGGGGCCTCTCTCCTTCTACCTGGGGATCGAGGTGGGGCCTCTCTCCTTCTACCTGGGGATCGAGGTGCACCAGGACGACTCCGGGATCATGTTGCGACAGACCGCCTACGCCAAGCGCGTCATTGAGCTAGCTGGGCTCACCGACTGCAACCCAGCCCTCACTCCAATGGAGGAGAGGCTGAAGCTGAGCCGTGACAGCACGGCGGAGGAGGTGGACACTACTCAGTACCGGCGCCTTGTGGGGAGCCTTCGCTATCTCGCCCACACACGGCCGGACTTGGCGTTCTCCGTCGGCTACGTTAGTCGGTTCATGCAGCGACCGACGACGGAGCACCAGCAGGCTGTGAAGAGGATCATCCGCTATGTTGCGGGGACCCTCGACCACGGTCTCCACTACCCGAGGTGCCCTGGGACGGCACACTTCGTCGGGTACAGTGACAGCGACCACGCCGGCGACATCGACACCAGCAAGAGCACAAGCGGGATCCTCTTCTTCCTCGGCGAGTGCCTCGTGAGCTGGCAGTCGGTCAAGCAGCAGGTGGTGGCTCTGTCCAGTTGCGAGGCTGAGTACATAGCGGCTTCCACCGCTTCGACTCAGGCGCTCTGGCTCGCTCGACTGCTCGGTGATCTCCTCGGCAGGGACACTGAAGCAGTGGACCTTAGAGTGGATAGCAAGTCTGCTCTAGCTTTGGCGAAAAACCCCGTTTTCCACGAACGGAGCAAGCACATCCGGGTGAGGTACCACTTCATCCGAGGCTGCTCGGAGGACGGGAGCATCAAGGCAAGCTACATCAACACCAAGGATCAGCTTGCGGACCTGCTCACCAAGCCTCTTGGGAGGATCAGGTTCCTGGAGCTCTGCTCCAAGATTGGGATGGTTCAGCGTTCTCACAAGACGCCGCACAAGACTTAGGGGGAGAATGATGGATAAGCCTTGTGTTGTACACCAGTAGTTTGCTGCCCTACAAGGACAGCATCTTGGACTGGTCTTGGCTGCAGCACATGGTCCTTTAGTGGGGCTGCTGCAGGGTGCTGTTAGGGTGGTTTGTTTTCAGAGCATCTTAGACTAGAGTACCTAAGACAACAGCAGCTCCCCTTGGACTGCTTTTAGGACAGCATCTAGACTAGCATCTAGCATATGCTTGGCTGACTAGCAGCCTATAAATATGTATCCCCAGCCCCTTGGGTTGGTATGGCTTAGAGTTTGGTAATGAGAAAAACCCCGAAAATTCCCAAGTTCCTTGTCATCCTCTCAGCTCAATGAGAGTGAAAATTGAGCTGCTAACAAAACAAACACCGTAAACTGTAAAAGAGGAGCACCTGTAGCAGCACTATTTGTGTGCTTCCTTGATATCAAGTTGGGCACTATTCTACCAAGTCCAGTTGATAATACCTTGAAGGTAGAAAAGGAACGTATATTAGCAGCATAGAGGACCCTTTGTGACATCAGTTAAGACTAATAAAAACAAAGCAAGAACCATAGGTAAATGGACTATAAAAATTAAAAACACTAAAAATATGGACTATGCACACCTGAAACGGAAAGATAAACATCCTATGAATATATCTGACATAGACATTGTAGTACACTAAAGAATGCACCACAAACATATGTACCTAACTAAGAGATAGAAAGCATTGGAAAATTTATATCCCGTATCATTTTTTTGCTAAGTTGTACAAGATTTTCCTCGGTTGAAGTACTTGTGTAAAATATAAGCCAACTGAATTAATAAGACAAGGATCAATATAACAGCTCACCGTCATCACATAAAGTGCAGAGAGTGCACCGGACAGCACAATCGACTTGGGGTGCCGCATCGCCATCAACGCAGCAATGATAAAGGTTTCATCTCCAATCTGCATAACCAAAAAAAAGAAAAATGGATACACATTGTTACAGATTTGTCCTGGCACCATCAGCATCCAGCAATATCCAACTCTCATGCCAAACCGTCAATGCAGGACCGCAGCTGCACTGATGAGGCCATTTCCCAAAGGGAATCCTCCTAGCTCAGACCACTTAGCAATACCTCGCTTACTAGGATCATGGAGAGGCTGGCGAAGAGCGCGTCAAACAGCCCCGGGCCGACCTCGTCCAGCGCCACCCCATGGTCGCCCTCCGCCACCACTTCCTTCTTCAGGCCGTGCAAGAACCCCTGCCAAACCGCACCGCAAGAGAAACAATCAGTCACCAAAAAATGACAAATTTTGCACACCAAAACGACATCTCCAATCGGGATTCCTCACCCCGGCGCGGCGGCCCAGAGAGACCCCCGCCTTGTCGTCCTCGGCGGCGGCCGCCTGCAAGACACGCAGAAAAGATATTTTGTCAACAGACCGGACTCCGAGAAACCTCGGCTCAAAGATTCGAGCCTTGCTTGGGTCAGGCCCTTACCCCCGAAGCGGCGAGCGCGAGGACGAGGATGGCGAGGGCAAGGAGGGGAGCTCTAGGGTACGGATCCATCCCGGGGCTGGATCTCGCCAACCCTAGGTCGGGAACGCGCTCAGATTTGGGAGGGCGAGCGAGAAGGGATGGCCCTCGAATCGCTCACCGTCCCTGGTTTCTTCTGATTAAACGCTGTGATGAGGGGGGAAACCCCACATGTAAGCACACGTACGAATGTACTGGTGCCAAGGATCCATGGACTGTCTTTTGACAAGCACGTGATATTAAAAAAAATAGATTAAAAAATAATTACCAGAACTAATTCCATCGCATACATGAATAAAACATATGCACATTGAAGTGAGAATTATAATGAACATAATAAATTTTAAATACAACACAGCTCAATACTCCAAGACGTCCCTATAGACGGTATCCTTTGTCTCTTTTTCAGTGGGGTCAATATTCTTTTTTTTTAAGAACACATGTAATAGTTTATCTTCTGGCCCTGCACCTTGTTTATAGTCATTGCGAAGCTTAAACGGATGTAAACTACTTTATCTTGAACTTGAATGATACAGTTATGTCCTCATAAGGAAACGTCTAGTGTTTTGGCACATGTCACATGCACTGCTATTAAAAGAAAATAAAATAAAGTAAATAAATAATTTAGAACAATTACATTAAATTTAACCATATAGAGACAAACTTTATTATTTTTATTATCTTCATAGTGTTAATTAGATATAATTAAATAGTCGCGACAATTACGGGGAGAAGAGTACTCACACATATTTGTTTTGTCCACTTTAACATTTTGTACCGAGACCTCGACTAATTTTCAACGTGCGTCGTTGTCATTGACGCATACCAGATGGAGGAAAGCTAAGTCACTGGAATGAATGGGAGTTAGTTTTGTAGGACAATGATTGGATTGTTTCATACAGAACAGTGAGTAGAACTAACATAAAAAAATAAAATAAATAGAAATTTAGAAGTTACATTAATTTGACCATGTAGAGCTAGAATTTCTAATTTTTAATATAAATAAAAAGTCATTTCAAGTACATGAAAACTTGTTCTTAAAGCTCTTTTAGATTTCTAGTTTGGGGAGATTTGGGATGTCTTCGAACTCAGGCAGTGGTGTTCAACAAAATTACTGCTCTTATTCTAACCTCCCACAACTGATTGGCTGAGATGGGTTGTAACACTAACAATGATGTCAAGGATTACATTAATGATCTCAAACTGAAACAGAATAAATGCAAAGAAACACAATTCCCTAATGCCATGAATTATATTGTCAAGCTCCAATTTTAGTGCATCTGCAAGCTCAAAATGCAAGCTACTAATATCAAGAAATCAGTATAATGCACGTGCTAACACTAGGGCTTAATTAGTAAAGCAAAATTGATGACCAAAAGGTGGTTTATGCTTGCAAATAACACATACCGCTCAGCCTGGTGACTTAATTTGGTAATACAAAGCAAACATCCAAAAATCTCTTAGCGTCACAAATCAAACAGTTTTCACACAAACATAAACTCTATATAATTCACAAGTCTTTACACTAAATAGCTCAACTGAAGCATCTGCCATGCAAAGCTCCATATTGGACATACATATATATAACTGTCAAAGTAAATTTGAAGTTTGTGATCCCAATGGCCAATAGGATGTAGAGAGCCAAAACATCTTTCCTATAAAACAATAAAAAGACAATTTAGTATAGCCAAATCATAGAAGAGCAGTGAGTTATGGGGTTTGATGCTAATCAGAGAACATTCCAATAAAATCAAAAAGTCCATTAGCTCAATGCTACAGGTCAGAGCTATAAGATGAGAGCGCAACAGTAAATTCCTGTTATATGGAATTTTTTTATATGTTTTCAATCATCGAAAATCATCCTCCATGGTATTTGAAGGTATTGGAAGTTCAAGAAAAACAAGAATTCAACTCATTTCAATTGTGTATTCATTTAGTTGCCTCTGTTTCAAATATCAGTAGGTGAATTTGTTGTTTGAACAAACAGGTTAACTGGGCTACTCCCTTTGAAAGCTATTACCTTTAAAATCACAACACCACCAAAACCACTCTATATTCAAAACCACTAATGCCTTAAAAAAAGAAAAATAGTTTATAGTTACGTATTCAATTCTAGTAAACAAATTAGAGCTTGCAATCATAATTGTTAGATAAGCACATTACCCTTTAAAAACAAATTAAAATATTTCAATCATGACTCTTTATATAATAGACAGATGCATAAAAAATCTAAGAATATACCACACATTAGGCCGCACAAGTCATAATTCTGATGTGGGTAAAAATAAAACAAACAAGTATAGAATGTTGCACTAGTTCCCATTGCCTTTTTGAGTGATCTCTTTGTGCTTCTCTTGCTTCCTACAGACAAGAAGAGGCCAACTGATTACAAAGACCCAAAAATAAGCTAGAGGTGAATCAAAAAATATCATGGACATCATTTTATTAAGCAACCATATTCAATAGCCAGCTAGATGTGCAGGTAGATCATCTAGTGCAGAGTTTGCCTTGTTACCATGCATTGGCTCCATATGCAGGCATGCATTTTTTGACATTTGAATAAAAAGATAAACGATCCAGCTTGCAGCAGTAGGACTTGTTGCATCAATCTTGTATACTAATTTAACGTTTCTCATTGTCCCTGCAACAAAAAGAACCGATACAAGAAATAAGAGAGATCTTACCGAAACAAAAATAAGAATTCACGATCACTAAACCTAATGGAAATATTAACAAAATTAAGTCCTGGTCATAGTAATATATCTAAATATCTAATACTCACGAGAAACCTTCTGATGGGAACGTGGCCCGATCTTCCGAGAGGTAGATGATAAACTCGATAGGTTGGATCAACGACGTTGGCAATCCGGGCTTCTAATCAGCACGACTCGAACCCCTGCAATAGTTACACCGCCGCTCCGATGGTTATCAACCAAGCTCAACTTGATTGACCTCGCCGAGAAGGCTTTTCCTGCAAGCGAATCGAGTACACAAGCAAGAAAGTATAAACACGCAATCTGAAATTGCAGATGTATATTGAAGCGAATCTAAATAAATGGGTTCGAGGTCGAGAACACCAAAGGACTAATCGTCACAGGGGTGGAGAACAAGAACAGGGGCCCTGGATCACTGGTAAAAGGACTCGGCGTCACAGTTACAAGGATCGATCTGTTTCTCGAAGGAAAACTAGACTCTAAACAAAACCCAAGTTCTAATGATGGTGGCTGCTGAGTATTAAAGTCTAGGGGCGACCTAGGGTTGGGGGCGCAACTAGAGGGGGCGTCCACAACATGGGCTTAAGGCCCGACACGATACAAGGCCAAGTTGGCCCAAAACAGGTGACGCAGCACCTTTTCGTGGTCACACAGAATGATCCACGAAGGCTCTGGAGCTAGGACCAGAACCAAAATGACGGCGTCGTCGTTCCCTTTCCAACGCATCCTTAAACGCCTCGTTTCGACTTCGTATGAAGAAGTTATGGTCGAAACACTGGATGGATGTCGGCTGAATCCGAGGCAAACGTGGAGGCTGAGTTGGCGACGAACTGAAACTTGAGGAAGGCCGACTCATGAGCATGTCCAGCGTGGCGATGTCCTCATCACCTTCTCAACTTCAATTATAATCAGAAGGAACGATATCCGAACTACAAAAGATTTCCAAAGGAATTGAGTTTGTGACATCCACCCATAATGTTTACTTTCAGAAAAAATTTCTTAAATGCATTATTTCACAAATAAACATTTAATAGACCTAGACATTGGATTTACATTGGTTGGTAGGTATGTTAGTTCATCCAGCTGTCACTTTCAAGCATCCAGTAAAAATGTCAATTCAGATAGCATGTAAAAAACATATGGCAATAAATATTAAAAAGGGTATATATCAGTTATCAAGTAGAATGTGATTTAGTAATAATGACCATTAAGAATCACAACGCCATCAATCAGTAAATCGAGTTATAAAGGACCTGGCTAGCACAAGAACTAATCATGTTGACCTATGGTAATATACAGGTAAGCAAAAGAACACTCCATGCAAGTTGAGAAGGAAAAAAAATTAACACAAAATAATTCATACAAAAAAGGAAGAAGTCCATCAATGACGTGCGTGCTAGACCTGAGATGGAAAATCTACCCAGATCAAGCAAGCCAAAGGTTTAATTGTTGATTCAACACGGAGGAACGACAGCGGGCTTTTGTGCGGCACCGTGACAACGTAGATGGGCACCAGGTGGACCAGAAAGTATATGGCCTCGTTGCCATGGTAGAGCAACACCTACCACTTGCGCGGGCATCTCAGGGTCACACTTGTAGCCCCAATGTTACAGGCCTCACCTCATTGCTACACTAATGAAGCGATGAGGATGATATGCTTAAAGTGATTTGTGTGGGTACCACCATACCGTTGCACCAGAACAACGATGTGTGTAGATCATGGTGCAGCAGGGGTAAACCCTAAACAGATTGAGAAACTCGTGCACTAGTGACTGTAGGGCCCGTACATAGCGGCATCGGCACCGAGGAGGTCGGCACGAGTGTCAGACGGGCGGCACCACCACATTGTGTGCTCCATCCTTCGTGGTGACGGGGGGCCGTCGCTGTCGTGCGTGCAAGCAAAGGAGTCGTGGGTGAGGTGAAGGGGAGGAGTCGGTTGGTCTTGGCAGCAGCGGCACGCCGAACACGCTTGGCGGTAGTGGAGGCGATCGATGGAAGGCGACAGCGGCTAGCAGGCTGTCGTGCTAGCTTCCTGGCTCCCCTCCCTTTGCGACGGCCCCTTGGCGGCAGTAGCGCTGCTCCTTATAGGGCGACGACGGCGATCAACACATCTCGTAGGTGGTTGTGGCAGTGTTCTTGGACGGCACGTGAGGCGCGAGTGTCTATCGTCGAGCGTGTCTCCAGCGCGCTCTAGTGGCTGGCGGCTTGGCCTCTCCAATACCATCCCGAACGCCCCGGTCATGGCCACATCCTCCAGTGATAATCCTCCTCCGCAGACACCATGTTGATGTGCGATGGAAAAGATTTCTTTTGGCCGTGGGGAGATTCCTTTCGTTTTGGCGGTGGAGAGATTTATTTATTGCGTTGGAGAGAGATGTGGGGCTTTCTATTTTTGTTGCCATTGGAATGCAGAGAGAGCAAAGGGTGGTCGTGTGGAGAGATGCATTTTCTTTCCTTTTAATAGCACACCTTTTATTTCCTTTTAATGGTGTTGGCGGTCCTTAGCCTACACGAATTACTCCGCAAGCGCACAGAGACCGTTGTAGCCTTTCACCAGGGAGTAAAACCTGGGTGTCAAATCCACGGAACGGTAGACGCGACTAAGCCTAGAATAATCTAACCATACTCTAAAATGAAGAGAACAGATAAAAGGGCAAAGGGCCTAAACTTCGGATAGCCTAGTCTAACTCAAATACTATCTATCTATTATCTTGACCTGCTTCGATGGCTAAAGCGGAGGGACTCAGACTGGGGGGAGAAAGGGAGTCCCCCGGGCTCAACAAGCTACTGTTATAAAAATACCCGAACATGTGGACTACAAGGGACGGACGGGGCTGTTACCACCTGCTGCCTACCACAACGGTACCATGGGGTGGAACACAACCCAAGGTAACTATCACGCACAGGCACCACGACTAAGTGTTGACGGCGCTTAGCGGCGTCAAATATGTACCGCAAGCGCACGGTTCGGTTGTAGCTCTTCCCTTAGAGTATTCCCCCAAGGTTTATCAATCCATGGATCGACAATGAACTTACTAGGGTTTTCTATCTATCTTAACGGATCTAATCCTATCATGAAGCACATATCGCATATATGGTTCAAACATGTGTGTGTATGGTTGAGATGTGGACACATTGAATGATCACAACCGACCTCCTCAAGATAACACGACCTTCGGTAGCACAAGCCCACCATTTCCCTTATTGCAATTCCAGCCTAAGTGATAACCTAACCTATCTCGTATTCCGATAAGTGGACATAATCCCACAAAGTTCCGTAAGCCGAGGTCTTTCCCTCCCACACTAGTTACACAGAACTAGAGGTAGTTAATCATCAAACAAAGAGAACCTATAAGGGGACATGGCTCCACAATACACGTTCCACCAGCCCTACTCCTCTCGCATACTGTCACTACACGAGGGATCCCAGTGACTGGCTTCCTGCGCACCACTAAGATGTATCCGCAAGGCTTACACTAATCACCACGATTAGATATAATCTCACTAAGAGCATATGCTAGCTAAACTTATAGACTAATCACCACGATTACATCTAATCAAAAGCTAGCTAGACATATGAGATCAAACACGCATATTAGAAGATCAAAACAACGAGATAAGATTAGATTGATTCACCATTAATGTACATATGGCTTGAATGAATTCAAAGAATGGCTCCGGAATCCCACCATGGCTTCACCACGCAGGGCCACCATGGCGGCGAGGGTCTAGCCTAAGCCATCTCCTAGGTAACGTCAAGGACGCCGGCCATCGGCTTCCTCAGGTCTGTGTCCCTCGATTCGGCGGCTCTGCCAATGTCAACTCCCCTTTGACATCGGGATCGGGGTTCCTTTCATAGTCGTGGAGACCTAGGTCAAAGGAGGGCACGAGCCAAGGCCAGATGGGCCAAGGCCGGCCGCAAGGAGGCCCATGGGCCGGCCGGCCTGGCTTGTTCCAGGCCCGGCTCGCCCTCTCCTTTCTCCTCGTGTCTCCTCTGATCTCCTAGGGTCCGTGTCCTTCTTCAAAGATAGGCTTTTGCCGACGTTTCCTTCGGGATATCTACGAGATAAGGATAAGGAGGTGAATCTTTCCTTAATCTGCAATTGCTTCGCCTTGATCCCGAAGTAAATCATCTTGGGCTGTCCTTTGGGCCTTCTTGTACGTGTGCACGAGCTTCAAGTTCTTGGGCCTTCGATCCACATCATAGGCTTGATTCCTTCGGGCTTGTAGTTGGTTTTGGGCTTTGGACATAAACGCTCCAAATTGGGCTGTTTTTCTGCAAAACATGACATGCTCCAAAACACAACACATATGCGAACACAGGGTTATTTTGAGTGCCAAGTGGCGGGTTAGTATAAGAATTAGCACAAAACCTCCACCTAAATGGCACCAAAAGTGTGTCACTAAGGAGCGCCAACACTAAGCTATCAGCTACTGACCTCTACCTAATGCGAAAGGCTTATGAGGAAACCCCAAATGAGCATTACAGTGCTCATGCACATAAGGGATCCCACAGGTCGAAGAGAATAAATAGATAAATAATAAGAGTAAGAATGAAGCTAGCGAGATTCTGAAGAAAGATAAGGAAACTTACTGAAGTTAAGAATTCAACTTTATTTCCTCTGGAGTGGATACAAAGTCGGAGAAGGACTTGAGACAAACCTCTAATCCTCTCCTTACAAGTTTGGCTTTGACTCAAGCTCTCACTCCACACTCTCCCAACTCAACTAAAGAAATAGAGCTTCTAACACTAAGCTTCTTCTCACCAAAATGGTGTGTCTTGAAATGAAAGGTGAAGGGTTGTATTTATAGCTCTCCAAGGCGGTGCTCCAGCTTAATATGTAAGCCATGCAGGTGGAGTAAGTCCCATGTGAAGTTGATGGCGTGGGGTTGAAGCAGCAGTCCGGACAGCCTGGCCTAGGCCGGCTGGCCCGGAATTTTGTCCACCTGGCATCGCCTTTGTCGTGTGTGGTCTAGATGCTGCCTTGAGGTCGGTAGGAACAGAGTTTTGCCCAAATTAGGTATGCAGGCGGGCCCTTGAATCCAATGTTGAGTCTTGTGAACCACTGGATCAAACCGAAATGTGTTTGGAACTCTTGAAATGCACGTCTTGTGAACCACTGCAGCAAATGCACATCTCTGGATCTCTTGAAATGTGTTTTTGGAGCCTTTGATCAGTGACGTGGCAAATGCCTTTAGGGGGTGGCTGGCCCGCTTGGGGGAGGCCAGGCTGCCAGGAGCTAGCCGGCCGGCCGGCCGGGGTTTTGCTTTGAATCCCCTTGTTTTTCACTTGGTCGTCCCTGCATTCACAACTCATGGAAAACTTGTGGAATTTGTTAGAATCAACAAATTTTAGTATCATTTTAGTGTTGATACTATGAAATCCTGGGAAATGTTGGCGGTAAAAGTTTGTGAAACGACCGCCAACAAATAGCACCTCCTTTTATTTCCTTTTAATAGCATGCCTTTTATTTCTTTTTAATAGCACTTTTTTATTTCCTTTATTTCTTGCATTCGGATGGGATGCAGTGAGACCATGTGGGAAGGCGGGATGTTTCCTATTTTACTTCCGGTGTTGGGTGTATTTGTTGGTGCAAAAAACTTTGGGGATGAGGAGGTGGGAGGAGAGGTTTTGAATAGGGGAGGATGACAAAATCAATCTCCCCCCTCCCATTTGGTCGTCCTAGGCCCACCGCTCAGCCCTGAAAAGTGGGCCTTTTGTGAGGGGTAAGGGGTAGTATTTTAGGTGGATTTTGTACTCAATATGTTGGTTCCTTTATAGTATATATATATATATATATTTGTGCTCATGGTAATTGAAGAATATAAATATTGTTGTAAGTTCATGCACATTTTACTTTATTCTAACAAATTTCATGTAAACTTATTCAGATTTGCACAAGGTTCCAGGTATATTTTACTATGTCTAACAATTTTCATAAGTTTTGAAAGAATTATTGTTGTAGGTAAAGATGAGAGAAAGCTGAAAAATGGGGCAAAGTGTGAGGCCAACAGGACCACCCTGGATGCCAGCTGACAACTTCAGCAACTTGGCACATCTTCGATCCACGAGCGAGGAAACACATCTCAAGCACCCTAAAGCTGTTGATTTGCAGTCGGTTCAATCAGAGAACCCGAAAGGACCTAACCAAGGATTAAAGGGCCCACCTTCCGGTCTTAACCGACTTCGGACATGCAACCACCACAACATTTTTGCCATCTGGAATGAATCCTGAGTGTTGACACAGAGGGTGGTGCAAAAAGAATGAAGCCCTAAGCCGATCGATTGGGCTAGGACCAGCAGAGCACTCGTGCCAAACGTGCCCAATTTGCACAGGCGGTTGCCATATCCATTGAAGTGGTAATTGCCTTAGGACAGCTATAAAAGGAGGCTACTCCCTCACTTCAAGACACACACCAAATGGTGATCCTCTTCTTCTTTTTAGTTCTCGAGTAGGATTTATTGTTGGAAGTAGGGTCGGGTCGAGCTTGTCTCAAAGGTTTAGGAGTTTCTCGGAGTTATGGTAAAGCTCTGGTATCTTTTCCTTTCTTTGAAAATTTTCAATATAGTTTTATCTTCTTTATCTTTTGAGGTAGTGTTGCTCTTTTCCCGCCTTTATCTTATCAAGTCCAAGTGACTTTGTGGCGATTTAGTATCTTCTCAACTAGTTTAGTTTAAAGCTAGTTAGCTTATTAGTTTCTACCTTACGGGTTTCTCGCCCGGACTAGGAAACTCAAGTTAGTTTTCAAGGTTGAGGGGATTTCTTTCGAAGGCCTCGAGAGAAATCATGGCATCAACTACATATGTGGTGTCTGACTTGGTGCTAGCTAGAAAGTTTGTTCCACCCCATGGTACCGATGTCCATCCTATGTAGTCCACCACTTTTGGGTGTTTTCATAATAGTAGTAGCTTACCCCTACCCCCTCCTCACATCCCTTTTTGGGGCCCTTCCTCTTCTTGTCGCCAAAGCAAGTTATGGCTTCCCAACATCTAGGTAGTCATCTAGGTCAAGTTAGGGAGGCTTTCTCATAGTTTAGAAGTTTTATAGGAATCTACCCTCTGGTTGTCCTTCCATCTTCTTTCCTTTCTACTAAGAGTAGAATCTCATGTATCGTTAGTCGCTCCAAACCTTCTAACGGCTTATCACCCTAGACATGCCTGGTCGGTCACAACTAAGGTTGACTATAATCTAGTTACTCGTTACCTCCCATAAGTCAGTGAGTGATATTTCTGAAAAAGGCGTATCATCAATTTCAACTAATACTGTTTAGCCATACCGCTTCCCTAAGAAATTTACGATACCTTAAAATACTTCATGGTGAAATGCTATAATGGGTTGTTCTATGCGCTTGCAGAATATTATTCTAGAGCCTAAGAAGCAACAACATTCTTGGCTCTTCTCTATCTCGTTGTGTCCGCAATTTGACTGCTCATCATTTTGTGTAGGTTCGATTATAAAACAATTATGTAGTAATTTGGGGCTCGCCTTGCATAGCTCTTGTGCATCATTCCAAATGCCTGACTAGAGTAGAACACGATGAGGAGCGGGGCCCAGATCGTGGCCTGGCCTTGCTGACGCCTCCCCTCACCTCTGAGCATGGTCCACCACCCTGCTTGTGGTCCGCAACAAGAGAGAATAGAAGAAGGTAGGAGAAGACAGCGACCCCCATGTGTATGAGCATCTCTAGCAATATCCCCTACTTTGTTGAGTAGGGGTTGGCCCCAACTTTTCGGGACTCTAATTTTGTCTTCAAATCCGGTAATAACCCCTACTTGCAGGCCTTTCGTTTAATATGACACATAGGACCTACACGTTAGTGTCTATTGTTTTCTTCCATGACATGTGGGACCCGCACATTCTCTCTCCCTTCTCCTTTCTTCCTTGTATCTCCCCATTCTCTTTCGCCCTCTGCTCGTCCACGAGACGCCACTTGAATCGAACCCCGGCTTGTGCGGTGGCATAGAGGAGAGGGGAGCGTCTTGCGTGTGCAACCATGGGGAAGAGCAGGTGCTCGTGACGCGTGGGGGAACAATGCAATGAGCTCGGTTGGAGGCGAAGGAGCTTTGTTGGAATGACGAGCCCGAGCAGCGTGCAGGAGGTGAACTCGTGCAACGACCGTGTGTGACGACTTAAGCGGCGGCAGTGACCTCGGGTTTGGTGGCACGCAGAGGAGTGAGCTTGGAGCGCGGTGACCTGGAGTGGAGGCGACCGGCGACCTTGACATGGCGACGCGACAACCTGGCAGCCATGCCCAATTCGAGGTCGCGGGTTTCAATTCAACGCTGTCGAGGCTCGATTCAAGCCATAGGGAGCAGTGCTGCAAGAAGTGAAGGCGAGTGGATGCGAGTGGCGCGAGAGAGAAGAGAGATAAAGCGTGGAAAGAGTAGAGGGGCCTCCCTACTCACCGTGGGAGATGAGGCTGTTGAGCTAACAGTAGGACCCTAAGTAGAGTCCATGTTGGAGTGGGTATTTTTGCCTTGGACCTCTACTTTTTGAGATAGGGGCTTGAGTAGAGGTCTTACTGGGGATGCTCTGATATATGAAAAAAAAATATTAGTCATTGATGGGTGGGTTCAAGCAATAAGAATAAAAGTAGGAGCTTAGAGTTGAAGCTATTGCTATAATTCTGAGTTATCTAAGAGCAAGTTTAGTAATCGGCGTAGAGCAGGCGAAATCCGACGTGGGGGAGAGAGAACAGAGGAGAGAGATGAGAGCGGGCGTCTCGCGACGCGTCCGCACTTCGCCGGCGCAACGTGCGAGCGCAGCAGACGATTGGCTGAATAGGCAGCAGAGAGGAAATCATTGGCCGAACATGCAGCATAGAATTAAATGCTAGTAGGATCCATTGTGCGAGCGTGCCACCTCAGTGAGTGTTGCAGCCGGCTACCGGCGAAATTACTAAACTTGCTCTAACATGTATAGTTGAGAGCAGCCCCTACTCAACAAAGCAGGGGCAGTAGGTAGGGCTGTGCCGGCCCATATTTCCGTGTTCCCACCTCGGCCACGGCACGGGGAGGGCTTTCACCTGCCTGCCTCCGGTCGCGCGGGCCGCACGTCAAGGGCGGGATGCCGCTCCCGTGCTCTTCCCTAGCCGTGCGTGCGCAATCGGATGGCCGGCGCGAGCCCCGCTGGTACGGGGTGCCGTGCAAGGCGGCGGCGGTGGCAGGCCGGTCGCTGGTTCCCATTGCGGCGCGGCGTGGTGGCTATGTTTTTGCGTTCGTAATTCGCTACCCACACACGTGCGCACCGCATGGGAAAGAAAAAGAAAAGGGTCGGTGACCGGGGAGTAGGGGAACCTGACCACCTGGGCAGCACAATCCCGGCTCACTCATTGCTCCTTTGGATTTGGGTCCTTTGGGAGTCGCCGTCAGATCCATGATGGATCCCTGATGGTGACTGTTTACTGCCGGTGCATGCATCATGCATGTCTTTCTGGTTAGTTTTTGTTAAGGACTCGATGATGTTATTAAACTTGTAGTACCAGGGTGTTAAGGCGTGGTTAGTGACTTTTGTTGTGCACAGGGAGAGTCAACGTTAGTTTTTTCCCCGGTCATTTTCTATAAGCAGCGATGCATGTTATATTAAAATTTGATAAATGAATTAGTATAGTATTATGTCTAATTAATTTACAAGGAGAAAATAATTTAGATAGCATGTCATCATAATTATTTCGGCTACTCAAAAAACATCATTGGATACCCACTTGCATCCGTAGATCTGACCACGACTCTCAAAGGACCCGTATTTTTGGACACATTTTTATTCCAAGATTAAACACAAAGGTTAGCAATATTACAATGAAATTTGTGAGTGAAGCAAAGCATGTGCGCGCATTCCTCGTTAACACAAAAATAATAATGAACATAGAACACAACAAGACAGGAGGATATCAATCTATACCTAGAGACGGGGCCAGTTCCGGAGGAACCAAATTCGTCGTCACCCGACATTGGTAGTCGAGCCTACTCGATGTAGTCGTACAGAGTCATTGCAGGAAGATGTTCGCAGTTGGGTCCCATGGCAAATGGAGTTGACAACATGCGTGGATCGGAGACGGGGAACAAAGGTGGAGTCGACGATGTCGGAGGAGATGCTCCCCAGAAATCTAATTGTTTGGCTATCTCGAGCATGACCTTGCAAAGGGCAATGAAACAGAGGTGCCTACTCTCGTTGGATCTGTGCATGCAGCCCTGGCGATGGGAATGTAGAGGAGCAGCGGAGGGAGGTGTTTTTTCATATGGGAAAGAGGAGGGAGTCCTGGGTTTTATAGGCAAGCGAATGGGAGAGGGGATGCACCCGGACAAATCCAGGGATGGAAACGGTATCGTATGGAAACAATCAATTGTCCCAAAAGGAAACAATCAATTGTCCCAAAAGGAAACAATCAATCGCCAATGACCTTCCATAAGTGCAAAACCTTCCGCCCGCGAGCACACGCACGTGTGTCCCACCAATCTCCTCTTACCGGCTTCAAAGGGGTGTACCAATTGTCCACACTTTAAGTCGGTTGATATCCTCTTTAACTACCCATATGGTAATAACCATAATGCCTATTATATTTAAAGGTAAACTTTAATTCTTTTAATTAAGAAAATAATGTGCCAGGCCTATATATATTTAAGTTATAAGTGTCTCTCCGATTTCATATCATCCTAAAGTGTGATGATAATTGTAAATATGATGTTTTACATTGTTGCTAATCTAGAAGCTAAATTTTCCAAGGGTATCATCAAAATCTATTTCCTTGCTTTGCGATCTTTTTTATAGTATTATGTATAGTTTGTAAAATTTAATCAAACGCTGTCTGATTGAAAGTTTGAAACATCTCTCCATGTGATTGACTTGCAAAAACAAATTATATTAGTATAATGTTCAAATTAGGTTTTCGCTGAAGCTTTCAAACTGCAAGCTTCCATTTTTATGGCATCTAGTTATAAGGAAACATATTTCTGGTAGGAAAAAAAGTTAGGGAGATTTTAAACACAAAGGAGAGGGTGATAAAATATGTAGGCCGTTGCTACGATATTGATACTAATATGTCAATAACACTAACAACTTCATATGACCCATAGGACAATAATTAAGTTGTTGCCATTCACGGTGTAGCTTTCATTGTTGTGGATGATAGATGATGTTCTCAACTTCTCATCTTTGAAGAGTGCTTTGAATCAACAACATGGTCAACCTAGGGTTTAATAATGATAATATATTGTGTAAGCCAATGCTAATGGTACCATATTGTTGTTGCATGGGCCCACCAGAATTATTTCATTATGAACAAAGTGTGCTAATCTAAGTAGGTTCATGCACATTATACTTGTGACCTATATAACTTGTCACTCGCATCAAACACATATTGCATGGTCCCAATATATGGTGTCACTTGCACCAAACACATCTTATGGGAAGTTATACCTAACAATTTGACTACTCCATAGTAGAAAAAAAGAACACTCCTGTTGAAGCTTCTGTTTCACAAGTAGTACTTGTTGTTCCAAATAAGAGTGATTAATTATTAAGATGTAATGAATTAGATCTTTCACATCATAATTAAAAAAACATCAGAAAAGAACCTCCTATTTTGAGCTCAAATTAACCATGTTGTCCTTCCTCTTCTAGTTAAGTTGAAAAAAAATCATTGTGAATGCAAAAAAAAGGAAAAAGTCCAAATTACTCCCCCCAACTATAAGCAAAGTCTACATAACCCCCTAAAATTTTTGGTTCATTTTACCCCCTAAACTATGTCACTTGGTGTATTCTACCCCCTAATATAATTTGTATTTTTTATTTCTCCATGCACAAGTTGAATTTTAATTTCAAATTTTGTATGATTGTAGTGAACATCACAACGTATGTCAGAAAAATATGTTATGAATTTTTCTTCATTATTTTTTGTATAATGTCGTGTCCTAAGGATTAATTAAATATTAAATATCTTAAACCCATCAAAATAATGACAAAAAATCATTTTATATTTTTTTATCATGCATTATAATGTCTAATGTCATCTCCCAAAATTTGAACGTAATATGACACTTGTACATATAAAAAATAGAAAAGACAAGTTGCATTAGGGGGTAAAATAAGCTAAATGACATAGTTTAGGGGGTAAAATAAACCAAAAATTAGTTTAGGGGGTTACGTGGACTTTGCTTATAGTTGAGGGGAGTAATTTACTTCGTGGATGTCACTCATGAATACAGACACTGTAATGTAACTTACAGTCTGTATTGAACACCTAATAGTTAGCATGTTTTTATCCTTTCATGTGTTGTTATGGGCATCTAGTTGTCCCAACTATTAAACATTTTAAGATATCATAATACAATCAAGGGCATCTTGACTCTTTTTTGAACCAACATCATCATTTTGTGCTATTTCTAGTATTTAGGAAATCTTTGACCCTTTTGGCATGTGCTTGATCTGTGGAACTTAAATTTAATATTTTCTAGATTTATAGAATAGTTAGTAAACTTCCCTCTCAATTTAAATGAATTGTTCAATCCTATAAAGGAATCCCTAGTAATAGAGAATGAAGGATGAATCATGTTGTCATCTAATCTTCACGTTTTGGGAAAAACACACAATATAGACCTTCCACAAAAGATATTTTATATAGTTTGTGGATACCTTAAAATATTGTAATAATAGTGAATACTTTGGTGGATGCCTTATTTGAATATAATATACTAAACAAATCTTATTAGCGTGAGTGTGATAAATTCTATTGTTTGGATTGCTAAAACTAGAACTACATAATCAAGAACATACATGACAAAAATACAAGGTTATATGCAATCTAAATCACATAGTCCCAATATAGCGCAAAAATGAGCAAAATAGAATGAAAAATATGACACTAAGCGTCGTTATATTAGGATCTCATTCGTTAGCTTTAACTTCATCCATAAGCATGACCCATTTATACTACTTGGTTACTAAATTATATATGAGATAATAGGAGAAGGAACATATATCACAGAGTCTTATATACATTGTGCATGCTTATTTTATAACCAAATTAGCACATACACCAAACTGAATCAACAAATGCACAAATTATCTCTTATATTTATAAGCATGCATTTATTTCAATGGGACACCAACTATGTTTATTAACAAAAGGAGTTATCTATAAAAAAATATTATGGCACATATGGCACATTGAATTTCTCTTGGGAGAAATACATTCACAATGATTTGGATGGACATGTTAGCCAAATGAGTACAATAATCTATATGCTATAATATTTTATCTTAGTGTTGACACGGATTTACCATACTATTATGCAAAATAAGGTCAAATAGTTTATTAGAACAATGTTGATCTTCAAGGGAGGGGCTAGAAACTTGGTGTCTTGGCATGATTATAGTGTTCATTGAAATTTGTGCTTTCTATGAACAAAGACATATGCACTATTGACAACATGAAACATCAAGGTGGACATTTCCCTTGACAATATCTATGAAAAAAGACAATAGAATTACATATTCAACACACTTAGTACTGTGAATTTTTATTTCTTCACAATGCCCGTCATATATAGCAATAACACTTTATTTCTTATTTTCTAGTTGAATAGGGGACAAGTAGTTTCTCCTTGAATTCACATTAACAACTTACTATCGATAATATGATCATGCCACACGCTCATAGAAACTTTGAGCAAATCGTACCTTGCTGAGCATAAATGATCTATACATAATTACATTTCAGTGATGTAGACCAGAAAGGAAAAGTGGCTATGGGACTAAAACGAGATGATTCAAACAACCATTGCCATGCATATGCACATGCACTCCAACGAGGTATGAGATATCTAAAGCAGACACCACGAACATCACTCAACTATCTTTGTAGCGTATATCATGACCAAACACAATCTTTGTTTTCCTTTGAAAACAAACACAGTGGGACAATCCGTAGTTTGCGCCCACCGTTTACCAAATGGCAACATTTTTATGCAGCCAATTCATGTGCGAAAAAGGCATATAGCCTAGCGCCAACATATCTCATCATTCCCAAGGTGGCATTCACTCTCAAGCGGGAAGGAAAACGCCTCTCCGGCATATCTTATCTTTCCACCAGCGTATTCAAGGCGCTTAGGTACAAAGGAAAACACCTCCCCCTATCTCATCTTTCAAGGGCATACTCGACGTGCATGAGAGCAAAAGGAATCACCCCTCGCATTGTCTCATCTTTCCATTGGCAGGATTTGTGTTTAAAAGCAAGAAAACTGCCATGCCAGAACATGTCCACTAGTGTTATCCGGGGCGCCTCATCAAAACCAGCCAGCCTATCTCGTCTTCCTACCAGAAATATTCAATGGCGTGTCTTAGCAACACCTCAACTATCTTTGTAGCATATATCACCTAACAATCTTGTTTTACTTTTGAATCAAAACCAGTAGAGCAATCCCTAATTTGCTGTTGTGGAGCCAGAACCGAAATTTACCTATGGCTAATTCACTATTGTCAATTTGCATAATAGAAGACACACTCACATACATATGACAAGAGGTCACAATACAATTAAATATAGTAGATATAAACATCAAATATACCTAAATATAGTAGAGATAACCTTGTGAATCATGACACCCCGTATGACGGTCTCCATGGTTCACCATACTGGTGGCTCCACCGTTGGTTTGCGCCTACCATTTATTGCATGTTCATGTAGCCACTTTCATGTGACAGATGCATCCAGCCTAGCGCTAGCATATCTCATCTTTCTTTAGGCAGTATTCAACGTCCCTCAGGGCAAAGGAAAACGCCTCCACGACACACCTCATCGTTCCCTTGGTGTATTCATGGTGTATGGGAGCAAAGTAAATCACCTCCCTAGGATATCTCATCTTTTTGCTGGCGTATTTGAGGTGCCTAAGAATATTTCATTTTCTACTGGCTTTATTCAAAGAACCGACCCATAAAATGCGGTGATCCCAACAACCTAGACAATTATTCCACGTCACCCAAGATTGCTACAAACGCTCTAATGTCAGCACACACTCCATCATCCCGACCGATCTCGACCGCTCTTTCGACCATCTGATCGCCCATCTCTATGGCAAAATGACGTGGCACCATATCGGCTGTGGTGCTCCAGCCGTGTACGCCAGCCCGGTGCGCGTAGTGGCGGCCCCGGTTGACTGGGTGGGTGGTTCGGTAGTTGGCGCAAGCGGAGCGCGGGGCGAGGCGGTGAAAAGGAGGGACGGGGACGGGGAGAAACAAAACGACTGGCTGTCCGAACGGGGACGCCTTGTTCCTCTCATTCCCCTTCCACCTCGCTCGCTCTCCTCTCACTGCACTCTGCCATTCTCCCTCTCTTACGCGCGCGTGACACCTCCACGGGTGCGCGAGAGCAGCAGCCACCGACTGATCACCGGCGTGGGCGGGGGCGATCTGATGCCGACGCGGCGGTGATGGATGCGCCGTCCGCCAGCGCAGGGGCCGGGGCCGGCGGTGCGGGGGAGGGCTCCTCCTCGACTGCCGCGGCCGCAACGATCGGGGCCCACGGGTCCGACCAAGGTGAGCAACCCTGCACCTCCCCTCCCGTGGCCTTCTACTGCACTCAGGTGCTTGCTTTCTCTAAAGCGTGCGCGTGCGCTCGAGCGCGGCTGGTTTGTGGTTTCGGGTTTCGATTGGGCGAGTCTTTGCTGGCGGTCTCCGTATGGGGGAAGGCGTGGTGCCGTGGTTTCGAGGCGTTGGTGTTAGAGAAGCTTGGGCTTGGAGCGCTTGCGCGCGCGGGCGCGCAGAACCGGGCAATGCGGAGGGCGCCGCGGTGTCGGTCGCGCGTGCCGCTGGGTGGTTTCCGTTAATTTTGGGGGTGCACGGCGGTGGTGCCGCCGCGGCATCCGCATCGGCCCGTGTCCGGCTAGGCGGCGATTCACTGCGTACTTTGCGTTCTGGCGTTTAGTGATGTGAAGACGTGCTGCTGCTGTGTGATTGGTTGTGGCCAGGCGCGGCCTTTGAGCGTGGTTGATGTTCCTGTATGTCTGCATGATTGTTTCGATTGATGCGCTTTAGCAATGCCAGTGCGTTTGGTGGTGCTGCGGCGGTGCTGCTGATTTTGTGAATTAGAACTTTGTGATCGTTATCGGGTTTATGATGGATGGGATGCAGTGGCGAGTGATTAGCGGTGATTTTTAGCGAATTGTGTGCATCTTCAGTCGGGAAATAACTTTTCCTGGAAGATAGTGAAGATATGTATCCATTGAGTGTAGTTACCATTTAGCCCAGGCAATGCTGCTGTGGTTGTAGGTTGTGCCATATGGCATGAGTAAGATGGCATTTGGGAGTAGGCCTGCAATTTTAATTTTGTGATTGTCTTTAGGTTGGATGACTGTTTTGCTGATGTTTCTGCTATGGGATGGGGTTGCAGCCATTTTAGTGGAAATGTCAGACAATTTATTAGGGGAAATGTTAAATTTTGTTCTTGGAGGACAGCCACATGGGGTTTTGTTTGCAATGCGGACTGTTCTTTGTGTGCTTGTGTGTATCTTTACAGTAGGTTGATCTCATTGAGATAATTTTCATATGGTTTTCTGTATCGAGGAATACTGCAGTACTGCTTAGTTTAGAAAGAATTGAAGAGAGGTGATGAGCTGACTTATGCATATCTACATTTTGGAAGACACATGAGAATACAGGTTAGCTTGTTTGTTAGCATTCTTGCTACAATTTTTGCTTCAGCTGTCACTGAAGATGGTTATCATGATGTACTTGTGCTTTGAGGATCCAGAGTAGTTCATCAGTGGATGCAAAAAATTAAAATTCTCTACTTATCCTAGATTAAGTTCTACATTTGTTTTGTCTTGGGCTGAGCTTTACAGGTTTACCTCATGTTACTAGTTAATTTCATTTTCCTTTGCCTGCTTTTGGTTTTCCTGTAACAGATATGCTGAATATTCATTTCCTTAGCTGATATTCCTTTCCTTCTCATTGTTTATGAACTTGCGACTTCCGTCTATTTTGAAGTAAGGCACATAATTTCATTGGCACACGGAATACTATATTAGAATTTGTTTAACGTTGTTGTTGCTGTTGTTATGTGCGTGCACACGCATGTGTATGTGTGTCTGTTGGATGTGTCTAACCCATTTTAGGTCTATGGTTTGTTTGATAGTGATTAGTGTTTATTGAATTAGTATTGTGGGGGGAGTTAGTTAACTGATTTATTGCTGTGATTTTGTTGTCGAGTTAATAATAGGTTCCTTTTTTTTATTGGATAATGGAACTTCAAATTACCAGGAGTTGGGGCTGAGTTTATGAGATGGTTGAGGTTCAGTTTGGAGAGTTTCTAATCTGTTTGTGGAATTGAACTGGTTTCTGTTTCAAGTGAAGAGGTTAGAATTCAGGACTAAAATTGCGGTTCACTTTGGTCTTTAGGCAATTTATCTTTCTTTTTTTTTCACATTTACCAATGCTTATTAAGTTTGTAAAACGTTTTTCTTGGGGGGTGGGGGGAGGTGTTGAAATTATTTTGTCTATACATCTCCTTGGGTGTAACTGAGTTGCATGGTGATGCTCTTGTGTCTATCCCCAATGAACAAAGAATGATACATAGGAGTTGATGAACTGACTGTGGTTTGATTTGGCATAATGGAATCAAGCTTAGATTGTGTTTACTGCACAAATTGTGTCACATGCTCAGTGGGTACAAACATCTTTGCTTTCTGTTAAGGCCATGGTACTAATTTACTTTTGATTTCAGGATCTGGAGGATCATGATTAGCATTGAATTTCATTTATAATTTTTGTGAAGAATTAAGGTTTATAATTTGTATTTGTGGCGTAATACAGTGTTACAACATTTAGCATTGTCATTTAAATTTACTCTTTCAATTTTCTTTCAGTCAGTCTGTTGACCTTTGCCCCTAGAGATATCTTCCAAGCTTTTCAGTTGAGTTGATTAATTCTGTTTGTTCACAGCAGCTGCCAACAACTCTAGATGCGCATTTTGTTTTGTATTGAAGGTACTTGGCTTCAGTTTTGCTTTAAGGAACCGGCACATAAAAATGATAACCCAAAGATTGCATATAATTACGCCAAGGCATACTGAGAACTGGGATTTTGATCATATTGTGCTGACTTGACTCTTTATGGCTCGATAAATTTTTGGTATTTCTTTTTTTAAGCTTTTCTAGAGGACTATTTCATGAAGCCAGTTGACTTGTGACATTCTCCTTCTCTTTTAATGGAACAGAAGGCAACAGATAGGGCTAACTTTTGTAGAAAGCACAGAATTTGTACTCTTATTCATGCTACTATTTTGCAGTGTATGGTTCATTCTAAAGAGTTAGATTTAAACTTGAATTAGTGAGCAATCAAATTTTACAATGGTAAGCACAAACCTAAGGCTGCTTTCTCTTCTTTGGAGTTAATAATCTGAGCATCTTATTACTTTTTTTTTAGTTGGCTGCATTTTTGAAATGAACTATTGCTAATATTGTTATGTTTCAGTTGCAGAAGCGATGTGGAAGATGAATTTAGGAGAAGCCATGGAGATGGGGCCATACCCGGAGCGTGTTGGTGAGCCAGATTGTAGTTATTATATGAGGACTGGCACGTGCAGGTTTGGGGTGACCTGTAAATTTAATCATCCAGCAGATAGAAAGCTGGTAACACCCATTCTACTACCCTTCTTTTAGATGTTAGAGTATAAGATCTCTTTTGCTTACAAAGTATTAATTGTTTGTTTTTTCTGCCTTTCTTATGTGACCTGGTTTCATATGGTTCTCATTTCTAAGGCATTTAAAGTGGGGTTTCAATTCCAGTCATGCATACCGCATAAGATTGCACTCATGTCGTTTTTTTATAGTAGTGTAATGCTACCCTTTCCAAGATCAGTAATTGGTCTGGTGTATTACCTTGGGTTCATCTGTTGGAGCTATGTTAGAAAAGAAATAAAATAACAGATTATGATTTAACTTGTAGGTTATCAATGTATTTCTCTTTAGTTTGTGTAGAACATCTTGTTTGTCATAATTTGACACACACTTGTTATGGATAGTGATATTGGTGGTGGTCCTATTATTAGGCTGTTGCTGCTGCAAGAATGAAGGGAGAATATCCTCAAAGAACTGGCCAGCCTGATTGTCAAGTAAGAGTTTTCACCTCTAGGTGCCCCTCCCCCCCCCTTGTGTTTAATCCATGCAACATATGACGGTTAATTCATATTTGGCCATGCTTCAATTCTTAGAATGGTTGTCCTACAATGAATTGTTGTTTGAGATGTTAAGTGTAGGTAATTTCCATATCACTATGCCTTAAAGGTGCTTACGGCAATAGTCTTATTGCTGGTCTTGAAGCATCATGTTGATAGGTATTTTGCTGGAGTTTTCAGAAAAAAAATAGTAACACTAAAACAGTGCATATGGTCCTTGGATCGGTTGTTATAGTCTTACTTCCAATCTGAAGAATTGAGATTGGTGTCTGCTAGGATTGATTAATTACTTACTGTTTTTGGGGATTGCCTACAATCAGTTGTGCTTTTCAATGTGATCATTTTTTTGGGCCATGTACACAAATGGTTAAACGCTCTTAATTGTGCTCACATACATTGTCTTAACTGAAATGCTGAAACTCACATTGTAAGTCGTAAATGGTTCTTCAGTGTTGTTGCATTTTTTTCACATTTTGTGTGTGTGTGTGTGTGTGTGTATGTGTGTGAGTGTGTGTGTGTGGGTGTGATACTGAGAAGTGTGTGATTACATTATTGTCTTTTAGTGTCTTGCATTTTTTTTTATTTCACAATGAACATTCCCCATTATTTTTAGTACTATCTGAAGACTGGAACATGCAAGTTTGGAGCAACTTGCAAGTTTCACCATCCTCGAGAAAAGGCTGCAATGGCAACTCGAGTTCAGTTCAACGAATTGGGCTACCCATTCCGCCCGGTTTGTTCCTAATTCTATAATTTTTCACATTTATTCATGATACGAATGGCTAGTTAGTATGGCATAACATTTGTGCAACTTGTTTGGAAGATAAGTTTCATTTACTTGAATTTTATTGCTGCAGAATGAAAAGGAATGTGCTTATTATTTAAGAACTGGGCAGTGCAAGTTTGGAAGCACATGCAAGTTTCACCATCCACAACCATCTACCATGATGGTTGCAGTACGTGGCTCTGGTTATTCTCCTGGACAGCCTGCAACTTCTCCTGGCCAACATGCTTACCAAGGGGCTGTAACAAGCTGGCCCATGTCGAGATCTGCCTCTTTCATTGCGAGTCCAAGGTGGCCAGGTCACTCAAGCTATGCTCAAGTCATTGTTCCTCCAGGGCTTGTTCAGGTCCAAGGGTGGAGTCCTTACACTGTATGTTCCATTCCTCCATTTATCTTTTTTCCACTCTCAAACATGCGGGAGAGCCGTGTGTGTGTGTGTGTGTGTGTGTGTATTTGTGTGTGTGTGTGTGTGTGAGGTCAGAGTTTGTTCTTGGAATATCAGTTACCTATAAGACCTTCCTGAAAGCACTGCAGTGCTCTTGAATGGACACACATGCTTCGGGGCATGAGCTCAGAGTTTGTGAATATCAGTTACCTACCTTCCTGAACGTAATGCAGTGCTCTTGAATCATTTTTATGGTTTCCACGTGCTTTATGAATCATTAGGTTTCCTTTTTATTTTGCTAGGCACAGATTGGTTCTTCATCCTCTGATGACCAACTGCGGACACCTGGAACTGCACAATACTATTCTGGTTCATGCCAAAGTGGAGCACCTGGGATGGGTGATCAAGGAATGTTTTCATCGTACCAGGCTGGGTCTGTTCCAGTTGGACTTTATGCAGTACAGAGGGAGAATATATTTCCAGAGAGACTTGACCAACCTGAATGTCAGTTCTATATGAAGACTGGAGATTGTAAGTTTGGTGCCGTATGCAAGTTCCATCATCCCAGGGAACGAATTATTCCTACTCCCAATTGTGCGCTGAATTCATTGGGCCTGCCCTTGCGCCCGGTAAGTGTTCTGTAAAACTAAGCTAACTATCTAAGACATATGCTATTTGTTGGTTATGTTTTTGTTGGCTTTATTGGCCTCAGATCTCTGTTGAATTACCCGAAGGCATGCTATTTTTTGTTCAATTTGTTTTTTTAAATTCTGTTTCATTCATTACAAGGAACTTTACACAATCATTAAGCCAAACATGATCCATTTTGTCCACCCATCAGCAGAGTTATCCTAAACACTAGATGGTTGCTCACTCTCCGTTTAGTGTTTAGACGACAAATTAAACAGTTCGCACTGTAATATAGAATCCAAGTTTTATACTTTATCTTTTTAGTAATTGCAATTTTGAAGCATGCATATAAAGTCACATCATATTCTCACATAATACATAACACCCACGTACCAACTACTTTAGGACTGTATTTTTTCATCATGGCACAATTTGCGGCCCTACATTCTCCCATCCATGTCTAGTTATCCGCTAAAGCAAATTTCTTATTGGCAACACGATCGTCTAAACACATGTTTAACCGTGCAAACACGTTTATCTTCTGTTTAATTTCATCGTTTAGACCGTTTCTGACCAGTTTGATCGTTTAGACGTGTTTAGAGTTTAATTCGGCGACTAGGCCCTAAACTACACGTATACCCTTCGTTTACAGTTTAGAATTGTGTAAACGATCGTTTAAAGGTGTTTAGGCGAACACTGCCATCAGTTAACATTCGATAACTACATGCTTTCAGAACCCTGAGCAGCAGTATCTTTGGGGTTAATACTACACGCCTTGCCGCTTATTGTAATATATAGTGTCGCCTTTATTTCTGGATCTCTTCTTGTTAGGTACGGAGATCACCATAAGAACATTTAAATTGTGTTGCGATTGATATCATGCAGTGTACACTGATGGTATAATGCAAATGCACAATGGAGATGATAAATGTTGCTTAAACATCTTTCTTTTTGCTTTTTACAGGGGGAACCCATATGCAGTTTCTATTCTCGCTATAGCATGTGCAAGTTTGGTCCAAACTGCAAATTCGACCATCCCATAGGAACCGTCATGTATGGACATGCTTCATCCCCAATTAGCGAGGTCCCAACTTCTCGACGTATGCTGGCACATGTACCATCACACCCAGAAGTATCACCCTGACAACGGCTCGGGAAGGTCTCGGAGGATTACCCATTCAGATTCGCAGCAAATATCTTCAAGTGAAAGGAGCACTGAGAGAGAGGCGTCCTAAGCCATCCTCGGTGCTATGTTCAGCCTTCCATTCTTGACTGGAGTAATTTTCTGCAACAACATTTGAGGAGCTGTACAGGTCTTTTGCGCTTTTACCTCACCTTCGAGCTTTACATACCGGAGCTTGCTTCAACATGTATTGCATTCAGGCAGGAAAAAGTTCTTGCCTGTTCGGGATGCCCCGCCCAATGAAAACGGGAACAAATCTTATTTAAAACATATGTATGGTACCAACTCACCTCTGGACATTCGAACCCATTCGAGTGATGTGCCGTGATGGTGTTGTTGTAGCTATAGACTATAGAGGTGCGCACTGCAATGGTTTGCGAAACTTGACTGGGGATTCGCAAGCATGACCTCTTTCATTGATTTCCATAAGGCTAACCGCAATCCATATTATCAGACTTCAATATCCATGAATGCCACATAGGATGAAAAGTTTATTACTGCTAGAAAAACATTGTCAACAATAGGTAGTATCATATTTCAATACCCAAGACAATCAATTGTTGTGAGGATGTGTATGTGAGAGTGAACCATGTTATTAGAGTTTGTGCCACAACATAAAAAACCGTATCAAAGTTGTATCTTTCATAAGCCACACCTTTCACTCTTCTATTTAATATCATGCCACATCACCAAACAATCCTATATAGCACCTAATTAATTGTGATGATACTACCATTGGGACTTACCTAAGAGCAACCTCACATATGAAAGTCGGGATCTTGTGTTCTTGTTGGTCGATCCGGTTGTCCCCTAACTAGATGCGGGAAGGGGGCAGGCCGTGTGGGGTGCTGGCTGGTGCAGATCTAGTGTCTCCTTAGTCAGGTAACTGTGCCTGACACACTATTTAATTTCATGCCACACACACCACCCAACAATCCTAAATAGCACCTAATTAATTTCATGCCACATCACCCAACAATCCTGGTCTACGGGACCCCTAGGGCGACCCTGCGGCACTGTGTATTAGTATTTCAAGTGTAGACGTGGTGTCTAAGCTTACAAATTCCATTCGTTTGTTCATGGTCTTACTAGTAAAATTAGGAAGGTGTCAAAGGTGAAATTTTTGACATATAACTAGTATTTGTCTTCTGTCTTTACCGAGGCCTTAAAATAGTGGTTTTTATACCTTAAAGGTCTTTTGGATAAAAGATCATACTAGGTCACCGAAGCAAGCAAGAGATTGATTGAAACTCCTTACCTTCAGAGTACAATTAGAAAAAGAACAACATTATATTAAGTTCAATCTCTCTTTCCCAACTCCTAGGGGTAGCTTAGTTAGGAAATAATTATACTCTGTTCTTGTGGATTTCAATACCTTGAATACTTCCGGGTGAAGTGCTACATTGGTATTTCCATGCGCTTGTGGATATCTGTAAGAGTTATAAAAACGCCAACACTATGCCGAGAAATATGTTTTGCAGAATCCTGATTCCTTATATGAATAGACTTGATGGGCTCTTTGAAGGTTTGGGTTGGAGCAAACGGTGTGCCACCCAACTTGGTGAGGTGCAAGGATATGGGGGAAGGATATTAGCTGCAACCTCGGGACTGCATGATGCATCCACCATGGTTCCTCAAATTTCACATTGATGGGTTATGGAGGAAGAGCCAATCCGAATTGCTTCATAAGAAAGCTCTCACTCCCTTGACCACTCACTGCAGGTATTCAATTTCCTCTTGGGTTTCCTTAAAGGAATTACTCCTTAAGAAGGGTGTCAGGACCTGGTGGATAACTCGAGGTGTTTCTAATATTTTCAAAAAGGGCCAACGTCGAATTGTGAAGCAAACTCCAAAGGTTGAATTTCTTCTTCCTTCGGGGTTCATGGTTCGGGAGAGAGCTCAATAGACAAATCTATGGATGTGAGAGGCAAAGGCTTGGATTTGGCTGTTGAGAGGCTCTCTTGGGTCCACTCACATCTTTGTCGGTGGGGTTTGCTATGAATGATATGGAAAAAAGAGTTTCCTAAGAGGTAATCTAAGAATTCTCTTCCTTTGTTGGAGTTATGTGTAGCCAAACCTCCAGCGGTGATGTCGAGATATAGGGTAATTTTCTTATCAAAACCCATAACAAAGATTTCGCCCAACCACACGCTTTGGTTAGTGCCTTACCTAAACCACGCAAAGGTAGAGGCGATGCTCTTGTAAATCACAAGGAAACACAAGAACAACTGATAGAGAAAACTCCCAATCCTTGAGGGGGCAGCTATGGCACAACCCTAAGGACAAGAGCACTTGGCTTCTCTATTTTCTAATTTCAATTCATAGTTAGGGTTTTCACCAGCACTATAAGGAGTATTTATACTAGGAACATCCCTCCTAGTTGGGCTGCAGGCCTCTCACAAAAGCCCAATACGAAATCCTAAGGTATGGACCAAAACACAAGTCAAACAATTCGGACTGGTCTAAACTGCACAACCATGTGCACTTTCTTTTTCCTCTGAATAATTGTGCACACGAAATATTTTCTCAACTTTCAGCTCACATGTGAGATAAGCATGGGGGTCATATGTACCCTCAAACTTAGGAATGCTGAATTTGAGATTTCCAAATTTCTCTTCATTGTGCTGATCTTGCACATTACGAGGACGATGTTGAAAATTATCATTATGGAACGGCTGAAATGTCTCTTCATATTCAGTTTCATGTGCAGCATCACCTGCACACCCACGACCTCTTCGTCGGCCAAATGCAGCACCACCTCTTCCTTCTCCACGCCCAAGCCCTTGGGCATTCTTTCTTCCTTGCTCTTTCTTTTACAGCGGAGCTTTAACATTCACACTTCCATCTAGCTCTTCATCGTGCACACTTCCATCACCAGTTGTGGGGTTCAAAGCTTTAACAACTTGTGCAATCATATTGTCTTGGACTGTCTTCATGTTTGCATTGAGTTGTTCACTGAAGTTATGCATCAAAGTTTGCAGCTGCTCTTACGTGACATAACGTGGCTCATCTTCATCTTCAGAAGAACAAGACAATAATTCTAAGATATGTGGCCTTGGTGGAAATCACTCAACCTCACCTTCTCTTACTACCCAAGCTCTTATGCATCCTTGCTGGATTTGTGAGCTGCACTCACCTTGGTGGTAGTAGGAACAACAAAGGTGATAGATCAAGCGAAATCAAAGTCATAGTGCATCCTAAACATAGGCTTATATGTGGAGCTTGGAAGGTTATATATGTGGTAAACTGGTGGTACAATGTGAAACTTCAAGCTATTGTAAAGTTAAGTACAAATCCAATGAAGAGCAAATTTTAGTTGCTGAACTGAAAGTAGATAAGTCGTAGATTATGTTTAGCAACTCACCCACAAGAATAGGAGACTTATGGCAGCAAAAAGGAAATGAGCTAATGTGAAAAATATGAGTGAAGAACTAAGCTCAATGCTGCACAAGTTAGAACTATGCCAGACAAATGCTCCAAGTTATCAAGTTTATTCCAACAATCAATGTGGTGATCTCAGCACTCGTTCTTTCTTTTTTTTGTTTTTTTCTTTCTTTTTTGTACTAAGATCAGCACACTAGGTTGTACACAAAGTATTGCTTTTGTTCAAAGTTATTCTTAGATTTAACAAAGTACAAAGCTCATGAGCAACATGTATATAATCTTTCTTTCAATAGAGAAAACTCGGCACAACAGTATTCATCAAGACAACTGATTCACGTATTCATGTATTCAATTCTGAAGATAAAAGATGGTCCTCGAAATAAGCTTTCCAACGAGTACAAGAACACTCAAAAAGGACTTCAGATGTAAAATTTATGCTCATTTTAGTGTACTGTGCTCAAACTTCAGATCTGGCCGCGAAATGGATTCGAGATGAAGGTAAACCAGACCAATAACACAAAAACGAATGGGGAAAAACAAATATGGATGGGGAAGCATGGGGAAACACAAATCAGAGGCGAAAAACAAGATGAAACAACAAGGAACACAAGGATTCAGCAACCAAACTCGATCTATGGGACTAGAACTTAACCAAACTCACTGAAATTTCAGATCGGGTTATGGTAGTGGAAATTTTTTGTATTTTTAGTTTAGGGTAACAAACTAAATGGGAAAAACAAGGGTAAAGATCCTACCGACTAAACCGTAACTCTGAATAGCAAGATGATGCTGGGGCTTGCCCAATCTTCTCGTGTAGGATCGTGGGGGATAACTTGACCCGTGCAACCTGACGAACCGAGGCACCAACAGCTGCTCGAACAACCACCTGTGCCAAATATTTCGCCCAACCACACGCTTCGGTCGGTGCCTTAACTAAACCACGCAAAGATAGAGGCGATGCTCTTGCAAATCAAAAGGCAACACAAGAAAAAGTGGTAGAGAAAACTCTCAATCCTTAAGGGGGCAGCTATGGCACAACCCTAAGGACAAGGGCACTCTATTTTCTGATTTCAATTCATGGTTAGGGTTTCCACCAGCACCATAAGGGATATTTATACTAGGAACATCCCTCCTAGTTGGCTGGAGGCCTCCCACAAAGGCCCAATACGAAATCCTAAGGTATGGAACAAAACACAAGTCAAACAGTTCGGACTGGTCTGAACTGCACAACCAGACTAGTCTTTACTCAAACAACTCTACCGTTTGATGTAGAACTCCAAATGATGATCTGTAAGCTGCGTTGGAAAACAGACTTCAGTACGCTTCCTACCATGTATAGCATGCACCATGAATCCTGGCAGAACAATATAATTTTGCATGGCAAGTTGGCCCTTTGTAAATTTGGCGATGTAAGGTAGACTTCATAAGCTTTCCATCAAGTACTCATAAACTTCCATAGCCCATGGGAATGAGGAGAAAAAGAACTCCAAAGTTTGCCTCCAGGGTACTCATGAGGAAGAGTACTCAGAAGAACTCCGACCAAGGTCCAAAGAACTCAGATAAGTTACACCTTCATGAGCAAACCTAAGCACAAGCAATGCCCACTATTAGGTAGTAAACAATTCTTACTAAATGCATACTTATTATCAACAAGGAATGAGTTCACCTCATGTTGTAGTTGTTGCATCGATCCTTGATCGACTCATTGGCCCCTTGTTGATAATGTCATCTTGTTTAGCACATGGTGCTGTGGCATTGTGAGCATCATTGGGGATGTGCTCATCACTACCTAAGAGCTTTACTTATGTTTTACTTAGGTTCACTCATGAAGATACTCGTCTGGGTTGTTTGGACTTGCGCCAGGGTTCTTTGTGACTCACATTGGGGTTCTTTTGGACCGGTGTTGGGGGTTCTTTTTCTCATGATTCTGGAAGGAAATCAAGGCGGATGAGTATTTGTTGGAAAACTTATTAAGTCTACTTTACAAAAATAGAAATATCAGAGTTCTTTGGAATTCCAATGCCCAAGTTCCGGGTTCTTTTTCTTCAGAAGGTCAAGAGTCATCTCGAGAATTATCCAGGATTAAGTTTTCATCCAAGACTGTACCATCTCGGGCAGAATCATGGGCATATTATACATGGTTGGAAGCGTCTTTAAGTCTATTTTCCAACTCAACAAACTGATCATGATTTGGAGTTTCCACTAAGGATTAATGATTGTTTTAGTGGAGGCTTCCAACAACCAAGCAGTTTCTCGTGAACTGAAGAGACACACTAAATGGCTCCACCACTTGGCTCTCCACTTACCAACGTGGTGCATTCAGTTCATATCTATCTTAAACTTGTCTAGGAGGGTTGCTCCTACTTTAAATACTTCATATGTACTACTGAACACATATGTTGATTTTGATAAACAGATAACCACATATGTTTTTGTCGTAGCCACGTTGTTGAGTGCCTTGCACACCCTTGCTCTTCCTTGTTCTTCTTGGACTTGTGAAGAAGATCCCTCTAGGGTCCCCTACTCCATGCTCTACGGTTGTCAGTTTGGTTGCGCCGTTTTGTGTGGTTTAGTCCTGTAATCTGTGCTCTACGGTTGCCAGTTTGGCCGCTCTGTTTTGTGTGGTATTACAGTCGGATTGTGGTTCTACGGTTGTTCAGAGATCGAGTCAAAGTCCTCAAGGTTTCGGTGGCACTTCCCCATCGCTTCGTTGCATCCAACCTTGGCAGGTATAAAGCTACTTATCCTCTTTTCGCATCAAGTTATCCCTTTGTTTGTTGACTTACTGTCGTGAAGATCGGGTCACCCTCTTACTGATTCATATTGGTACCTATCACGGTGTGCTTGCGAACTCTTCTGTAAGAGTTAAGAAACACAAATTTTCTCTGACATCGCCGTTGGAAAACTTAGTAGTGACATAAGAACATCAACAAGCATTTGTGTCATCATTGCCTGGGAACAGTTACTATAATTGTCTTCAAACCTAGTCTAATGTGTATCTCTTCTCTTTACCTTTATTCTACCTTTACCCTTCATTAAGGTAGTTTCTTCATCTGTGGTCGTTTATGAAATTTGAATTTCAAATTTGGGAAACTTAAAATTAGTTTTTCGTGGATAATATATTACCAAATTTAAAAGTTGTCAACTACAAAGTTTCTTTTTGGGTTATAAAATACAACTTTCATTAAGGTAGTTTCTCCATCCGAGATCGTTTGAAAATTTTAAATTTCAAATGATTTGCAATAACTGACATATGACATCAACTACCATTGGTGCATTTTTAATAACGGTCAGGTGACGTCACATCTCACTACTCACTAGAGGAAAAACGCCCGTTCTTCCCCTTCCAATCAGTACCGGTTGCTTTCCAACCGGTACTAAGGATCATTTAGTACCGGTTGGTAAGCATAGTACCCCGAGGACCATTTAGTACTGGCTCGTAACATGGCCCGGTACTAAATGGTGGCATTCAGTACCGGTTGGTGTTACGGGCCGGTACTAAATGGTCCAGGGGGGTTCCCGAGGCCCATTTTGTATTTGGTACCGGTTGATAACACCAACCGGTATTGAATGCCACCATCCTGTACCGGTTGGTGTTACCAACCGGTACTGAATGCACCACCCAGGGTCACTTTAAAAGGATATCATCTTTCTCTCAACCACAAGTGCTCTATAGGTGTGGTGGTTAAGGAAGAATCGCGCGAGGGGGGAGGTCGCGAGTTCGATTCCCCACGGACTGCGCACGCGCATTTACGCGTGAAAAATTCACGTGATTGCGACGTTGCGCTGTGCGGGCCCCCAGCGAGTTCAATTTTTTTTTCAATTTTTTTAGGCTCAAAATCATTTGGTACTGGTTGATATTACCAACCGGTACAGATGGGCGCCCATCGGTACCGGTTTACCCGGCACCGATGAGTGCCTAGCAACCGGTACTGGGGGCCTTTTTTGTAGCAGTGATTTTTAACAACGACCGACGATGACATCAGTGGGTGCCGTTATTAAAGAAGCCATTTTTAATAACACATGACGTTGACGTCATCAACCACCCGTTATTAAAGATGCTATTTCTAATAACGGCCGTGGATGATGTCAACATTCACTGTTACTACTGTGTCATCTCCACTTCTTATAACACTTGTTCCGCTGACGTCATTGGCGCCCATTATTGTTGTGGTCACAACAATAACTCTTCCACTAATGACATCAACAAAGACCCACTGCAATAACGTTTTTTGGTGCGCCCATTATTAATGGAAAATATGTATAGTGTTATTATAAATGATTTGTGTAGTAGTGACTACTCCAAGATTCTACGAGACCACACGAAAATGTATCTTGCTTCAAATATCCACTAGTGAGGCATCGTAACAAAACTAATAGGCAATATTTTGGCCAAAAAATCATTGATTTTGATTTACCAGCGGCGACATCTGAAGTTCAAATTTCAGCAAAAATTTAGCTACAAATTTGGACAAAAAAACGTCCTATTAGTCTTATCAGCCCCCTCCAAAATTTTATATTAATCCGGTAGTTTATACAATGAACATTGATTTTATAGATATTGGTCAAACATATAAAGGAAAAGAAGCAGGGAGCATAAGATTTTTCATATTTAATTCAAACTAATTTTTAGTTTGGCGTATGGAGTGGTGGGTTGATGAGGGAATGGATTGCACTTAACTGCGCGCCATAAACTCGCCACCATCCATCCACATGCACAGCAGCAGCCATGAAATAATGCATATCCATCGCTTACGTGTGCAGACTTGATGGCCAACGCTGGCGCGCCAACCGTCCACTTGTCGTCCCATCTATACGGAACTTCCTCCTACACAGCGCTACAGCAGGCTGCTCTCGGCCCCCGTAGTATAAAAATACTTAGCTAGTTTATATATTTTTTTATGTTTCAATTGAGGAGAGAGAATACCTATCAGTCTCGTACATGCACTTTGAGATTGCTTAAGGATAACATATGGGGTCATTCTTGTTAGGGTAGTATGGATGCCCTTCCATCATCGAACAAGCAACCTCCCTTTCCCCACCTAATGTATACTCTTCCCATGAATCCTTCAGTTTCGTGTTCGTATCTGCTTCCTTTCATCTTTGCCTTTGCCTTTATCGCGTTCCCCTCACGTCGTCGTCAAGATGGTGGAGACGAGACGGAATGCCATAGCCAAGCGCCTGACAGCGGAAGAGGAGTCTCAAAGAGCGCCACGGCGTCGCCAGCGCCGGCGCCGATGGACACTGCATGTGCGGGCGGCGATGGGGGAGAAGTCAAGTTGACATTGCAACCCTCGATCGTCCACGGGCGAGCTCCCTGGGCGACGGTGGCACGAGCTCCCCTCGACGACAGCGGCGCGAGCTCCCACGGCTGGCGATTCGACCTGCCCCGGCGGTGCGAGCCCCTCCCCCCCTCCCCTGGCGATCTCTCCTTCTCTCCATCCTGCTCCTTCACCATGTGTCATTCTTTTCTTTTTTGCTAGGTTTACGGCATGTTGCAAGCATGTTATTTCATGTGGTTCAGAATAATGTTACAAGTGTTTCATGCGAATGTTGCAAAAAGTAGATCCATATGTGTGTGATATTGCATATGTTTTACATGCATGTCGCAAGTTTTTATTGGAATATAGCATTTTCATCGAGAGATTCGGAACGTTCCATTCAACATGACACATATGTTGCGGTGGATATTTTCGCTTATCATTAATGGATGGATGATAAAACGATTCAACATGTTTTCGTGGCAAACACTGATTTTTTATGTTGCAAATGTTGAGATCCAATATTGTAGACGTTGCTTTTGGAGGTTGCAAGGACCGTGCGATGGGAGACGTTTCCACCAGATACTTGAGTGCTATAGCAGTGCCGGTCATGTTATGAGAGCTATTGTCTCTTAGAGTGCTTAGAGCTAGGTAGTAACTCCTATCATTGGAGGAGTACAGCTAAAGGGTCTTATGACTCGCGGCATGTGCCAGTAAAAATTGGAACTCTTGGGCTGGTGTTCTGTGGAAGACAACGAACGGGATGTTATCAAATTTCAAAATTGCTCAAAAGATTAATTAATTTTCGGACAAAGTAGTGACAAAAAAAAAAATCTGGCCCGTATTGGGTCCAGAAGGAGACTTTTTGTTGAGTCGAAAATCGATTGATCTCTAACAAAACTGTTGTAGCATTTAGTACCATGAAATTAAAGGTTATTACTAGTAGTCAATAAACATGGATAATGTAAAGAATGGTGATCCAATTCATTACAGGGCTTTATTTTTATATCATTAATTACAAACTTGTGCAACAGCTTGCTTGCGCAATCTCACGTTAGTGCGATTGCACGCATTTGCCTTATTTCACGATGTTGTTGCGTTTTGATCCTTGTTTGTTCACATTACTAGACAATTTATACGTAATAAAACTAAATCTGACGCTACTCTCACTTTCATATTACACATCGTTTCTAGAGAAATGATATATTAAAAGTCTATGCATTTTTCTAGAAAAGCAGTACACAAAAATGACCATTTCTTTGTGATCTCGTAATAACGTGATACAGCTTCCTCCATTAGAAAAAAATAAAGGAAAAACCTCTACTCACATCTCTTGCTGAAAATTTATTTCTCTTAGAAAAAAAATACAAGATTATAGCAATAAATAATAATAACTTTGCCAAAGTTGGACATGCCTTAGGTTAAAAACTTTATGAAACAAATTTCAGAAAAAAAATACAAGAAAAACTCTAGAGTCATATAGTATGCCTCCATTTAAAAACATTATTCGATAGCTAATTTCACAACTAGTTTGTGTAAGTTGAAGGAAATATACTGTAGTAATTAACTTTTTCTGGGAAGCATGTTATGTGAGAGAGAATAAATAGGAAAGTTGCAATAAATAGTGAATTTGCGTAACTTTTTTTAGGAACCAAACAGGACTGTATATAGTATCTCTCCAGATAATAATGAAAGGTAATGTATATTGCCAAAGTGGTCTTTAACAGTGGACCATGGGATAGTGGACTTTGCAATTTCAAGCCATGCAGTTTTGAGCCCATGAGTAGTCCGTAAGGTGGAGGTGGGGCCAAAAACAAAAAGAATACCGAACACTTCTCCTTCGCCTCCATTCCTTCTCTTCCACGGACATCTGGTTCCTCTTCCGCATCGGCTTGCTTTCGCGCCGCCTAATCTCGACCCCTCCGGCCAAATCGAACCACACCCTACGCTGAATCAAACTCCTCAATCACTGAAACTGAGTTCCAATTCCATTTACTTTGTGAGATTGTGCTTTCCCCAACCTCCGCTTGCGGACCCAGACTGCACCTTCGTCATCTCCATTTAGCAGCTTACCAGCACATCCTCTCCAGACTACCGCGGATCGAGTATGCTCCCGCCGGATTGAGCCTCGGATCGACATCCTGTTGACGCTTTTTCTGACCAACACACGACAAGCGCTGGATCGCACGGTCATCGGAATCAACTCTCAGCAAAATCCTGCGCAAACCGAAAGTTCCGGTTTAGGCAAACCGGAAGTTCCGGTTCTATCGTGTTTCGATGGAAAACCTAGAATCACCACCCCGGGAGGGACCTCATCAGGGATGATGTGCCTAGGGTTGTTCGGCAGGCCACTCAGAATGTTTTCGGTCGCCGTCGAGACGAAAGAAGAAAGGAAAAAAGGGGTTGCAAAAGATTTAGGGTTTGGAGATAAAAGTAAATAACGTATCTGATTAACCTCAATCGGTCGCAACCTTTATATTTATAGGGTGGGGAGGTCGTACCCCGCACGGAAACCCTTTTACAAATCGAGAATACATCAGACCCCCTAATTCTACTCGGACTCCTAGCAAAACCGGAACTTTGGGTTTCATAAACCGGAACTCCGGAAGTTCCGGTTTGTGTTTGCCAGATTCTCTGAATCGTCTATGTGTCAATTTTGGCCATCAACATATGCCCCTTGTTTTTGGTAAAGTTTACATACAAGAAAACATGTGTCCACCAGAATTGACCTAAGGGCGATGTTCATCAACCATCGGCCGTAACACATTAAGTATCTTGCTACACACTTGGATGATATTTCTTCAAATACCCCCCATTGAGAGCCTGTGGCAACATTTGACCCGGCAATGTCTCCAGCATATAAGAATTCCCAAACATAACTCTCATCACCTTGTATGGTCCTTCCCAACTTGGAGACCATTTGCCAAATTTATTGCTTTTTGCTCCTATAGGCAATATTGTCTTCCAAACTAAATCACCAACTTGAAAAGCCTTCGACTTCACCTTGTTGTATGCTCTAGTAAGCCATATCTTGTCCTTTTCACTTTCCTTCAAGGCCTCCAATCTCTTGTCAGTGACTTCATCAATGTTGTCCATCATCGAATCATGATAAGCAACGTCATCAAGATCATTTTGCTTAGCCAACCTATATGCGCCAAGATTCACCTCAACAGGCAATACGGCCTCTTGCCCATACACAAGTTCAAATGGAGTAACTTTAGTAGTCCCATGCCTAGATATTCTATGAGCCCATAAAGCTTCAGATAACAACTCATGCCAATGTCTAGGAGTTTCTTCTATCTTCTTCTTAATGAGCTTTATCAAAATTTTGTTACTAGATTCAGCTTGGCCATTAGCTTGAGCATAATATGGAGATGAATTGAGTAATTTGATACCATAAGACCCTACAAACTCACGTACTTCTTTAGATATAAATGATGTACCTTGATATGTAGTTAGAGTTTGTGGAATACCAAATCTATGAATAATATGTACTTTGATAAACTCAGTTACCTCTCGATGTGTCATATTTTTCAGAGGAACTGCTTCGGTCCACTTAGTAAAATAATAAGTAACCACCAACACGAAGCAATGTCCTTTTGAAGATGAAGGATGAACTTTTCCAACGAAATCTAATCCCATCCTCAAAATGGTCATGGCTTGATAATAGGATGCATCAATGCAGCAGGAACCATCTGAACATCTCTAAACTTCTGACATTCTTCACACTCCTTGTAGTAACAAAAACAATCGGCAATCATATTTGGCCAATAAAAACATGCCCTCCGAAGAAGCCCCTTCATGTTAGGAGCCGATTGATGCGTACCACAAATACCTTCATGAACTTCACCCATGGGCACCTTTGCTTGATCATTATCCAAACATTTCAACAATAAATCATCAGCCGTCCGATGATATAATTCACCATTCACCAATGTAAACTTAAATGCCCATCGTCGGACTTTCCTATCAACCTTCAGATTAGGATTCTGCAGATAATCAATCAAAGGTCTCGTCCAATCTTCGACTTTGTTCTTCCCTGTTTCCGTATCAACAATAGTTGAAGCAATATTTTCAGTACGAAAACCGGTTGTTATGGTTTGTGAAACCGGTGGCTCTGGTTCTGTCAAGACAACGAACCTGGCATCTTCATGCCCAAACCGGTAGTTCTGGCTTCTGCAAACAGGTAGTTCTGGTTTCTCCAATAGGCATCCTCCAACATCACAAACCATCGGTTTCTATTCATTAAAGTTCTTCTTCTGAACATTACAACCATATGCTTGCTGTGCTAAAGCATTAGCTCTGGGATTCTCTTCTCGTGGCACAAGATAAATAATAAATTCATCAAAAGAAGATATCATGTCTAAACACCTATCAAGATACACATTTAAAACCCCATCTATTCATTGACATGTCTTAGGAACCTGTTGTACCACCAGCAAAGAATCACCATATGCTTCTACATGCTTGACTCCCATCTCATGTAAAATTTCTAATCCGAACAATAAAGCTTCATATTCCGTTTGATTATTAGTGCATCTATTTTCCAATCGGTTAGTGCCTCAAAAACTACACCATTTTGTGATATAAAAATAACACCAACATCGCAACCACTTCTACAAACTGATCCATCAAAATGCAATTTCCACGGAGTAAAAGCAATAAGACCGACATCTAAATTAAGTTTATTATCAACTCGATGCTCTACAATAAAATCCGCCACAATTTGGCCTTTCATGGATTTTAAAGGTTCACAAGCCAAATCATATTCAACAAGAGCATAAGCCCATTTACCAATCCTACAGCTTAAAATTGGTCTATGCAACATTACTTAATTATGCCGGTATGGCATGCTACTATGCAAGAACTTGATAATAAATAGTGCCTCAACTTAGTACAAGCATGATATAATGATAAACATAATTTCTCAATAAATGTATACCTTGTTTCAGCATCCAATAATCTTCTACTCACATAAGTGATAATATGTTCTTTGCCTTCGGTTTTTTGAGTCAAAACAGTCCCAATAACAAAATCCTCGGCAGCCACATACAACCTAAAAGGAAGCCCTCTTGTAGGTGCCTTCATGAACGGTGGCGAAGATAAGTATTCCTTGATCTTGTCAAAAGCTTCTTGCTGCTCTGCCCCCAAGAAAAATCAACTTCATTCTTTAATTGAAAGATAGGAGTAAAAGCATTTACTTTACCGGACAAGTTGCAAATAAACCTCCTCAAACAATTCACCTTGCCCAAAAACTTCTGTAAATATCTCTTACACGTAGGAGCCTCTACCGTCTTAATAGCATCAATTTTCTTAGGATCAATCTCTATGCACTTCTCATGAACAATGAAACCCTGAAACTTGCCAGCCGATACTCCAAAAGCATATTTAAGTGGATTCATTTTCATCCCATACAGACGCATTCTTTCAAAAGAAAGCCTCAAATCAGCCAAGTGAGAATTCATAGCATTTTTAATCCAAAAGTCATAATAACCCACCCAAATAAACCAACAAACCCGGAATATAAAAGCCATTTTAGACGTATCTTCTTCGGCCATAAAGATTTGATTATAACCAGTATTACCATCAAGAACACTAATAACTCTATGTCCAGAAGCATCATCAATAAGCATATCAGCTATAGGCATAGGATATTCATCTTTAGGACTAGCTCTATTGAGATTTCTAAAATCAATACAAACTTTAAGCTTACCTGAACCTTTTTTCTCCACAGGCACAATGTTAGATACCCAATCAGCATATCGACAAGGCCTAATAAACTTTTCTTCCAATATCCGATTAATTTCTTCTTTAATCCGGTCATACATACTAGTATTAAAGCGCCCAGCAGGTTACTTATATGGCCTAGATCTAGGTTTAATTGGTAACCGATGCTCAACTAACTCTTGGCTTAAACCAGGCATCTCAGTATAATTCCATGCAAAACAATCAACATATTCTTTCAATAGCTCGATTAATTCAGACTTATAATCAGCTTCTAAATTCTTGTTTATAAACGTCGGTCTCGGTATAGTACCATCACCAATGTCAACCTCTTCTAAATCATCAACCAATAAAACCCCTGTCCTAATTTGCTCAAATCATCAAAATCTTCAATGGCTTCACACATATCGTTCTCATGTGCCCGGTAATGCTCAAGCCTTTGTTGTAACCATTCTAAACTTTTATTCATTACATGAGATGATTCAACCGATTATCAATCGGCTTTAAAACAGCAGGTACAAAGCCATCCTTAGTACAACTAATTATTTGGGAAGTTGTGGTTGTAGGTATTACTCTGGCAAAGGATGGAATTCCAACTCCCGATCAAGCCCAAGACTACTACCGCAATGCTCAAGCCGCAAGGGTGATAACTAGCTCTCTTTGCTCCATAGAGTTCAATAGAGTTAGAAATGTTACTAGTGCAAAGGTGATTTCGGACACATTGATGGTTGCTCACCAAGGAACAAATGAAGTTAGAGAAGGCAAGATTGATTTGTTGCAAGGAGAGATTGACCACTTCGTCACCAAGAAGGACGAAAATGTGCAACAAGTGTATGATTGGCTAATGATCCTCAGTGTGGACATTAGAGCTCTTGGAAGTAAGGATTGGGATGATCTCAAAGTTGCAAAGAAGTTGCTTAGAGCTTTTACACATAGGAATTCTATTCTTGCAACGTTGATAAGAGAAAAACCACAAGTTCAAGACCATGACTCCAATTGAATTCCTTGGCAAGTTGGTTGATAAAGATGTGGCAATCCAACTTAGCCATCAAGAAGGAAGAAGCATAGCTCTCAATGCCACATCAAGCAATATCCATGAACGAAAAGAAGGAAGAAGCATAGCTCTCAATGCCACATCAAGCAATATCCATGAACCAAGAAGAACTCAAGGAAGCTCTTCAAGGATGAGTCCGATGACGAAGATAACATTCCTTTTTGCATCATGGCTAAAGGAACAAAGGTACAAGAATCATCCATTTCTTCATCTTTATCTTCTTCCACCTCTAATAGTGCAAAACTGATTTGGATAAGGAAGAAGAAGAATCTATTGCTTTTATGATCAATGAATTTTGTGAAAAAGGTTTTAAAGAAATTTAAAAGCTTATGAAAAGATTGGAAAAAAGTGAAGAGACTCTTGAGAGGCAAGAAGATATGCTTTACCTTGAGAAGGAGAGAAACCTTGCCTTACAAGATGCTCTTGCCAAAGAAAAGGCAAAGTTTGAGAATTTGATCATTGATTTATCTTTGGCCAAAGACTTATGTGAGAGGATGTTGTTGACGCAAAATTCAGGAAAGACCTTCACATGCTAGCACACGAAATCGGTTGCGGCCGTGGATGCAGGGCGTGCCAGTCAATCTGACCTGTAGATTGACAAGGAAATCATATGTTAGATAACACAGCAAAATCGGCTGGGATTCCGATTTAGCAATGAAGATAGAATCGGCAGTGAGTTCCGATCTACGATAATGAACCGGCTAGGTCAGCCGATCCGATGCGAAGCAGAGTAAAATTACTAAAACGTAACCTACCGAGCTAAGTAGTGCAACACTTAGAATAGATCTAAATGGCTATAACAGATCTGATGATAAAGAGTAGATAAAAGCCGAATAAAGCTGATTCTAAGCTGGATAAAGGTTGAATAAAACCTAAAGGAAGTAACACCGATGTGCTAGTTACTAAAGCCTAGATATTTACTCGATAGTTGTCGAATAACTCCAAAGGAAGGAACAACGAAGCTCCGGCTGCTAATGCTTGGATCTTACTCTGTAATACGGGACTTACATGCAAACCTTGAGATCTGATCAACCTCGACGTGCCCAGAAGAACTCGTGAAAAGGAAAAATACGATGTTGTCGACAATGTATGAAATTGCACAAAAGTAAATGCAGAAAGTGTAAAGGTTTTTTGGTTATTGGTGTGTACAGACCTTTCATGACCACGCAGGGCCGCTATTTATACTTTGATAGCTACGACTCCTAACCGATTACGGCAACATTACTTGGCACAAAAGAAAAGACTTTTTACAAACTTCTACGACCCAAACTGTAGAATAAACGACTCTTTATCTGGGCCCATGTTTAAGCTTGACTGGTGGTCTTCTCCACCCAGGTTTCTCCACGTCATCAATTCCTTCTGTTAACTCTGACTCTGGTTCGAATATGACTATTTAGCTACGTCAACTCTTCCATCGGATTCCGATTCCGATTTGAATCAACCTTCCTTTCTCAGATTCCGATTCCGATTTCTGCTTCATTTGACTCTGAGGTAAGCCTGTCACAATCCAGTGTCAACACATGCCCCCTAGTTTCGAGATAGAATCCGATTTTGACTCGAAACTATGAAATCTTAATCCTTAAGCTTTTAGGTCAGAACTTTTTCTCTTTTCTGTAACACCCTAAAAATGCCCTATTTAGAATTTAGTAATTAATTGGTTTTTTATATTCAAGTGCTCATAAAAAATGTAGGGAAAATAAAATTTTGAATAATTAAAAGCAAATATAGGGTATAGAAACTTTATTGTTGCATTCATGCTGGTGCATTTATTTTTGATTGTTGAATTCAAATTTGAGTTTGAATTTGAATTCAAATGAGTATTTGAATAAAAGAAAAACCTTTTCTTTTTTCTCTCTTTTTCCTTCTAAAATTTCAGCCCAACTCTCCTCTCTCCACTGCGCGGCCCAACTTCTTCTCTTCCTCTCGCGCGGCCCGGCCAGCAAGCCGCGTGGCCCAACAAGCAGCAGCCCAGCCGCGCGCCTCCTCTCTGTAGTGGCTGACCGCCTGGTCCTACCTGTCGGCGCCATCTTCCTCTGCCAACGCTGCGCCCGCCTCCGCCTGAGTCGCTGACAGCCCGGGCCCACCCGTCAGCCCTTCCTTCTTTCCCCCGCCGTGTCCGAGCAGGACTCCTCCTCCGCCGCCGTTTCCGCGCCGCATCTGGCCTTCACGCGCACGCCGAGGACTCCCTGCTGCCCCTATAAAACCGCCGCCACCTCCTCGCCCAAATCCCCAACCCTAGCACCTTCCAAGCTCGCAACCCTAGCCGCCGCCGCCATTGTCGACCCGAGCTCAACGCCGTCGTCGCCCCGGTACTCCACCGCCCCATTGCCGCCAAAATCAAGCCGTGGAGCTTCAGGGTAAGCAAAGGAACATGCTGAGCCCTAAATCCCTCGCTCTCTCGCTCTATCGCGCGCGCACAACCTCACCGGAGACACCAAGCCGCCACCGGCCATCGCGAGCCGTCTCCGCTACGCGAAGCTCGTTTCCGACCCCCAAAATCGAACCTTCATCTTCTCCTCTCTCTTTAGGACTCATCGCGGCGAGTTTTGGTCCACCATAGCCCCAAGCCAAGCCAACTCCGGTGAGCCCCACCGCGGCCGTGGGCGGCGCCGCCGCGTCTCCGGCGACCCCTTGAGCCCGATCTGATCTCAGCCGTAGGATTCAAAACCGACGGCCAGATCTAAAAACCGATTTAAACCGAGCCGGTTCACCGTGAACCCGTGGACCGCGGTTCATGGCCGGTCCATAGCACAGTAGACCGTGACGTCAGCCGACGTCAGCCGTCAGCCGTCGCTGTGGCGTTTTTGCAAAAGATCCCCTGTAGTTTTTGAAAATCAACCCGCGGTCCACCTCTATTCAAAAGTATTTACAACTAAGTCCTTTTTCTTATGGTTTAGCCCCTGCTCTTTTGAAAAATAGTGCCCGCCGTCCTAGGCATCGTTTTTACCCCGTAGCCCTCGAGATTTTATACGAAATTATGTTTTAGGTCCTTGGTTTCTTTCAAAACCACCCCCTGGAAGCCTAAAACTTTCACCAGCAAGCCCTTAGAGCCCGTTTTAAGCGTAGTTTCTCCGTTTTAACTCCGATTTGAGTGATTTTCGCGCTCATGTGTTTGTAGTAAAGCGTACAGTAACTCTAAAGCCTTCTTTTCATCTTTTGTTTATGTTTGGTGTATTGTTCTAATTAAATACTTTGTTTGCATGTATGTGTGGATGCTTGTGTGGTGATCGATGTGAGTAGTTGACGAGCCGTTCGAGTTTGCCGACGATCCCGTTCTTGAAGAGCAGGTGCAGCAGCAGTTCACTGAGGAAGGCAAGTATAACACGGACAATCCTTGTTACCTATACACCATTTAATCATCTAATTCATATGCATGTGTCTAATATTGTCATACATTAAGGATGTTCCTAGCCTTTACCTTATTCCTTGTTTACCCGGGTTATATGCATTATGGTTAGTATTTGCTACGCGCTGCAACCAACATTTATTTTTATGTTAATATTGAATTAATGGTTCACTTCAATGATGACTAAAAGATGCTTTTTAGCAACATGGTTCGGGGAACTAGAGCATGTGCTTCGTGCTTTGTTCTAGTGTCTCTGTAAGGTTTGGTCTAGGGAATTAGAGCATGTGCTTTGTGCTTTGTTCTAGTGTCTCTCCGTAAGGTCCGGTTCATAAAGCGGCAACCCAGGAACTTGTTCGCCGCCGTTGAAACTATAATGGCTCTGGTCTTGGATAATTAGCTTGTACGTCTCTAGCTTGCCAGTGGTTACCGAAAGGCGTATGTGGGGAGCATGGGTGAGAGTATAGTTTGATCCATCGAGGACGGATTTATCCGTTGGCTATGTCTCGTTAGGCATAGTCCCGTGATGTAAGCGCCCGATGTACGGCAGCTTCACACGTTGCGATGATTGCGCTCTCGCTCTGGACGCCATTGACCCCCTCACGTTGCGCCCTGAGCGTACGTCAATCTCGATGCCTCGGGTTATGCTGCCTATGTTGAACCAAAATGGCTACTGTGCTTGTTAGGGTGTTTTGTGAAAGTCCTCGTAACATAAGTTCTTTTGGATTTATGTGACCGGCGGGTAAAGGGCGAAACCTGTACAGAGTGTTGATCTATCATGATAGCCGTGCTCACGGTTACGAGCGGCCTGGATCCTTTTTTATTAGAAGATGATATTGGTGGTTGATGTTGGTTTATTCTATAATTACTTATACATTGCTATTAATGGGTTCATACTTGGGTTCTACTCATTTGTAGTTACTTGGATGATAATAAAATAAAACCATTAAAAGTGCTAATGCAGTATAACCGTGTCAAGCCTTTTGTTCTTGCATAACCCGTGTTATACTTGTTAAGTAAGATGGTTTACTTACACTTGCAACTATTCAACAAAATCCTGGATGGGTAACAGATGGAGCAGTGAATGATCAGTCGCTTGCTGAATTTCTGGAGGATCTGCCGTACTTCTAGCTGTGTTCAACCAGTCGGTGTCCCTGTGGCTTTTGAGGCTCTACTAGTTATGAAATGTTTAATAATATTAAGACTTCCGCTGTGTTATTTGTGAAAGACTATGTCTTGTGTTAAACTCTGATGTAAACTATTTTATTCGAGCATTGTGTTCTCTGTGATTCAATATTTGTAATCTATATGTGTTCTGTGGACATCCTGGGCACACATATGGAAGCATTCGGATTTCTTGGAAATCTGGGTGTTACATTTTCACCCCTGGCTTATATAAGGCCGGCCTTTCTTCTACTTCGTCATCGTCTTCACGGAGCTGCCACCGCTTCCTCTCTCTCTCTCTTCTTTAAGAACTCCCAGATTTCATCCAGCGTTCAGGGCCATTCTTCTCCCGAGCATCCAGGTATATACAAGCTTGCTATCCTTCTCCTCCAATGGCATCTCTCATTGAAGTCCCCGAGGTAAAGAATCATCCATCCTTCAGATCTAGATTTCTACTGTTAGTAGATTTACTTTTTACTCACAGTAAGAACCTTCATTAGGTTTTGCGCGATAGCATCATCATCCCGGTAGAGGACAAGCCTGGTCTCACTATTCTAGGTCCGGTTGGTTCCTCAGATCCAACAGATTTCATTAATCAAGAAACGCAGAGACTTCCCTTCAAATCTTTCCGCTTAGAACACGACTGGAACAATGCTTTTAGATCTTGGCTAACACTCCCCAATGGATGGAAAGCTTGGTACCAAAGGGTCGCTAGAGCGAAAAGGGATGAATGGGAGACTTATGACCTTCGTCAATGCATAGCTCTTTCCCTGGCTGAAATGGATCGGAATGAACCTTTGCTGGCTGCTGCTTCATAGTTCTGGTCGGATGTCCTGAATGCCTTCCTTTTTGGTCACAGCCCCATGACCCCTACATTGGCCGATATCTTGATGCTAACTGGCCTCAACATATCAGAATCGGACACCTCTTTTACCCTTCCCGCCAGAGCTACCCACAAGATTGACGCTAAGCAAATCGGAGGCTAGAAAGGATACATAGAACGATAATCCAAGAAGGAAGGAGCGGTAGACATGAAGGAACATTCCACATTTCTCAACATGTGGCTAGAACACTTTGTCTTCTATGGAAAGATAGTTGGCTCAGCGGTCCATTAATAGCGACTGGCAGAGCATCTTGCTCAAGGGAATAACTTCTCTGTCGGGAAGCACCTCCGCGGATCAGTATACGATCTCCTTCATCAAGTATCTGTTCGACTGAGAACGAAGCAACAAATCGGACATCTCAAAGGTCCCTGGTGGTTCATCAATCTTTGGCTAAACATGCATACGCAGAGATTGTTGAACATCACTGTGATCAACAAGGTCTTTCCAGCTGACCAACTGAATGAAGGAGAGGTTGATGAACGGCGATGCATGTCCTTTGGTGAAGCTGCCTCAGGTTTCCCCGGTGATCAGCTCCTTCTACTTGCACAACCGAATACTTTCGCAGGTTTTATAGTGGTCTCAAGTAGGACTCCATGCCTTGGCATGTTTATGAGGATGCCGATCACCACTCTGAGCTTCCTTTCTAGTTTTGATTTCACAATGCCGATTTTGATGAGATCAGCTGGAACAATTTCAGAGAGATCATCTCCCCTCAGATACTTCCTGCAAATATGTTTATGGGGAAGACTCATCAATCTTATGAGTTCTACCACCAAGCAATGGCTACTCGTCGGCTCGGATTTGGTCAGGGGCCAATCAATTTGTATCTAGCCGATCTGGTGAAACCTAGAGAGATCGTCCCATCGGCTTTAGCATATAATAGATTTAAAAATCCATCACCACCAAGAGACTCCATAGACTTATCCTGTTAGAAATTTTCAAGCTTTACCACCATTTCCTTCAATACCTGGTGGCAGGAATGGAGGAATCATCTCTTCTGTCAACCAGCGCATGACTTCTGCCTGCTGCTCAACCCCGATTTCGAAACCAGCGATCAGGTAAAAACATTCAATCGTCAATCCCTTTCTTCTTGAATCGGTTGTCAATAGAATTACCTTTTCGACTTTGAACGCATGACATAGCTATTAATCCTCCTTCCATCAGCAACAGTGGACTCCCGATCAAGTATATGCCATCATCGGAAAATCCTCATATCGGATCTTCAAGTCCATCGGTGAATGATGTTGCCACTAGCGGGGGAAGAAATCAGACAAATCAATAGCCCCGACTGGCAAAGGCAAACTGAAGGAAACCAATACTTCTAAGAAGAGGAAATCAGCCAGCAAAGCAATGACTTCAACTATCAGTGTTGAACAAGGAGGAGCTACATCTTCCGATCCTCAATCTGTGACTTCAATTGTTGGGGAAAATTGCAAGAGAGGGTTAACTAAACCCCTTGCAAAGAAGATCCCGAGTGTAGCTGTTGGGTGTACTACCTGACAGTATAAGAACCCCGTCCAGTATTAGGTAGGCCTACCTTAAGAAGGCCTACCTGGTTGGGAGCCACCGGAACAACACCGACTAGGGTATCCCCCTAGTCAGTGGGATGACTTAGCGACCAAGATAAAGATCCACCAGATCTGACGATAAGATCAACAGTATTCTGAAGATTTAGGGGAGTTAGGATTATACTTGTAAAGCAATCTTTATCTTTCCTTCTCTCGGTTTGTAACCCTACCCCCTCGGTGTATATAAGGGACGGTAGGGATCCCCTCCATCTCATCTCATATCTCCACATAATACACAAAAACCTTATACAGGACATGTCTACATCGTGCGTCATATAGCCACCTTGAGGCCCGAACCTGTCTACATCGTGCGTCATATAGCCACCTTGTTCTTGAGCCTAGGCGACTTCCCTACTCTCATTTAGATCTACATTACTTGGGCTACCCCCTAGTAGGATTGTCGGTCTAAAACACCGACATTTGGCGCCCACCACGGTGCAATCGCCAAAAGCTTCCTCGACGAACAAGATGGTGACTCTCTGCCCTTCCGTCATGGTCAAGTTCGAGGAGGGTAACATCTTCTCCTTTGGTTCGTGGGTCAGCATCACCGACTGGGACGGCCTCCTTCACTGGACGCTGGATGAAGTCGCCCAACCAGAGCCGGCCACTGTCCTACGCGCCACACTTTGGGAGGAATGTCCCAGGCGCATCTCTTCCAACATGATCTCCAGTGCATACCCGACTCGGAGAAGCACCTGGGTCCCAGTCTGCGGGCCAAGCACGGACTGCAACCACGAAAGCCAGTCAGCTACGAGGCCAGCAACCACGCCCTCCCGCCCTGGAACTCGGTTACTATCCGGGCTCCGCATCACGGCGACGATCCAAGACGACATCACGAATACATCTGTTACTCGCTCACAACGGGGTAACCAATCTATGCCGCCTCAACAGATCAGCCGTCAACAACCACGCACCTCTCACCAGTCGCGTCCAAGTCTCTCCGAGCAGCAGCACCGCCGCGGTGCTGAGAAATCACCCCGGACCACGCCGACTCCCTCTCGGAACAGATCTGATCTGTATCAGTTTTCTTTCGGCTTGAAAGACACTGGTCAGGTCTACCAAAGTGAGTTATCAAAAACAGCTCGCGCTATGCTGCCCAAGAATGAACCTTGTGTGCAGAAGGCAACACCTCGGAGGATGCTGGGGATCTGATCATCTCCGACACCCCTGATGGAGTGGTCGTCCACTGGCCGGACACGAACCTCTCCACCGTTTTCCACGACAGCAAATCGCGCATGATCTCCACCATCTCCGTCAAGGTTCTCCCAAATCCCTTCCAAACGGGACGGGACCTCTCTCCAGATGCGACTTCCATGGTGCTGGTCGACTCCTACAAAGACGACGTTCATGACCCCGAGCGCGAGGTATACGCTGGGTGTAACACCTCTGGTGTTTAAATATGTTTAGGATAATCAAGAGAGGGAATTTAAACTTAATTAAAGACTTAATGAATCTTGAAAAGAAATCATTACCAAAGAACTTTTCAAAGACCATAAGTACTTGACATACACTTGGTATGAGCTGCCAGCTACCGGCACATGTTAATAGTCATGACAAAAGGCACCAAGTCAAAAACTTTTGTACATGTCAAACATTTTCACTTAAATGCTCCCAATCAATTTTTAAAGGTATAAACATGAGATGAAAAAAACACAAGGTCACACACCCTTTTTAAAGGAGCTCACCTTGGGCTATAAATAAAATAATATTTAGAGTGCTCCTAATGTTCTTTAGTAAAATAATTTTTAATGATTTAATGTTAGGGTTAAACACTTGGACTAATAAAGCTTGCAATTCTAATCATGGCCTCCGTGTGGCAATCTTCTGGTTTTAGAAATAAAATGAGATTTTGTTGACAACATGAGCTTTCATACAATACAAAGGTTGTAGTTTTTTTTTAGGATAAATCCATCAAGGTGACATCTCTGATTTTTTTTTTTAACTCACAAAAATAATGGAGGATTAAACTAATGCCAAAAGAACCTTAGAAATCAAATTTGTATCTAAGCTTGCAAATAATTAAAATACAAAGGATGTGAATTAATTAATATTTTAATATATGTCAAGTTGTTAATGACATAATTAAATTTGAGCACATAAAATAAATAAGCTTTTAACCTCCATGTATGTGACCATGTTTTAACTTTAAGTTAAAATAAGATTTTTACTCCTAAAATAAAAGGAGGTAGGACTTTAAATTGAAAACTCTCTTTCAGTATCGTACCTCTGATGTTTAGTGACACTAATGAAGGGTTTAATAAAGGAAGGAGAGGTTAAACAAAGTAATTAATAAAAGGAATTTGGAAGATAAGGCAAAACAATGGAAAGGAAGTTATGATTTTACCAACCTTTTGAAAAAGGGTGAAAACTTGTACTAACACTACAAAATGAGGAAGTTACTTAAAACTTGAGTTTTGGTCTTATGAAGAATGATTAGTATGCAAAATAAAGCACCTTCCCTTTACCACCTTGTTCGAAAAAGCTTTGTAAGCAATTCAAATTGTGGAAATTGAAATTGGATTAAAATTATGACTTGTAAAGAAAGCCCAAATTTTTCTAATATAACTTTTATGGGTAAAAATTTGATAAAAGACTAGGTCCCAAATGTTGAATTTACATCTGTTTCCCCATATTTTTGGAGTTGAATTGCTAGGGCTAAAAATTCATGCCAAATTCAAATTCAAGTCTTTTTGAATTTAAACTGCGTCGAAACCAAAACTATTTTACAACTTTTCAAACCTCCATTATAATAATGATGTTCTAAGGATTCATAATTTTTGGACCTTGGGAGCTATTTCTTTTGGAGCAAAGCTTTTAAATTGAAAATTTAAATCCTCCCTCTCTTACAGCCAGACCCCACCTGTCAGGGGCTCCTTCTACCTCCCTCTGCACTCGATTGGGCAGAAATGGCGGTAGCCTGCCAGGCCACTGGCCGTCCCTTGCGCCAGCTCCTCCCGAGCCCGGGCGAAAGGCCTATCCTTTCCCTCTCGGCCTCCTCCTATTTAAGCTCCGACTGCCAGCTTCGAAACCCTAGCCCCCTTCCCTCTCCAGAGCCGCCGCCTCCATTGCCGCCATGAAGCTCGGCTCGAGCTCGTTGTCGACGTCCTGCTGCCCCACGGCCTCCACCATGCCGCCCCAGTCCTTCTCCTCCACCTCGTCATCGCTCCCAGCCACCCACAAGCTCCCCCTTCCTTTCTCCTTCTTCCTCGCGGGGCTGAGCAAAGCAGAGCCGCCATTGTTGTCGCCGAGCTCGAGCTCAACGTGTCCACCCACCTCCGCCTACCCACCGGCCAAACCAACCCCATGGCGACCTTCCCCGCACCCCACTGATGCTCTCAGGCCCCTCCAACCGCAGCGCCTGTCGCCGTCCTCGTTGGAGTTGAAGCAGAGGCGGCTGCAGCGCTGCTGCTCACGTCGCCGGCCATCTCCGGTCCACCTCCGACCTCGCCGTTGCATCAAACCGGTCGTGGGTGAGTCCCTCGTCGCTCCCGTGCCCTCAGCCCGGCCAGTCCCGGCCTTCCCTCGCCGGAATTTGGACCGCCGTGGTCTCAGTTCCACCCAAGGACCCGATTGCAAATCGTGAAATCTTTTTAGGGTTCCCAATGCAAAAACCGAGGACCTATATATAATAGCCGAATTGCAGATCTAGGGTTGAAAGCTGTAAACTTCAAAATTCCACTAAAAATCGTAGAAAACTCGGAAAAATGTAAACTAAATTTCTATGGTCTCAGAATTTTGTCAATTTTAACTTGGTCACAGCATGTATATACTTTTATGGAATGGTTTAGGCTGCAAAAACTAAAATTGATAAATGAATTTTTGTGCATAACTAAAAATCTACAACTGCTATGGGTGTGATCTTTGGATATGTTGTTCCACCTATAGTCACTGATCTACAGTATCAATGTTGCATTGAGTTATATTTTCTAGCTTCAGATATAAATTGTTTAGTTTGTCTCAGCTGAAACCTTGTTCGAATTTTAGTAATTAATGCCTTCAACAAAAATTATCCAACTTTGTACAGTAGTGTATCCATGTTAGCAGATATCTTAGAAAAATGCTAAACCCCATTTTTAGCTCTGCTAACGTGCTTTAATAAATTGGGGTAAGAAGAAGAAGTAGCATTTGTTTAGCTCTTGTTTGCTACTAAAACTGAGTAACCAACTGATGCATGAGTTAAACATGACTTCTTTTTGCTCCAGTAAATAGTTCATATGGTTTTGCCATGTATTTATTTCTCTAGGATTTAAATATGTTTCCTAGCGGTGAAAATGCAATAATACTAAAAATAAAGTTTCTGAATGAAAATAATTTCTTTTGCTGCATACAAATAATCATATAGGTTCCACCAAAAATCATATAATTAAGAATTGAGAAACAAAGGAAAGTTGAAATCTTGCTTATAACTAAGAAATAAATAACAAAATCTATTCACATGTACTTGAATATAAACTTTTGGAAAATAATTAAATGAATCAAAAGCTGAACTGAGTCACCAAATGAGGAAATAAATTTGTGGTTTCATATATGTACACAGTCACCATCAAAGAGCTTGATGTTTAAACTAAAACAATCCCTGCTTACTTTGTGAAGTAAATAGTGTTCTAAATGAAAATGGCCTACCGGAGTTGGTTCTTGTTCCTAATTTATTCTTTTTCATTCATATGCATGTCATGTAGATGGCGCGCTAGCAGACGGTGACTAGAGCTTGTGCCCGCTGGAGTGGAGGTTGTTCTAGGAGGTGATGTGGACGTCAACTACGTCAACTTGGAGGCAGTCCTGAAGCCAGTTGCTGAGCAGAGATGACCAGAAGCCCTGGGCCAAGGTCCATAAGTGCCCAAGGCCCAATTAGCGCTAACCCTATGTAACACCCAGATTTCCAAGAAATCCGAATGCTTCCATATTTGCGCCCAGTATGTCCACAGAACACATATAGATTACAAATATTGAATCACAGAGAACACAATGCTCGAATAAAATAGTTTATATCAGAGTTTAACACAAGACATAGTCTTAAACAAATAACACAGCGGAAGACTTAATACTAATAAACGTCTTAACTAGGTAGAACCTCAAATCCAAAGGGACACCGACTGGTTGAGCACAGCTAGAAGTACGGCAGATCCTCCGGAAACTCAGCAAGTGACTGATCATTCACTGCTCCATCTGTTACCCATCCGGGATTTTGTTGAATAGTTGCAAGTGTAAGTAAACCATCTTACTTAACAAGTATAACACGGGTTATGCAAGAACAAAAGGCTGAACACGGTTAAACTGCAGTAACACTTTTAGTTGTTTCATTTTATTATCATCCAAATTACTATCAATGAGTAGATCCCAAATATAAACCCATTAATAAGGTATAAGTGATCATAGAACAAACCAATATCAACCACTAATATCATCTTCTAATCAAAAAGGATCCAGGCCGCTCGTGTCCGTGAGCACGGCTATCATGATAGATCAACACTCTGCAGAGGTTTCGCCCTTTACCCGCTGGTCACATAAATCCAAAAGAACTTATGTTACGAGGACTTTCACAAAACACCCTAACAAGCACAGTAGCCGTTTTGGTTCAACATAGGCAGCATAACCCGAGGCATCGAGATTGACGTACGCTCAGGGCGCAACGTGAGGGGGTCAATGGCATCCAGAGCGAGAGCGCAATCATCGCAACGTGTGAAGCTGCCGTACATCGGGCGCTTACATCACGGGACTTTGCCTAACGGGGCATAGCCAACGGATAAAACCGTCCTCGATGGATCAAACTATACCCTCACCCATGCACCCCACATACGCCTTTCGGTAACCACTGGCGAGCTAGAGACGTACAAGCTAGTTATCCAAGACCAGAGCCATTATAGTTCCAACGGCGGCGAACAAGTTCCTGGGTTGTCGCTTTAAGAACCGGACCTTATGGTGAGATATTAGAACAAAGCACAAAGTACATGCTCTAACTCCCAAGATCAAACCTTATAGAGACACTAGAACAAAGCACACAGCACATGCTCTAGTTCCCCGAACCATGTTGCTAAAAAGCATCTTTTAACCATCATTGAAGTGAACCATTAATTCAATATTGACATTAAAAATAAATGTTGGTTGCAGCGCGTAGCATAGTCTAACCATAATGCATAAAACCCTGGGTAAACAAGTAATAGGGTAAAGACTAGGAACATCCTTAATGGTTAACAGTATTAGACACATGCATATGATTTATGTGATTAATCGGTGTATAGGTAACAAGGATGGTCCGTGTTATACTTGCCTTCTTCAAAGAATTGGTGCTGCACCGGTTCTTTGAGAACGGGATCGTTGGCGAACTCGAACGGCTCGGCAACTACTCACATCGATCACCACACAAGCATCCACACATACATGCAAACAAGATATTTAATTAGAACAATACACCAAACATGAACAAAAGATGAAAAGAAGGTTTTAGAATTAATCTACGCTTCACTACGAACACGTGAGCGCGAAAATCACTCAAATCAGAGTTAAAACAGAGAAACTACGCTTAAAACGGGCTCTAGGGGCTTGCTGGTAAAGATTTTAGGCTTCCAGGGGTGTTTTTGCAAGAAACCAGGGACCTAAAACGTAATTTTGTATAAAAACCCGAGGGCTAACGAGTAAAAACGACTTCTAGGACGGCGGGCACTATTTTTCAAAAGAGCAGGGGCTAAACCGAAAGAAAAAGGACTTAGTTGTAAATACTTTTGAACTGCGCTGGACCGCGGGTTGATTTTTGAAAAACAAAGGGGCTCTTTTGCAAAATCGCCACGGCAACGGCTGGTTGCTGACGTGGGCCGACGTCACCGTGGACCGAACCGTGGACCGGCTTGAACCGCGGTTCACGGGAACCGTCTCGGTTTAGATCGGTTTTCAGATCTGGCTGTCGGTTTTGAATCTAACGGCTCAGAACAGATCGGGCTCTCGGCTCACCGGAGCACGGCGGCTCGCGGCGGCGCGCGGCCGGGGACCTCGCTGGAGTAGGCTCGGCTGGGGGCTAGGAAGCTCGGTTTCTCGCCGCGTTTGGCCCCAGAGGTAGAGGAGACGACGGGGAGTCGATTTTGGGGGTCTAGAGCGGGGATTGGGCAACGGTGGAGGCCGGCGGCGAGCGGAGGCGGGTGGAGAGCTCCGACGAGCTTGCGCGGGCGCTGCAGAGCGAAAGAGGGAGGGTTAAAGGTCTCGGCGAGTTCCTTACCACACGGCGAAACTCCTGGGCGAGGGATTGGCGGCAGAGCGGTGGCGAGGCGGCGAGTTAGCGATGGCGGCTCAAACTCTAGGGCGGCGGCTAGGGTTTGGCGCGTCGGGCACTGGTGGCGCAAAAGGGTAGGTGGCGGAGCTATTTATGGGCTAGGGGAACCTTGGCGTGCGCTCCAAGTCGCGAGGAGTCCAAGCTCGGCACGACGGCGCGGCGCGGTTCGGGCGGAGGAGTCCTGGCCGCGTACGGCGAGAGGAGGAAGGAGGAGCTGACGGGTGGGACCCACTGGTCAGCGGCAGCGAGCGAAGGAAGGAAGCACCGACAGGTGGGCCTGGTCTGTCAGCGGCTGCGAGCTGCTAGCTGGGCTGCGGGGTGGGCTGGCGCGGAGGAGCTGGGCCATGGTAGCTGGGCCGCGCAGAGGAAAGAACTGGGCTGCGCAGAGAGCTGGCTGGGCCGATCGAGAGGAAAAGGAGAAAAGGCTGGGCTGAAAAGAGAGAGAGAAAAAGAGAGAGAAAAGAAAAGGTTTTTCTTTTATTCAAACACTCATTTGAATTCAAATTCAAATTCAAATTTGAATTCAATCAATCAAAAATAAATGCACCAGCATGAATGCAACAATAATGTTTCTATACCCTATATTTGCTTTTAATTATTCAAACATTTTATTTTCCTACATTATTTATGAGCAATCAAATATAAAAACCAATTAATTACTAATTTTTTTAAATAAGGCATTTTTAGGGTGTTACACCCTACCGCTCTCAAGGCAAGCCCCGGAGCATAACCTAACTCTTAAACTATGCAACTATGATTTATTATGCTTGTGCATTTATATTTCAAGGAGTTGTATGAATACCCTAGTTGCATAATTCTAGCACCTATGTCTTGAAATACTAGTATGATAAGGTCGGTAGAGCAATGCCTTAGGACCATTACAAGTCGAGTGATTTCCTGTCACTCGCGAGATATAGGAGTTGCTTGTCTTTACTTATGTTGGAATCATAAGGATGGACGGGTGGGATGGTATGTGTAGATCTCCTGTCCGTGTATGATAATTGGATTAAGGTCGAAACGTGTGGTTCTGTGTGTCATGTTTTTGAACGTACCACACGCATGCCGACCTATGGGAATCGGTAAGCCCGGTACCAGATTGAAGCAGCTAGGACCGATAGCCATCTCTCCTTGGAAATATTTTGTTTCCCTTGCCGTACACATGTGGATATATGTGTGATGCCGTGAGTGAAGCAGTAAACCTTTATCCTAAGGGAGTAGACCTGGCGTCGAATTGTGGATTGATGGGAAAGGTTGGGAAGTGGTTGTGCCTTTTATAGCAAGCATTATCCGTGTGTGTCGGGTTTCCCTGGCCAGGTAGCAAAAATTCGGTTCGAATTGTCTGCTTCTCGCGGTTAATGAGACTGCTTGACCGCTGTGCTGCATTGAGTAACAAGTGGAACTACGAGGATGATGAACTTGTTGTATGTACTAAATTGGATTGCACCACTTGTATGCTTAGAGAAGATGCTAATCTAGAATGGTTAACTCTACTAGAATTTGATGCTAAAATTTTGAAAGTAAGGATCCACTCTTAGTAGCTTTCTGGCAAAACAAACCCACCAGCCAAAAGCCTCTCATGTCTAGAAGTCGGTGATGTAGTTTTCACCCGACGGGTAAGCCTTGCTGAATATTAGTATACTCAGCCTTGCTTGTTGCTATTTATTTCAGGTACTACTTTGGATGAGGCAGTGAGTTCCGTCACTTGGCCTACCCAGGTTCCTCCTGGCTGGCATGTCGAGTGGGTTCCGTCCTCTTCCGAGGATCGGGAGGAGTAGCATCATGGCCGGCTTCATCGTGGTGTTGCTATGTATCGTTGTTAGTTTTAATTTTCCGCTGCAATGAACTCTCGCACTTTGATTTGAAATTCGAACTTGGTTTGTAATAATTTGATGATACTATTTATGTAAGCTGTATTTGTAGAATGTTGTAATTTCTGGGACTCACTTTCGTGTGGGCGCGCGTGTTGTTTCGATCGTGAAAGTACGTGGTTAATCGGGTATAATCTGATGGCGCTCCAGCTTATTCCGGATTAAGTGCCTGACTGCTTAATTAGTGGTCCAGGGGTACTTAACTTGGAATAATTTCGGAGTGGTCCGCCACAGCTGGCATCAGAGCCGAAACATGCGCACCAGAGAGAGCAACAGACCCTAAATAAACAGTTTTTGAATAAAACTTGCCAACTCTTGCTTCCGCCGCGCACTTGCGATGGAATGCTATCCATAGGATCGCTAAGGATTATATATAGAACGTGAAGCCTATGTGGGTTAAGGGATCACGATATGATATGTGGCTAATTATATATATTATACTGACTCCCTTCACATTTCATTCTGTCATTTATTTTTCGCAATGGTGGGCGCAAGGTACAGCGATTGCTGTAATGTACCACGACACTATATGAAAATATAGTGGCGACACATAGTCAATACGCTGTGATGGTGTATGAAACTAGAATAGCATGGTGGGCGCAAGGTACGGCGATTGCTGTAGCGTACCATGGCATCATATGCAAATATGATGGCGGCTTGTCAATAGGTTGCCTTAGTGACATATGAAGCATTGCCCGTTCAATGTAGAACGTTCGGGTGCTACCACTATAGTGGGTGGTAATGAATGGGGACGCTTCCGTGAGTGCTGGCATAGGAGGTTCATTATAATTGTTCTAGAATGGAATTTTCTGCAGGTACACTAACCACGATTCTGTAAGTTGAACGGTTAGAAAAGTTGGGCTAGTTAATATAGGGAGAGACGAATATTGCCTAGCCACCGACATTGACTCCGTAGGCCAAAAGTTTATTGGCACGTGTGTTTGGTGAGAACGAATAGGTCGCTCATGCATCTTTAATTCTCTAAAACTCCAATGAATAATGTTGTATGCTCAGTGAACTATCCGTCACGAAAATTGAAACTTATCCAATGAAATGTGTTGAAACCTCGAAGAGAACAGTTATGATTGCAATCGTTAATTCGAGCCTGAAAACCTAGTCAAATGCAAAAATGTGCAATATAAAAGTTGTTTGAAATGTTATCTAGTTTCTACTGTCAAAATATCAGAGAAATTCATGAAGTAGAACTTGAGTTATGCTCAAAATGGAAACCCCCTGTCTGCTGAAATTTTCTGGGAACAACAAGTGAGAAATCAAATTTTTACACCCTCTTAACAGCAGTTTCTGCCCGAGACTTCAATATGAAACTTGTTTGTCCTGGCTGGCATGTCGAGTGGGTTCCGTCCTCTTCTGAGGATCGGGAGGAGTAGCACCATGGCCGGCTTCATCGTGGTGTTAATATGTATCGTTGTTAGTTTTAATTTTCCGCTGCAATGAACTCTCGCACTTTGATTTGAAATTCGAACTTGGTTTGTAATAATTTGATGATACTATTTATGTAAGCTGTATTTGTAGAATGTTGTAATTTCTAGGACTCACCTTCGTGTGGGCATGCGTGTTGTTTCGATCGTGAAAGTACGTGGTTAATCGGGTATAATCCGACGGCGCTCCAGCTTATTCCGGATTAAGTGCCTGACTGCTTAATTAGTGGTACAGGGGTACTTAACTTGGAATAATTTCGGAGTGGTCCACCACACTGGGGCAGGGGGCTCAGAAGTCAACCGACATCTCGCCGAGGAGTTCGAGCAGGAAGGGGGCGCCTTTGCCAGCCCAACCGTCAATATCGTCAAGGCCAAACATCTCCTTGAAGGTGTTGAAGACCACCCCGTGATCGCCGAGGCTAAAGGTCTCCTGGAGGTGGCCGCAATCCAGACCAACAAGCTCGATCCCCTACGATCGATGACTCATGCGTCGGGAGGAAGTCGTAGCCACCACTCCGGTCGGGACAAGAGCCACTATGGCAGCTCGAGCCAAAGGCATGTTCAACATGATGATCGTGAAGCCAGTAGCGGAAGCCACGCTAACCCTTCATACAACCTTTCTGCGAAGCCCAAGCAAAAAGATGCAAGGAACCGCCTTGTCGAGATGCGTAGGGAGCACAACGCCAAGTATGATGGCATCCGTGCCTTCTCCAACGACATATGAACCTACAAGTAAAGCATCCGGTGTCGACAAGTACGATGGCAATTCGGATCCCAATCTCTGGTTGCGTCGATACTCTGCAGCGATTTAAGCGTCAGGGGGGATGACAAGGCCAAACTCCTATACTTCGCCGTCGCCATGGAGGCCTCCCCCCTCACCTGGTTGGAAGCCCTCCCCAAACGCTCCATCGAAAGTTGGCATGCCCTCAAAAAGGAGTTTGTCAACAACTTCCAAGGCTCTACTGATCACCTCAGGACAAAGTACGACCTCGCCACTTGCAAGCAGAAGCCCGATGAAAGCCTGCGCGACTACAATCATCGTTTCTGGGCGAAAAAATCCAAGTGCGTCCAACTCAAGGATGAAGAAATCATCACCGTGTTCCAGCAAGGCATCCATGACCGCTACGAGGTCCGCCAGCTTTGCAGAAACAAGCCTAAGATGCTGAAAGAACTCTGAGATCTCATCGACACATGGGCTGACGCGGAGGATGAAGAACAAGAGCGTTCTGGCAAGCGCAACCGCGGCGGCAGCAACAACATCGACCGCAAGCCTCAAGATGGCAAGCAACACCAAGACTCCTATAGCTGCAACCAGGGCAACCACCGCAAGCGGCATCCAGGAGAAACGGTGGCCGCGATCCAAAAGGCACCAAAGAAGGCCACAGCGTAGCAGCGGAAGGATGAATTCAAGAAGCTCCTCCACAAACGTTGCCCCCTCCACCCCGATGGCAAGCACACAATCTATGAGTGCTATTGGCTCTGATCAGGGCTAGGAGCTCCTCCTCTTGAGAAGAAGAAGAAGAGGGACGACGGAGATGGCAATGACAAGGAAGACAAGACAGACGAGGGTTTCCCTCGGGTCCAAAACCAAGTCAACGTCATCCTCGGCGGCAACTACGGCAGCGACTCCAGGTGAACTCGGAAGAAGACCGAGCGTGAGATCCTGGCCATAGAATCAGAGGTCCGCACACCCATCAAGTGGTCGGACCACCCGATCACATTCACCAAGGCCGACCAGTGGTGTTCTTTCCCCCAGCTGGGATGTTACCCCTTGGTCCTGGACGCCATCATGAGCGGGTCACGTGTAGTCAGAACGCTCATCGATGGGGGCAGCAACCTCAATGTTATCTTCGCCAAGACTCTCAAGATTGTTAACCTGTGAGAAATTAGAGTCTTTTCCTCCAACCCTAGATGGGTGGGCATATAGTGATATACATGGGCCATACATGGGCCTCTCCATGGGCCACAATATACACTTTCACATATATACTCTAACACCCCCCGCAGTCTGAACTACCGGTGCAACGGAGTTCAACACTGGAAACAGAGTACAAGAAGAGACACAACACCCTCCCCTCCTATAGTCACAACTAGCCACTAGTAACGTTGAGACTGGAGCGAAACTCTGAGAACGTCGAGGAGGGCAGCCCCTTTGTGAAGATGTCCGCAAACTGAGAGGTGGTCGGGACATGAAGCACCCGAACGTGGCCGATGGCAATCCGGTCTCGAACGAAGTGTAGGTCGAGCTCCACATGCTTCGTCCGCTGGTGCTGGACGGGGTTAGTGGAGAGGTACACAGCGCTGACATTGTCGCAGCAGACGAGGGTGCTCTTGAGGAGCGGACTGTAGAGCTCCGTCAAGAGCTACCAAAGCCAGGACGCCTCGGCAACGTCGTTGGCCACGGCGTGGTACTTTGCCTCTGCACTCGAACAGGAGACGACCGGCTGGCGCTTGGACGACCAAGAGACCAGGTTGCCGCCAAGGAAAACGGCATACCCAGAGGTGGATCGTCGAGTGTCCGGACAACCTGCCCAGTCAGCGTCGGTGTAGACCACGAGCTCTGTGGAGGGAGATCGGTGAAGAACCAGCCCATAGTCAACAGTGCCGCGGACGTAGCGGAGGAGCCACTTCAGAGCGGCAAGATGCGATTCCCGTGGGTCATGCATGTGAAGACAGACTAGCTGGATAGCATAGGTGATATCTGGCAGGGTGAAGGTGAGGTACTGCAAGGCACCGACAAGACTCCGGTAGGCAGTCAGATCTGCAAGAGGAGCACCCCCATCCGCTGAGAGTTTGGCGTGAGTGTCAACAGGAGTAGAGCATGGCTTGCAGTCGGTCATCCTGGCTCGCTCCAGGATATCCAGTGCATACTGACGCCGGTGGAGAAAGAGGCCTGAACCATGGGGCTCAACAGTAACACCCAAGAAGTGGTGAAGGGTACCCAGATCCTTAATGGCAAACTCCTGCTGCAGTGACTGTATGATCCTCTGAAGCAACGTCTGACTAGAGACAGTGAGAATGATGTCATCAACGTAGAGCAGTAGATATGCAGTCTCAGTGCCGTGCCGGTAGACGAACAGAGAAGTATCGGACTTGCATTCAGTGAATCCCAAAGGGAGCAAGAACGAGGCAAACCTAGAGTACCATGCTCTGGGAGCCTGCTTCAGGCCATAGAGAGATTTGTTGAGCCGACAAACCATTTTCGGACGGCTGGAGTCCGCAAACCCCGCTGGCTGACTGCAATAGACGGTCTCTGTCAGAGTGCCATGAAGGAACGTATTCTTCACATCCAGCTGATGCATCGGCCAAGACTGCGAGAGAGCTATCGGGAGCACCGTGCGGACTATCGCAGGCTTGACCACCGGACTGAAAGTCTCAGTATAATCCACGCCAGGGCGCTAGGTGAACCCTTGAAGGACCCAGCGAGCCTTGTATCGCTCCAAGGATCCATCAGCTTGACGCTTATGTGTCTAGATCCACTTGCCAGTGATGACAATGCGAGCCGATGGGCGCGGTACAAGGTCCCACGTCTGGTTGGCAATCAGGACAGTGTACTCCTCCTCCATCGCCCGACGCCAGTTGGGGTCGGCCAGGGTGTCACGGACAGAGGAGGGTATCGGCGAGATGCCCGGTTCACCCTCTGTGGCAGAGAGAGTAACTAGGAGAAGAATGCTGGCGGTCCATCGGGTCACCATGGGGTGACTGTGGTCGGGGTCCCGATGGACGACCGATGGGTGGTACACGCCCGGTTCAACGCGAGAACGGATCCGAGCGTGGACCGGCTGCTCCGATGGAGCTGGTGACGGTCGAGACAAGGCCAGGGGAGTCGGTGAGGCAGGTGGCGGCGACGGGAGTGGTGCCTGCACCACCCGTCGTAGGTAGATCTGTACGGGCTGCCAAGAGCGCACAGGGAACCCCGGGGGGACGGGTGGCGCAGGAAGGGGCATCGGGGCCACACATGGCGCGGGAGAGGGCGCCGGTGGTATGAGATAAGACTCCGGGGCCGCGCGTGGCGCAGGTGGAGACTCCGGGGCCACGCGTGGCATGGGAGGAGACTCCGGGGCCGCCCGTGAGGTGACGGGTGGCGCCGAGAGTGGTGCCACCGAGTCCGGAGTACCTGCAGGAAAGGGAAAGATAGAAACAGGTGGCTGGACCACCGGGTTAGTCGAAAACATAGACTCCAGCTCGTGGTGAGAAGATGGTGTGGAGGAGGTGGAGTAGGGGAAATCGGACTCGTCAAACACAATGTGTCGGGAGATGAGAACATGATGGGAAGTGAGGTCAAAGCAACGGTACCCCTTATGGTTAGGGGAGTAACCCAAGAACACACATAGAGCCGAGCAGGGGGCCAGCTTGTGAGGAGTGGTGGCTGAGGTGTTAGGATAGCAGGCACACCCGAAGACACAAAGGTGGTCGTAGCTAGGAGGGGTACCAAAGAGAGCATGGTGAGGAGTGGGAGCAGGAGTGGCTATGGAAGGAAGGCGGTTGAGTAGGTATGTAGCTGTGTGAAGAGCCTCAGCCCAGAAACGAGGAGGAAGAGAAGTCTGGATAAGAAGGATGCAAATGACATCGTTTGTGGTGCGAATCATCCGCTCAGCTCTGCCATTATGAGAAGAGGTATGAGGACAGGACATACGGAGATGAATCCCCTGAGAGAAAGAAGTCACGGGAGGTGTGATTGTCAAATTCACGACCGTTGTCACACTGAACAGCCTTGACAGTCCGGCCAAACTGGGTGGAGACCCAAGCAAAGAAGTGGAGAAGGGTGGTGAAAGCCTCAGATTTGGCACGCAAAGGAAATGTCCAACAGTAGTGAGAAAAATCATCAACCACCACAAGATAATATTTATAACCAGAAATGCTCAGTACAGGGGATGTCCACAAATCAAAATGGACAAGGTCAAAAACACGACTAGCATGTGAAGAAGAAGATGAAAAAGGTAATCTAACATGACGACCTAACTGGCACGCATGACAAAGGTGCTCATTAGGAGCCCTAGTACAAGGGAGATTTGCACTATTGTAACACCCAGATTTCCAAGAAATCCGAATGCTTCCATATGTGTGCCCAGGATGTCCACAGAACACATATAGATTACAAATATTGAATCACAGAGAACACAATGCTCGAATAAAATAGTTTATATCAGAGGTTAACACAAGACATAGTCTTAAACAAATAACACAGCGGAAGTCTTAATATTATTAAACGTCTTAACTAGATAGAGCCTCAAGTCCACAGGGACACCGACTGGTTGAACACAGCTAGAAGTACGGCAGATCCTCCGGAAACTCAGCAAGCGACTGATCAACCAATGCTCCATCTGTTACCCATCCGGGATTTTGTTGAATAGTTGCAAGTGTAAGTAAACCATCTTACTTAACAAGTATAACACGGGTTATGCAAGGACAAAAGGCTTGACACGGTTGAACTGCAGTAGCACTTTTAGTTGTTTCATTTTATTATCATCTGATTTACTACAAATGAGTAGAATCACAAGTATAAACCCATTAATAAGGTATAAGTGATTATAGAACAAACCAACATCAACCACTAATATCATCTTCTAATCAAAAAGGATCCAGGCCGCTTGTGTCCGTGAGCACGGCTATCATGATAGATCAACACTCTGCAGAGGTTTCATCCTTTACCCGCCGGTCACATAAATCCAAAAGAACTTATGTTACGAGGACTTTCACAAAACACCCTAACAAGCACAGTAGCCGTTTTGGTTCAACATAGGCAGCATAACCCGAGGCATCGAGATTGACGTACGCTCAGGGCGCAACGTGAGGGGGTCAATGGCGTCCAGAGCGAGAGCGCAATCATCGCAACGTGTGAAGCTGCCGTACATCGGGCGCCTACATCACGGGACTTTGCCTAACGGGGCATAGCCAACGGATAAAACCGTCCTCGATGGATCAAACTATACTCTCACCCATGCTCCCCACATACGCCTTTCGGTAACCACTGGCGAGCTAGAGACGTACAAGCTAATTATCCAAGACCAGAGCCATTATAGTTCCAACGGCGGCGAACAGGTTCCTGGGTTGTCGCTTTAAGAACCGGACCTTATGGAGAGACATTAGAACAAAGCACGAAGCACATGCTCTAATTCCCTAGATCAAACCTTATAGAGACACTAGAACAAAGCACACAGCACATGCTCTAGTTCCCCGAACCATGTTGCTAAAAAGCATCTTTTAACCATCATTGAAGTGAACCATTAATTCAGTATTGACATTAAAAATAAATGTTGGTTGCAGCGCGTAGCATAGCCTAACCATAATGCATAAAACCCCGGGTAACAAGGAATAAGGTAAAGACTAGGAACATCCTTAGTGGTTAACAGTATTAGACACATGCATATGATTTATGTGATTAATCGGTGTATAGGTAACAAGGATGGTCCGTGTTATATTTGCCTTCCTCAGTGAACTGCTGCTGCTCCTGCTCTTTGGGAACGGGATCGTCAGCAAACTCGAACGGCTCGACAACTACTCACAATGATCACCACACAAGCATCCACACATACATGCAAACAAGATATTTAATTAGAATAGTACACCAAGCATAAACAAAATATGAAAAGAAGGCTTTAGAGTTACTCTACGCTTCACTACGAACACATGAGCGCGAAAATCACTCAAATCGGAGTTAAAACGGAGAAACTACGATTAAAACGGGCTCTAGGGGCTTGCTGGTAAAGGTTTTAGGCTTCCAGGGGTGTTTTTGAAAGAAACCAGGGACCTAAAACATAATTTCGTATAAAAACACGAGGGCTGCGGGGTAAAACTGCCATCTAGGACGGCGGGCACTATTTTTCAAAAGAACAGGGGCTAAACCGAAAGAAAAAGGACTTGGTTGTAAATACTTTTGTACTGCGCTGGACCGCGGGTTGATTTCTAGAAAACAGAGGGGCTCTTTTGCAAAACAGCCACGGCGACGGCTAGATGCTGACGTTGGCTGACGTCACCGTGGACCGGACTATGGACCGGCCCTGAACCGTGGTTCACTGGTTCACGGTGAACCGGCTCGGTTTAGATGGGTTTTCAGATCTGGCCGTCGATTTCGAATCTAACGGCTGAGATTAGATCGGGCGCTCTGCTCACCGGAAACGGCGGCTCGCGGCAGCGTGCGGCCGGAGATTCGCCGGAGTTGGCTCGGCTGGGGGCTAGGAAGCTCCTTTTCTCGCCGCGTTTGGTCCTAGAGATAGAGGAGAGAACGTGGGTTCGGTTTTGGGGGTCAGGGGAGAGGTTTAGACTGCGGTGGTGGCCGGCGGCGAGCGGAGGCGGGTGGAGAGCTCCGACGAGCTTGCGCAGGCGCTGCAGAGCGATAGAGGAGGAGAAAAGTGGCTTGGCGTGTTCCTTACATGCTCGCGAAGCTCCAGAGATGGCTCTTGTCGACAAAGGCGCGGCGGAGCGTCGGATTAGCGGCGGCGGCGTGGAAGCTTGGCGGCGGCGCTAGGGTTTCGGCTAGGGTTGGGCTACGGCTCGAAGGAGGGGTTGGCGGCGGCTTATAAAGGGGCTAGGCGTCCTCGGCATGCGCTCCAAGCCGGGGAGTCCGGGCACGGCACGGCGACGCGACGGCGCGGATCGGGGAGAGTCCCGTCCGCGTACGGCGAGAGGTAGAAGACGCGGCTGACGGGTGGGCCCAGGCGGTCAGCGGCTGCGGCGGAAGAAGAAAGGCGCCGACAGGTGGGGCCACGCTGTCAGCCGCAGCGGAAGAGAAAGGAGGCGCGCGGAGCTGGGCTGGGCTGCTTGCTGGGCCGCGCAGAGAAAGAAAAAGATGGGCCGCGCGAAGAGAGAAGAAAAAGGGTTGGGTCGCGCGGGAAAGAGAGAAAGAGAAAGGCTGCTGGGCTGAAAAGGAAGAAAGAAAAAGAGAGAAAAAGAAAAGGTTTTTCTTTAATTCAAACACTCATTTGAATTCACATTCAAATTCAAATTTGAATTCAACAATCAAAAACAAATGCACCAGTATGAATGCAACAATAATGTTTCTATACCCTATATTTGCTTTTAATTATTCAAAAATTTTATTTTCCTACATTAATTATGAGCACTTCAATATAAAAAGCCAATTAATTACTAAATTTTAAATAGGGCATTTTTAGGGTGTTACAACTATGGCTGAGGCGAGCCAAAACGCCGCACCCGGGATGGCCGAGCCGGTGGTGCCAGGTCGTGGAAGTAGAGGTGGTGGTGAAAGCAGCGGATGAAGAGAAAGGCGGGGCTGTGGCAGCAGAAGACAGAAGCTGAAATGTGTAGAGGGGACCCGCGCTGTCACATCGGAGGAGTGGGCACCGGGAAGCCAAATTCTTCACAGTAAGACAAGAAGAGTCAAATTCGACAGAACAAGAATTGTTAGAAGTAAATTGACGAATGGAAAGGAGGTTATGAACCATTTATGGGGCAACAAGGACATTGGAAAGACGAAAAGGACCAGGAGAAGAATCCAAAGACGTGACAGAAGACAAGAACCATTGCCGACCATGATAGAAGAAGGACAGGAGGGAGGTGGGGTATGGACAGAGGAAAGAATACCAGGATTGGGCGTGGTGTGGTAGGAGTCAGCCCCATGGTACTGAAGGAGTGGGCCAGCGCGTTCTGGTCCCAACCCCCAGCCCAGACTGGAGACTGAGTGGGCTGAGGGGAGGAGGTCCAGGGCACCAGAGCCGGGCTCACCGGGCCGGCAAGCATGGCCGCGGGCTGGTGCTGCGGGCGAGGTGCGCCCACCTGGCCCGGAAGTGGCCACATGGATATACGTCCTGACCATGGGTTGTTGAAGGATGGCCAGGACATGCCTCCAGGAGTGGGTGGGCCGGGTGTAGGAGATGGAGATCCCCGGTGGCCACCACCGCTCCCAGTGCCACCCTCACGATTCCCCAGCGACGGCGCCCACCACCACGCCCCCCCACCGTGCGGCCCGAGGGGAGGGGCACCAAGAAGGGAGGTGGCTGGTGGGGTCGGTGAGGGAGGTGGTGCCGAGGAAGCAGGTGGTGTCGAGGAGGCAGCTGGAGCGGCAACGAGCGCAGTCGACGAGGAAGACGAAGCATCCCGATGGGTCCGGGTGAGCTCCTCCAGGAGCAGGTCGTCCCCGACCTCTAGGTAGGTGGGGAAGATCTTCTGGCGAGTGATCCATGTCCTCAGATGGTCATATGAGGGGTCGAGACCATGCAGGACACTAAGCACAAGCATGTGGTTAGCCACCGGGAAACCAAGGTCTTGAATGTCGTCGGCCATGGTCTTCGTCTTACGATAGTACTCGTCAATGGAGAGGTCGCCCTGTTGCTGGTGGTGGAAGGCCGCATCGAGCTGGAGAGCACAAGACTCGGTGTTGCTGAGAAACTAGTGCTCGATCACCAGCCAGGCCTGACGGGCGGTCCCTCCGGGAGTCTTGATGTTCTCCCGGATGTCGAGGGACACGGTCCCATAGATCCAGGAGAGTGCGACGTGTCGATGAGCTGCCAGGCCGTGTCTTGCTCCGCAACAGGGATGTCGTCGAGGACGTGGTCGTTGAGGGCGTACCGGCAGAGAGCAAGAAGGACTTGGTCCCGCCAGCGACTGTAGAGGGTGGGCCCAAACTCAAGCACGACAGTGACTAAGGCCTGAAGGTTTTGGACCGCAACAGCCTGGTGGGAGGTAGATGCGCCAGAGTCGGGGGAGTGGACGACGGGCTGCGTGTTGGAGGTGATGTGGAGGTAGCGCTCGGCCACGGCAACTCGACAAGCGAGGGTGTCGGCAGCAGAGACACGCTCCTGTGCTACTGCGGCCTCAGATTTGGCCGCAAGGAGAGCAGCCGCAAGGGCAGCGTCAGCCGATGCAGCACCGGCGGAGGCGGGCTGCTTCCCTATGTCGATGACGGGGCGCCGGCGGACCGCGTAACTGGCCGGGCCCGCGGTGGCTGCAAGGGCCTCGAGCCCGGCAGGATCCGCGATGCCCGCCGCGCTCGAGAGGGGTAGGAGCTCCTTATGGTAGTGGCCAGCCGTGGCAGCAGATCTGCGCCGACAACCCCTGCAGGAAGTGTCGGCTGGTGGCCGGCGCCTGTGCTCGGAGATGGGGGAGGTGGCGGCGGCAGAAGGCCCCCTGCACCCATGGCGGTGGCGGTGAGGTCGGGTGTAGGGGCCTGATGGGCGGCGGCGGCCAGATATGGGCCAAGAGGAGGGTCCTCGCCCGCGTTAGCGCCAGCTTCCCCCGCGGCCGCGATGGCCTCCCGATTTTGGTTCTGAGCCAACCACGAAAGTTGTAGAGTACGAAATTTTCGAGTTACTGACCAAATTGGAGCATCTAACTTGACTTCTACTGGAGGATATGATTTTTCTTCCAAAACTGCTTGCTGATATGTTATCCTTACGCGGTAAACTTCATTACATTGCCACGTTATATCTTGTCATTGATTTATGCAAGCTTATGAATTGTGTCTAATACAAGTACCTACTGCAGATGGCTATCACTCGCAGCGGTTACGATGCTAGCGGATCCAACGCTAACCAGCAAGGGGCGTAAGGGCAACAGCCACCACCACCACCGCCACCACATCAACCCCCAACGTGGCAGCAGCTGTATGCCACCCAAATGGAGATCCTCCGTAATCTGCAGCACCAGCAATAGATGATGCAGCAGCAAAGTGGTCCACGTGCCCCTCCACCTCAAGTGGCCCAGTACGAGGACTGCTTGGCTACACCCTTCGGTGTTCTCTAGAGCCGAGGAGCCCTTGGAAGCTGATGCATGGATTCGGGCCATCGAATCCAAGTTCTCCATCCTGGCTACGCCTTGCACTCCAAACTGCAAGGTGGTCTTTGCGGCGCAGCAGCTCCGTGGCACAGCTCTCCTGTGGTGGGAGAACTATCTGCCTCTTCAGGAGGAGAACCATGTCATTGAGTGGGAGGAATTCAAGACTGCCTTCAAAGCCCACCACATTCCTGCTGGGTTGGTTGAGGGGAAGTTTAATGAGTTCCTGGCTCTGACTCAGGTAACCCACACTATGCTCCAGTACTCCCAGGCCTTCAATGGTCTGTGTCCTTATGTGGGTCATCATACTGACTCCAATGAGAAGAAGATGGAGAGGTTCCGTCGGGGCCTCAATACCAAGCTCAAGGCCCAGCTGACCACTACACGAGTTGCCACATATGGGGAACTTGTGAACATTGCCATTGCCCAGGAAGATGCTAACATGGTTCACAGGGCCAAGAAGAAAAGGAAGGCTCCCGCTGGACCTTCGGGTGGACAGCCTCAGAGGTTCTGTCTAGTTCCACCGGCTGCACCGCAGGGACAGCCAAGGGCGCCTCAGGGTGGACGTTGGGTTGCCAGGCCACCACAACAGGGTGTGCCTCATTTCCCTCCACCGCCGCAGCAGCAACAGGCGCCGAGGCAAAATGTGCAGCAGCCGCTTCGTCCTGGAGGTGGCTACCAATGCTTCAAGTGTGGCAGCAACAGCCATTTCATCAAGGACTGCCATAGAACAAGCCGCAGAACCAGCGTCCTGGAAATTAGCAGAACAAGGGCAAACAACAGCCAGTCCAAGTCAGGCAGGGAAGGCTCAACTACACCACCCTGGCTGACCTACCTGAGGGAGTACCAGACATGTCTGGTACCTTCCCTATCCACAACCAACCTGCTGTGATGTTGTTTGATTTCGGGGCAACACATAGTTTTATAAGCACAAGGTTTAGTGCAAAATGTGGGTTAAAATCATATCACACCAAAACAGCATATGTGATATCAACAGCGGGAGGTAAAATAGCATCCAACCAAGTCACTCGAAAAGTACCAATCAAGCTGGGTTGTAAAGTGTTTCCTACTAATTTAATTCTGCTTGGGTTGGAAGGAATTGATATTGTTTTGGGGGCAAATTGGATGACTCAACATAAGGTTGTGCTAGATGTTGCCGAAAGGGTTGTGGAAATAAACTCGCCTACACATGGCCCTACTGCACTATACCTGCCACACCGGAAATGCGCCAATGCGTGTGCTTACACCATGGTAGAAACACAACTAAAAGACATTCCGGTGGTATGTGAGTATGCCGATGTTTTTCCGGATGACTTACCTGGGATGCCGTCGGACAGGGACATTGAATTTGTGATTGAACTTCAACCTGGCACAACACCTATATCAAAGAGACCCTATAGAATGCCACCCAATGAATTGGCTGAAACAAAAATTCAACTCCAAGAACTGCTAGACAAGGGTTTCATCCGTCCTAGTGTGTCAGCATGGGTTGTCCAGCTATCTTTGTGAAGAAGAAGGATCATTCCTTGAGGTTGTGTATTGACTACCGGCCTCTTAATGCGGTGACCATTAAAAACAAGTATCCACTTCCCCGTATTGATGTCCTTTTTGATCAACTAGCTGGTGCCAGAGTGTTCTCTAAGATTGATCTTCGCTCTGGCTATCACCAAATAAAGATTCGTCCTTGTGACATTCCCAAGACTGCCTTTTCTACCCGCTACGACTTTATGAATTCTTGGCCATGTCATTTGGGCTCACAAATGCCCCAGCCTACTTCATGTACCTCATGAATTCGGTCTTCATGTCCGATTTTGACAAGTTTGTTGTGGTCTTTATTGATGACATCCTTATATATTCCAAGAATGAGGAAGAGCATGCCGAACACCTTCGCATTGTTCTTCAGAGATTGAGAGACCATCAACTCTACGCCAAGATCTCCAAATGTGAATTCTGGCTAGAATGTGTGAAATTCTTGGGTCACACAGTTTCCAAGGATGGTATATCCGTGGATCCAAACAAGGTGCAGGAGGTGATGGATTGGCAACCACCTACCTCTGTCCATGAGATTCGGAGTTTTCTGGGTCTAGCTGGTTACTATCACTGCTTCATTCCGGATTTCTCTCGGATTGCTAAACCCATGACCGAACTGTTAAAGAAGGGAGTCAAATTTGAGTGGAGTGACAAATGTGAAGAAGCTTTCCATACTTTGAGAAAACATTTAACTTCAGCCCCAGTTTTAGCTCAACCCGCCAGCACCAAGCCCTATGATGTCTATTGTGATGCTTCGGGCACTGGACTTGGTTGTGTCCTTATGCAAGAGAACCGGGTCATTGCTTATGCTTCCCGAGCACTCCGGTCGCATGAGCAAAATTACCCTACGCATGATCTTGAGTTAGCAGCGGTTATTCATGCTCTCAAGATTTGGAGACACTACCTAATGGGTGTTCCATGCAACATATACACCGATCACAAGAGCCTCAAATATGTCTTCACTCAGGCACATTTGAATTTGAGACAGCAAAGATAGTTGGAGTTGGCAAAGGACTATGATCTTAGTGTGCATTATCACCCCGGGAAGGCTAATGTGGTTGCGGATGCACTAAGCCACAAGGCTCGCTGTCACTGCCTTTCCATGGAGTCCTACGCTGACACCTTGTGCCATGAAATAGCAAGGCTCAACTTGGAGATTGTTCCTCATGGGTACTTCAACCATATCTCTATTGAACCAACCTTGCACGATCCGATTGTTGAGGCCCAATTAAATGATGCAAAGGTTAAAATCCTCAAAAGAAAATTGGCAAAAGGGAAGGAAAAATATATATGTTTCCGGCTAGATGGGCAGGGAGTGATGTGGTTGGGACATCGGATAGTGGTGCCCAAGAACGCCGAACTCCGAAGGAAAATTTTGGATGAAGCTCATCTTTCCAAATTTTCTATCCATCCCGGTAGCACCAAAATGTACCAAGACCTGAAACAAAACTTTTAGTGGACTAGGATGAAGCGGGAGATTGCCACATATGTGTCGGAATGTGACACGTGTCAGCGGGTAAAGGCTAGCCACTTGAAGGTAGCAGGCACTCTTCAGCCTCTACCTATTCCCTCATGGAAGTGGGAAGATATAAGCATGGATTTCATTGTTGGACTTCCCAGGACCCCTCAGGGGCATGACTCCATTTGGGTAATTGTGGACCGCCTCACAAAGACCGCACATTTCATTCCGGTCAATACCGCCTATGCCGCTATGAGGTATGCTAAAATCTATTTGGAACGGATCATTTGTTTACATGGGGTACCCAAGACGATAATTTCAGATCGTGGTATGCAATTTGTGGCACGCTTTTGGGAACATTTGCAACTATCTCTAGGCACAAAACTGATCCGTAGTTCAGCATATCACCCTCAGACCGATGGGCAGACGGAAAGGTTAAATCAAATACCTGAGGATATGCTTCGAGGTTATGTTATCCATTATGGGAAAAATTGAGAGAAATGTTTATCTCTGGCTGAATTCTCTTATAACAACAGCTACCAAGCAAGTCTTAAAATGGCACCTTTCGAAGCCTTGTGTGGTAGAAGACATCGGACACCGTTGTGTTGGTCTCAGGCAGGCGAGAGATACACATATGGCCCTGACCTTGTAAAAGAAGCAGAGGAAAAGGTTAGGATCATCCGTGAAAACTTGAGAACCGCACAATCACGGCAAAAGAGTTACTTTAATCAAAGACGGAAGCCCCTTCAGTTAGAAGTCGGCGACCATGTGTATCTCAAGGTCTCCCCGACCAAGGGTGTACAAAGGTTTGGGTTGAAAGGAAAACTTGCACCTCGCTATATTGGCCCATATGAAATCACTCAACAATATGGATCGGTTGCGTACCGTGTGAAGTTTCCCGAGAAGCTCTCCGCCGTGCACAACGTTTTCCATGTCTCCCAGCTCAAAAAGTGTCTTCGTGTTCCGACCGAGGTTGTTGAGCAAGAAGAACTCTCGGTTGAGCCGGATCTTTCTTATGATGAGCATCCTGTCAAAATCCTCGAGGAGAAGGAGAGAAAGACACGAAGAAGAGAAGTTAAAATGTATAAAATTCAGTGGAGTCATCACTCCTAGGATGAAGCCACATGGGAAACCGAAGACTATCTTAAAAAGAACTTCCCCGACATCCTTCCTAAGACCAAGGTACCTCTTTCCCTACCATGTCGCTAAGCACAATCGAATCTCGGGGCGAGATTCCTTTTAAGGGGCGTAGGCTGTGACACCCCTGATGTTAGAGCCTTAAAAATACACTAAAAACAGGGTTAAAGGGCAGCATTGGTTGTAGCACACTAATTTGATCTAAAATTCGAAATTTGAATTTCAATAAGGCCCTTTTTGACACCCAGCCGAGATCTCAAAAATTTTGTACCAAACATGAAAATCTCCAAAAATAAAAGTTGTTTGACATCACAAATAAAGCATAGTTACTGTTTGGAACTGTTTCAAATTTTGCAGTTAAGGCCCTCAAAAACTTGAAAAACCGTGTTGAACACCTTTTCAAACATGGCTTGTTTGAGCTTGAAAAATTCAAAATTTTCAGGTCACCCCAAAAGGAAAGTTGTGTCCCACATTTCCAAATCCAAATTTTATGTTTGCACTTTTTGAAGTTTAGTTCAAATTTTTAGAGAAAAACACGTTTGAACCAAGGAGCTCCACGGGCGCCCGACAACTCGCCCTAGCGCGCTCTGCCCTGGCCGCAGACCGGCCGCCACGTGGCCGGCGAGCGGCGGCGTGTTCCTTTTGTCCTCGCGCGGGCGCCTAACACCCCGTCCGGCCTTTCCCGCGAAGCCCGTGCTTGAGCAGCCTCGCGCCGCACGAAGCACCATCGTGGCGAGCAGAGCTCCGCCCCTGGCCGGGCCGCGCACGCCGAGTAGAGTCGTCCCGCGGCCGAATTCCCGCTCTCTACGCGCCAAGTGCCTCTGTGGCGTATCTCCCCTTTCCCACGCCACAATCCGCGATGCCCAACCCCCTTCGCGCAACCCGTCTGAGCTCGCAGGCGCACTCATGGCGGCCTGCGTTCCCAAACCGTGCGCGCGAGCATCCCTAGCATCCCCAGCCAGCTCTAGCTTGCTCCATTGCCTCGCCGAGTAACCCTTGACCCTTGCCTTAGCTCGCGCCACAGCCAATTCCTCTCCCCCATGCTCCCGAGCTTCATCTTCAACCTCTGGCCGCAATAGCCGAGCTCGAGCGCCGGGGCAAAATTCGCCTCCGTCCCTCCACGGTTTTCAAATTCACCGTACCCAGAGCTCGTCCACTTCCTTAGCTTCTTTCTCCCCCACTTCTCTCAAGCTCCCATCGACTATCCAACTAGAAATTGAAATTTCCCCCAAATCCCCATTTTAGCCGCCGGAAGCACCTCCACGCCGAGCCACACCTTCGAGCTATCCATGACGCCAACCAAGCATCCCAACCTCTTCGCCATGCCCCACTGATGCTCACGAGCCCTTACAACCGTGGTGGTAGCCACTGACCTCGCCGGAGTTGAAGCCGCGGCGGCCGCACCACCACTGCTCCCGTCGCCGGCCACCTCCGAGCCTCCTCCGGCCTCCCAACCACCACCATTCGACTCACGGTGAGCTGCTCGTCATTTTCCCCCACCTCTCCGACCTCATCCCACCGCCGTTTGGCTGGCGCAACGACGCCGACGAGCCCAAGGGCATATCTTCATCGTCTTCCTTTTTGCAGGGTTCCTAGTGAAAGAAACCAGGGGCCTGCTTGTGAGGTTTTCAAAAGTTTCAAGGGTCGCGGCGTAAAAAGATTCTTAAGTTTTAGTTCATTTTCCTGAAATTTTCTAAAATCCATTAAAAACCGTAGAAAAATCTGAAAAATGCACAAAAATACTCCCTGGATTCGTGAGATTGTAAACTCCAATCTCATTTTGGCATGTATACACTTTTGATGAATAGTTTTTGAAGTAAAATTCAAACTCAGTTTTTAGAGTTTTGTGCACCATTTCAAATCCTGAACTCTTTTGGAGCTGAACCTTGTATATGTTGTTTGTGTGGTCCGTAGAAACTTTGTGTCCAGAGGAGACCTAGAAATATGGCCTGTAACTTCAGTTATGATTTATTTTGTGATTTCTGTTCTAGTTCAGTTCTGCACACCATCTTTCACCAGAGGTCTAGAAGCTCGTTGGCACATGTGGTAAAAATGCTAAACTTAATTTTAGACCCTGTTTAGACTAGCAAATAAATAGATGTTGGTTTTCGGATAGAAAATTAGTGAGGGCTGTCCAAGTGTTATTTTTGGCCACCACTTGGTCAGAGCCTTTCTTTTACTCATGTCTAGCACTGGTAGAGAAATCTTCTGTTTTGGAAGTAGTTTTGATTTTATATGAATTAATCTTGTTTCGTTGAGTAGCAACTTGTACTATTTTTAATCAATTCTGTGTAGCTAAGTTTTAGCCAAATTTTGGAGTGAGCCTAACTCTTATACTCCAGTAGCTGTCATAAAGTTTGTGGATAAAAAGATGAACAGAAACAGAGAAACAAAAATGAGAAGGAACTAGAGGGAATTGAGTTTTATAAAAAGAAATAGATCACTTTTGATAATTGAAGTAAATAGGATGCATGTGAAGTAGAAATTCCAGAACTAAACACTTGCATAAAAATAACGGTTTGAATTGTTTTATATGTGTACACAATCACCATCATAAAGGCATAAAATTTCCACCACACACCTTCTCTAATTTTGTGAAGAAAGGAATAGCTCGAAAGTATGTCTAGGTGAATATGGCCTTCAAGGCCTTGCCTTTAGATCACATTACGTAGCCACATTGAAGTTGTGCATCTCATGTAGAATACGCTCTCGCTGACGGCACCTACAACCTCGTCCCCGTCAACGAAGAAGAAGTTCCCGATGGTGCCGACGTCATCGTGATTGACCCAGAGCCTGACACCGGCGTAGCCCAAGAAGGCAAGCCCCAGAGCATAACCTAACTCTTAAAGTGTGTAACTATGATTTATTATGCTTGTGCATTTACGTTTCAAGGAGTTGTCTGAATACGCTAGTTGCATGATTCTAGTACCTATGTCTTGAAATACTAGTATGATAGGATCGGTAGAGCAATGCCTTTAGGACCGTTACAAGTCGAGTGATTTCCTGTCACTCGCGAGATATAGGAGTTGCTTGTCTTTACTTATGTTGGAATCATAAGGATGGACGGGCGGGATGGTATGTGTAGATCTCCCGTCCGTGTATGATAATTGGATTAAGGTCAAAACGTGTGGTTCTATGTGTCAAGTTTTTGAACGTACCACGCACATGCCGACCTATGGGAATCGGTAAGCCCGGTACCAGATTGAAATAGCTAGGACCGATAGCCATCTCTCCTTGGAAATGTTTTGTTTCCCTTGCCGTACACATGTGGATATATGTGTGATGCCGTGAGTGAAGCGGCAAACCTTTATCCTAAGGGAGTGGACCTGGCGCGCAATTGCGATGGAATGCTATCCATAGGACCGCTAAGGATGATGTATAGAGCGTGAAGCCTAAGTGGGTTAAGAGACCATGATATGATAGGTGGCTAATTATATATTATACTGACTCCCAGCATATTTCATTCTGTCATTTACTTTTCCCAATGGTGGGCGCAAGGTACGGCGATTGTTGTAACTTACCACGGCACTATATGAAAATATAGTGGCGGCACATAGTCGATACACTGTGATGGCGTATGAAACTAGAATAGCATGGTGGGCGCAAGGTACGACGATTGCTGTAGCGTACCATGGCATCATATGCAAATATGATGGCGGCACAAAGTCAATACGCTAGTTCATGAGCATATGAAATTGTCAATATGTTGCCTTGGTGACATATGAAGCATTGCCCGTTCAATGTTGAATGTTCGGGTGCCACCACTATAGTGGGTGGTAATGAATGGGGACGCTTCCGTGAGTGCTGGCATGGGAGATTCATTATACTTTCCCTAGAATGGAATTTTCTGCAGGTACGCTAACCACGATTCCGTAAGTTGAACGGTTAGAAAAGTTCGGCTAGTTAATATAGGGAGAGACGGATATTGCCTAGCCACCGGCACTGAATTCGTAGGCCAAGTTATTGGCATGTGTGTTGGTGAGAACGAATAGGCCGCTCATGCATTATAATTCGCTGAAATTCTATTAAATCATAATGTACGATCATTGAACTACCCGTTACCAAAGTTTGAATAACAACCGGAAATTGTGCTGAAACTCTGCTGAAAACAGTTCTGTTCGCACTGTCGTTTCGAACCTGAAAACTCTGTCAAACAAAAAAGTGTTCAACATGAAAGTTGTCATAAATGTTATCTACTTTGTGCTGTAGAAATTTCAACGAATTTGGTTTAGTAAATTAAGAGTTATGCTTAAAATGGTAACCCCCTGTCTGCTGGAATTTTCTGGATACAGTGAGTTGGAAATTGAATTTTTACACCTTCATAACGACTGTCTCTGCTCAAAACTTCAACATGAAACTTGTTTGAAATTACTTAAACAATGGTATGGCAAAATTTGAGAATTTTTGGGTTTGTAGATTTTGGTTTTACAATTTTTACTACAATGTCCAGAATCTGTTTTTATTTTCTTTGGCGCTAACTGGTTCTCACACTTGACCTTTTTGCTCAGATGGACGGCCACGCTGACCTTGCTAGCTACCCCAATGATGTCTCTTTCTCGGACGGCCTTGGATGGGAGGGTTTCCCTAGCTTCCTTTGGTCCGTGTTGCAGGCGCTTGACTACCCCAACCCGCCACAATATGAGAGAACCATCCTCCGTGACCATGGTGTGACTAGATGCAGAGTGCGTTTGGTGGTGCACCGCCACCCACCGTGTCCAAGCTCTCCCACATGGAGTGTGGAAGTCCATGGGCATCATATGGAGACCCCTTGCGAGATGGCTGCTCTCATTGGGATCAGCTCCTTTTGTACCCATAACCAGGACCTTGTGGAGCACCAGCTCCTTGGACTTTTTCCACCGGTCCAGCCTGACAACGCTCATTGGATGAGACGCTATCTCATGTCACCTCTGAGGGTGGCAGAGAACCCCGTTGCAGCAGCCGTACTCTTGATGAGATGGATTAGGGCTTATCACCGGTTGCAGGCACTTCTGGGGCGGTCACAAAATGAAGCACTTAACCTTGCCATTGACATGTCTATTCATGCCCGTGACCTTGGGGTAGAGAGGACCTCTTTGTCCATAGAGGTGAGTACCAGGGATGCTATGATTGCAGACTTGGAGAGGCAGTTGACCGACCTCCACTTAGCGCACAACAATGTCAACAACGAGCTGACTCAAGTGAGGGATGAGCTAGAGAACATGCAGGCTGACTTGGAGCATGCCAATGCCATGCTAGATGCTCATGATGCTCAGCACCTTCTCAATGAGGGTGGAGAAAATGAAGGAGAAGCCCCTGACTCAGATATGGACACAGAGGATGACATGCCACCTCTTCCAGCTCCACCGTCTCCCATAGGCAGCGAGGCTACAGCTAGCAACCTAGACGACTTCTAGGAGCTTCGGTAGCAAGTTACTTGTGGCGGACCACTCCGAAATTATTCCAAGTTAAGTACCCCGGGACCACTAATCGAGTAGTCGGGCACTTAATCCGGAATAAGCTGGAGCGCCGTCGGATTAAACCCGATTTAACCACGTACTTTTCTCGATCGAAACAACAGGCACGCCCACACGAAGGTGAGTTCCAGAGATTACAACATTCCACAAATTCAACATACATAAATAGAAACTCACAGTTATTACAAACCGAGTTTGAAATTTAAATCAGAGTATCAAGTTCATTGCAGCGGAAATAAATAGTTCATTGCAGCGGAAAGATAAACTAACGACGATACAACGTAACACCATGATGAAGCCTGCCACGGTGCTACTCCTCCCGTTCCTCGGCAGAGGACGGAACCCACTCGATGTGCCATCCAGGGGGAAACTGGGTAGGCCAAGTCATGGCATCGACTGCCACATCCAACATTGTACCTGTAATAAAAGCCACAAGCAAGGCTGAGTATACTAATACTCAGCAAGGCTTACCCGTCGGGTGAAAACTACATCACCGACATCTAGACATGAGAGGCTTTTGGCTGGTGGGTTTGTTTGCCAAAAAGCAACTAAGAGTAGATCCTTGGTTTCAAAATTTTAGCATCAGATTCTAGTAGATTTTACCATTCTAGATTAGCATCCTCTCTAAGCATACAAGTGGTGCAATACAATTTAATTCATACAACAGGTTCATCAATCTCATAGTTCCACTTGTTACTCAATGCAGCAAGGCGGTCAAGCAGTCTCATTAGCCGCGAGAAGCGGACAGTTCGAACCGAATTTTGCTACCTGGCCAGGGGAAACCCAACACACACGGATAATGCTTGCTATAAAAGGTACAAGCACTTCCCAACCTTTCCCATCGATCCACAATTCGGATCCGACTCCACCTTCCTTAGGATAGAGGTTTACTGCTTCACTCACAGTCTCACGCATATATCCACAAGTGTACGGCAGGGGAAACAAAGTTTCCAAGGAGAGATGGCTATCGGCCCTAGCTGCTTCAATCTGGTACCGGGCTTACCGATTCCCATATATCGGCATGCATGTGGTACGTTCAAAAACTTGACACACTCAACCACACATTTCGACCTTAAATCCATTATCATACACGGACGGGAGATCTACATCTACCATCCCGCCCGTCCATCCTTATGATTCCAACATAAGTAAAGACAAGCAACTCCTATGTCTTGCGAGTGACAGGAAATCACTCGACTTGTAACGGACCTAAAGCAATGCCCTATCGATCCTTTCATACTAGTGTTGCAAGTCATAGGTACAAGAAATGTGCAGCTAAGGTATTCAATCAACTCCTTGAAACGTAAATGCACGAGCATAGGGAATTCGTAGATGCATAAACTTTAAAGGTTAGGTTATGCTCCGGGGCTTGCCTTCTTGCGCTAGCTGGGGGTTAGCCTCCGGGTCGATTGTTCCTTCGCCGGCACCGTTCTCCGGGGTGCCTTCTCCGTCGGCGGGGATGAGATGGTAGACGCCGTCCGGAATAGCGCCTTCTACATGAGATGCATAACTTTATAGTGGCTGCCTATTGATTCCAAAACTAAGGCCTTGAAGGCCATATTCACCTAGACATGCTAAAGTACTACTTTCTTCTTCATAAAATTAGAGGAGGGGTGTGGAAAATTTTTATTCATCTTTGATGGTGATTGTGTACATATATAAAAGAATTTCCATTTATTATTTTGAAGTTAGGGTGCTGTTCTGGAATTTTAAACCTTTCCATGTATTATTTTAATTAATTATCAAAAAGGTCTATTCTTTTATATAACTCAATTCCACCTTAATTCTTCTCATTTTTGTTTCTCAGTTTCTGTTCATCCTTTTTATCTATAAACTTTATGACAGCTACTGGAGTATAAGAGTTAGGCTCACTCCAAAATTTAGCTAAAACTGAGCTACATAGAATTTACTAAAAATAGTACAATCTGCTGCCTAAATAATCAAGATAAATTCATATAAAATCGAAAATACATCCAAATCAGGAAATTTTCCTACCAGAGCTAGTCATGAGTGCAAGGAGGGCTCTGGCCAAGTGGTGGCTCAAAATAACCCTTGGACAGTCCTCAATAAATTTCTATCCGAAAACACATAACTATTTATTTGCTAGTTTAAACAGAGCAAAAATTAAGTTTTGCATTTTTAACAGATGTGCTAACAAGTTTTTAGGCCTCTGGAGAAAAATGGTGATTTTTAGCTACATAGATTATTTTTAATAATTTCTGGACTACAAAAAGACAGGAATCACAATTTAATTCATAACTGAAGCTACAATCCATATTTTTAGGTCCCCTTTGGACACAAGGTGTCCAAAGTCACTGCAAACAACATATCCAAAGCTCAGCCCTAGTGGAGCTCTGCATTTGAAATGGTGCACAAGTTTCTAAATTTACAGTTTGAATTTTAATTCAAAAATTGGTTCACCAAAAGTATATACATGCTAACATGAGATTGGAGTTTACAATCTCACGAATCCAGGAAGTATTTTTGTGCATTTTTATGATTTTTGTACGATTTTTGGTGGATTTTACAAGATCTCAGCAAAATAGATCTAGGGTTAAGAATCTTTTTACGCTGGAGACCCTAGAACTTTTAAAACCTTTCAAACCAGTCCCCGATTTTTGCGCAGAGGACCCTAGAACTAAAAAGGGGAACGCGAACAGGTCCACGGCTTGTCGGCGTTGCTACGCCGGCGAAACGACGACGAGTTGGCTCGGGGAAAGTGGGGGGAAACGGAGAGGAGCTCACCGCGAGTCGGTTGAGGTAGGTCTCGTGGCCGGAGGTGAAGCGGCGCGGCTCGTCGACGTTGAGCGGCGGCTCGGTTGGCTCCGGCGACGTCGCTGGCGGCCTGTGGTGGTCGAGACGACGCGCGGAGGGGCGTGTGAGCTTCACCGGGCGATGGTGGAGCTCGTCGTGGGGCTCGACTAAGACGGGGATGGCCGGGGTATGGAGCTCGACGTGGAGGTGGTGTTCGCGGTGATAATGGCCGAGCGGTGGGGAAAAACCTCGATTCGCGGTGAGTGAGGCTCGATTCGAGCTGGGGAGAGCTCGAGCGGCTAGCTGGGTGAGTGAGCGAGCTCCACGAGCGGGGGATTGGAAAAAGGTGGAGGGATTCGCGGTCGATTTGGGTTCGCGGCGGGGAAGCTCGAGCTTTGCTCAAAGCGTCCCGAGGTGAAAGACGATGGAAGCGAACGTGGGGAGAGGGAGAAGGACTGGGCACTAGCTGGGGGAAGGAATGAGGGTGCTCAGGGGAGTGTTTGGGTGCGCTAGCGAGCACCGAGCTGCCTCGGAAGCGTGCGCACGCATGCTCGGGCTGTCAAGGTCGCCATTGATGGCGCTGACGGCTCGGGCAGCGGCGCGACCGCGGGTTGGGCGAAGGAGATCATGGCGTGGCGCTGGGGAATCCTCTGCAGAGCTTCTTGGAGCGTAGCGGGAAGAGAATCCGCCGCGAGGCGGCTCTGCACGACGCGCGCGAGCGCGCGGCCACGGCGGCGCTCCGACCGCCATGATGGCGTCTGCGCGGCGCGAGGCGAGGCGGCTTGTCGAGCGTGACGTGACGGCTCGGGAGGGGCTGGACAAGCGCGTGAGGACAAACGCCAGTGGACGCGGCGGCTTGGCCGGCTCGGCGCGGCCTCCGCCGCGCGCCGGCCACGTGGCGGCCGCGCCCCGGCCAGCGCAGAGCGCGCCAGGGGGCGAGCTGGCAGCTCCGTGGAGCTCCTTTGCCCCTTTTGAATTCTCTCCAAAAATTTGAACTGAACTTGGAAAAGTGTAAAAATAAAAATTGGAGTTTGAGATGTGGGACACAACTTTCTTTTTGGGGTGAACCTGAAATTTCAAATTTTTCAAGCTCAAACAACCCAAATTCAAAAAGGTGTTCACAACTGTTTTTCAAGTTTTTGAGGGGCTAAACTGCAAAATTTCCAAAAGTTCCAAACAGTGACTAGGCCTTATTTGTGATGAAAAACAACTTTTATTTTTGGAGATTTTCAAGTTTAGTACAAAATTCTTGAGATCTCAGTTGGGTGTCAAAAGACCTTTGTTTTCGAATTTAAATTTGAGTTTTGATGAATTTTTGAATTCCAACATTACTTTTTCCCCTTTTACCCTGCTTTAAAGGTGTTTTCTACATTTTTATTGCAGGGATGTTGAGGCCATAAAGGGTCTATCACTATTTATATACAACCAACACCAAAAAGGAAAAACAGAGATATAAATTATCATGTTGGAGTAGGTATAAGTTTCATAATTTTACATGAACTCTAGTTTTTCTTATTTTCATTTTCATCTCATGGTTAAGTTGGTCTTTCAAACTTGCTTTCCTATGTTTGGTGGATTAAGCATCTGAGTTATACATAACTCCCCAAGGTTACAAATGACATTTTTAGATACACAACTTCCATTTGAGAAAGTGGTTTGGTTTTATAATTAGAAAATATTTCCCCAAGGAAAAGTGTTTTGAAACAAGAAAAGAACTACAACCTTTCATATTGATCCGATGTTTGTGATGTGCACAACTCTTATTTAAAATTTTAATTTAGAACCTTGCCTTCTGAAGGTCATTAGTATCTTTAGTTGGAATTATTTCATGTGTTGACTTCATATGAGCCATTAGTCCTTTAAGACCTTTAGGGGCATAGAAGCATTACTAATTTGCCGTTCAATCCTGACTTCTTTTTAGGAGATTTTTATGCGTCGTCTCGAGAGTATGTATTTAGAGTTTTGCCGTGCAACTTATAAGAGAAGATGTTTAGATTTGTACTAGAAAAGTTTTTTGTAGGGTTCAAAATTCAAGAACCAAGGCACGAGTACAAACTTAACAATCCTCATGTATAATTCTCATTCCTACTAGTGATTTAGTTTCAGGGTTTATAGTTCCTTAGTTTGTTTAATCACTCTTACTTATACGCTTTAAACACCAGGGGTGTTACATTACTCCTCCGCGTAGCCTAAATTTTGGTTTCATGATGTCATAGGCTAGTTGGAGTTGAATTTCCTTTAAGCTTTTGAACATGTAATCCATTTAGTATGGGATGTGTGAGCCCCAAAACTTGAGAAAGGTTGTAATGGTTGTGCTGAAAACATTCTGCAGCTATCCTTGTTTTTATTATTAATGTGTTTTCCCTTCACTTCTGGGCTATGACTTGAACTACAAAGTGTCTGAAATTTGTCAAACGAAACGCTTACCAAATTTCAACCCCATTGGTCAAGCGAAATAAAAATGGCGACCAAAACACTACAGCTCGGCCTCCTGAAAAACAGCAAAAACAGAGAACTGAAACTTGAATTTTTTTTCGGCCTAGTTCTAGCCCGATTTTGGTTCTGAGCCAAACACGAAAGTTGTAGAGTACAAAATTTTCGAGCTACTGACCCAATTGGAGCGTCTAACTTGACTTATACTGGAGGATATGATTTTTCTTCCAAAACTGCTTGCTGATATGTTATCCTTACGCAGTAAACTTCATTACATTGCCACGTTCTATCTTGTCATTGATTTATGCAAGCTTATGAATTGTGGCTAATACAAGTACCTACTGCAGATGGCTATCACTCGCAGCGGTCACGATGCTGGTGGATCCAACGCTAACCAGCAAGGGCCGGTAGGGCAGCAGCCACCACCACCACCGCCACCGCATCAACCCCCAACGTGGGAGCAGTTGTATGCCACCCAAACGGAGATCCTCCGTAATCTGCAGCACCAGCAATAGATGATGCAGCAGCAGATGCAGCAGCAGCAAGGTGGTCCACGTGCCCCTCCACCTCAAGTGGCGCGGTACGAGGACTTCTTGGCTACTCACCCTCCGGTGTTCTCCAGAGCCGAGGAGCCCTTGAAAGCTGATGCATGGATTCGGGCCATCGAATCCAAGTTCTCCATCCTGGCTACGCCTTGCACTCTAAACCGCAAGGCGGTCTTTGCGGCGCAGCAGCTCTGTGGCACAGCTCTCCTGTGGTGGGAGAACTACCTGCCTCTTCAGGAGGAGAACCATTTCATTGAGTGGGAGGAATTCAAGACTGCCTTCAAAGCCCACCACATTCCTGCTGGGTTGGTTGAGGGGAAGTTGAATGAGTTCCTGGCTCTGACTCAGGGAACCCGCACTGTGCTCCAGTACTCCCAGGCCTTCAATGGTTTGTGTCCTTATGCGGGTCATCATGCTGACTCCAATGAGAAGAAGATGGAGAGGTTCCGTCGGGGCCTCAATACCAAGCTCAAGGCCTAGCTGACCAATACACGTGTTGCCACATATGGGGAACTTGTGAACATTGCCATTGCCCAGGAAGATGCTAACATGGTTCATAAGGCCGAAAAGAAAAGGAAGGCTCCCGCTGGACCATCGGGTGGACAACCGCAGGGACAGCCAAGGGCGCCTCACGGTGGATGTTGGGTTGCCAGGCCACCACAGCAGGGTATGCCTCGTTTCCCTCCACCGCTGTAGTAGCAACAGGCACCGAGGCAAAATGTGCAGCAACCGCTTCATCCTGGAGGTGGCTACCAATGCTTCAAGTGTGGCAGCAACAGCCATTTCATCAAGGACTGCCACAGAACAAGCCGCAGAACATGCGTCCTGGAAATCAGCAAAACAAGGGCAAACAGCAGCGAGTCCAAGTCAGGCAGGAAAGGCTCAACTACATCACCCTGGCTGACCTACCTGAGGGAGCACATGACATGACTGGTACCTTCCCTATCCACAACCAACCTGCTGTGATATTGTTTGATTCCGGGGCAACACATAGTTTTATAAGCACAAGGTTTAGTGCAAAATGTGGGTTAAAATCATATCATAGCAAAATAGCATATGTGATATCAACAGTGGGAGGTAAAATAGCATCCAACCAAGTCACCCAAATAGTACCAATCAAGCTGGGTAGTAAAGTGTTTCCTACCGATTTAATTCTGCTTGGGCTGGAAGGAATTGATATTGTTTTGGGGGCAAATTGGATGACTCAACATAAGGTTGTCTAGATGTTGCCGAAAGGGTTGTGGAAATAAACTCGCCTACACATGGCCCTAGTGCACTATTCCTGCCACACCAGAAATGCGCCAATGCGTGTGCTTACACCATGGTAGAAACACAACTAAAAGACATTCCGGTGGTATGTGAGTATGCCGATGTTTTTCCAGATGACTTACCTGGGTTGCCGCCGGACAGGGACATTGAATTTGTGATTGAACTTCAACCTGGCACAACCTATATCAAAGAGACCCTATAGAATGCCACCCAACAAATTGGCTGAATTAAAAATTCAACTCCAAGAACTGCTAGACAAGGGTTTCATCCGTCCTAGTCTCTCACCATGGGGTTGTCCAACTATCTTTGTGAAGAAGAAGGACCATTCCTTGAGGTTGTGTATTGACTACCGACCTCTTAATACGGTGACCATTAAAAACAAGTATCCACTTCCCCGCATTGATGTCCTTTTTGATCAACTAGCTGGCGCCAGAGTGTTCTCTAAGATTGATCTTCGCTCTGGCTATCACCAAATAAAGATTCTTCCTTGTGACATTCGCAAGACTGCCTTTTCTACCCACTACGGACTTTATGAATTCTTGGCCATGTCATTTGGGCTCACAAATGCCCCAGCCTACTTCATGTACCTCATGAATTCGGTCTTCATGTCCGAGCTTGACAAGTTTGTTGTGGTCTTTATTGATGACATCCTCATAGAATCCAAGAATGAGGAAGAGCATGCCGAACACCTTCGCATTGTTCTTCAGAGATTGAGAGACCATCAACTCTACGCCAAGATCTCCTAGACCCAGAAAACTCCGAATCTCATGGACAGAGGTAGGTGGTTGCCAATCCATCACCTCCTGCACCTTGTTTGGATCCACGGATATACCATCCTTGGAAACCGTGTGACCAAGAATTTCACACTTTCTAGCTGGTTACTATCACTGCTTCATTTCGGATTTCTCTCGGATTGCTAAACCCATGACCGAACTGTTAAAGAAGGGAGTCAAATTTGAGTGGAGTGAAAAATGTGAAGAAGCTTTCCACACTTTGAGAAAACATTTAACTTCAGCCCCAGTTTTAGCTCAACCCGCCAGCACCAAGCCCTATGATGTCTATTGTGATGCTTCAGGCACCGGACTTGGTTGTGTCCTTATGCACGTAACACCCAGATTTCCAAGAAATCCGAATGCTTCCATATGTGTGCCCAGGATGTCCACAGAACACATATAGGTTACAAAGATTGAATCACAGAGAACACAATGCTCGAATAAAATAGTTTACATCAGAGTTTAACGCAAGACATAGTCTTAAACAAAAAACACAGCGGAAGTCTTAATACTATTAAACGTTTCATAACTAGTAAAGCCTCAAAACCATAGGGACACCAACTGGTTGAACACAACTAGAAATATGGCAGATCCTCCGGAAACTCAGCAAGCGACTGATCATTCAATGCTCCATCTGTTACCCATCCGGGATTTTGTTGAATAGTTGCAAGTGTAAGTAAACCATCTTACTTAACAAGTATAACACGGGTTATGCAAGAACAAAGGCTTGACACGGTTATACTGCATTAGCACTTTTAGTTGTCTCATTTTATTACCATTCAATTTACTACAAATGAGTAGAACCCAACTATGAACCCCTTAATAGCAATGTATAAGTAATTATAGAATAAACCAACAATCAACCACTAACATTATCTTCTAATCAAAAAGGATCTAGGCCGATCGTAACCGTGAGCACGGCTATCATGATAGATCAACACTCTATAGAGGTTTCGCCCTTTACCCACCGGTCACATAAATCCAAAAGAACTTATGTTACAAGGACTTTCAGAAAACACCCTAACAAGCACAGTAGCCGTTTTGGTTCAACATAGGAAGCATAACCCGAGGCATCGAGATTGACGTACGCTCAGGGCGCAACGTGAGGGGGTCAATGGCGTCCAGAGCGAGAGCGCAATCATCGCAACGTGTGAAGCTGCCGTACATCGGGCGCTTACATCACGGGACTTTGCCTAACGAGACATAGCCAACGGATAAATCAATCCTCGATGGACCAAACTATACTCTCACCCATGCTCCCCACATACGCCTTTCGGTAACCACTTGCGAGCTAGAGACGTACAAGCTAATTATCCAAGACCAGAGCCATTATAGTTCCAACGGCGGCGAACAAGTTCCTGAGTTGCCGCTTTAAGAACCGGACCTTATGGAGAGACATTAGAACAAAGCACAAAGCACATGCTCTAATTCCCTAGACCAAACCTTACAGAGACACTAGAACAAAGCACGAAGCACATGCTCTAGTTTCCCGAACCATGTTGCTAAAAAACATCTTTTAGTCATCATTGAAGTGAACCATTAATTAAATATTAACATAAAAATAAATGTTGGTTGCAGCGCGTAGCAAATACTAACGATAATGCATATAACCCGGGTAAACAAGGAATAAGGTAAAGGCTAGGAACATCCTTAATGTATGACAATATTAGACACATGCGTATGAATTAGATGATTAAATGGTGTATAGGTAACAAGGATTGTCCGTGTTATACTTGCATTCCTCAGTGAAGTGCTGCTGCACCTGCTCTTCGGGAACGGGATCGTCGGCAAACTCGAACGGCTCGTCAACTACTCACATCGATCACCACACAAGCATCCACACATACATGCAAACAAGGCATTTAATTAAAACAGTACACCAATCATAAACAAAAAGATGAAAAGAAGGCTTTAGAGTTACTGTACGCTTCACTACGAACACACGAGCGCGAAAATCACTCAAATCGGAGTTAAAACGGAGAAACTACGCTTAAAATGGGCTCTAGGGACTTGCTGGCGAGACTTTTAGGCTTCCAGGGGTGTTTTTGAAAGAAACCAGGGACCTAAAACATAATTTCATATAAAAACTCGAGGGCTACGGAGTAAAACAACCATCTAGGATGGCGGGCACTATTTTTCAAAAGAGCAGGGGCTAAACCGAAAGAAAAAGGACTTAGTTGAAAATACTGTTGAATAGAGGTGGACCGCGGGTTGATTTTCAAAAACTGCAGGGGCTCTTTTGCAAAAATGCCATGGCGACGGCGGACGGCTGACGTCACGGGGCACTGTGGCGTGGACCGGCCGTCGACCACGGTCCACGGGTCCACGGTGAACCGAACCGGGTTTGGATCGGGTTTTAGATCTGGCCGTCGGTTTTTAATCCTACGGCTGAGATCAGATCGGCTCAAGGGGTCGCCGGAGACGCGGTGGCTCGCTGCGGCGCACGGCCGGAGGCTCGCCGGAATCAAGCACCGTTGGTGCTACAGAGCTCCAAAGCTCGCCGCGTTTGGTCTGGGAGAGAGAGGGGGAAACGGCGAATCCGTTTTGGGGGTTCTACTCGAGGATTGGGCGACGGTTGCGGCTGGCGACGAGCGGCGGCGGTCGAAGAACTCCAGCGAGGCCGCGCGTGTGGGTTAGAGCAGGAGGAAGAGGAGAAACGAGCTTGGCGAGTTCCTCACCTCGTGGCGGAGCTCCGGGGCTGGTTCTTGGCGGCAATGGAGCGGCGGAGCAGGCTCAATGCAACACCCTAAAAATGCCCTATTTAAAATCTAGTAATTAATTAACTTTTTATATTCAAGTGCTCCTAAATAATGTAGGAAAAATAAAATTTTGAATAATTAAAAGCAAATATAGGGTATAGAAACATTATTGTTGCATTCATGCTGGTATATTTATTTTTGATTGTTGAATTCAAATTTGAATTTGAATTTGAATTCAAATGAGTGTTTGAATAAAAGAAAAACCTTTTCTTTTTCTCTCTCTTTTTCCTTCTCCTTTTCTGCCCAGCCGGCCCAGCTTCTTCTCTTTTCTTCCCCGCGGCCCATCTCCTCTTTCTCTCCTTCGCGCGGCCCAGCAGCAGCTCTGGCCCAGCTGCAGCCCGTGCACCCTCTCTCTCTCTCGCCGCGGCTGACAGCCCGGGCCCACCTGTCGGCGCCATCTTCCTCCGCTGCAGCCGCTGACGCACTGGCCCCACTCGTCAGCTTCACCTCCTACCTCCAGCCGTAGCCGAGCGGGACACCGCGCCGCCGCGAATCCGCCTCGCGCACGCCTTCGCCCGGGCTTGGCCCGCACGCCAAGGAACCCCGGGGTCTCTATAAAGCCGCCGCCACGCCCTCGCCTTGAGCTCTCGAGCCGCAGCCCTTAACCCTAGCCGCCGCCCTCGTTTTCGAGCCGCCGCCGCCAAACCGCTTCTCCACCGTCCCATTGTCGCCAATAACCAGCCCAGGGGCTTCGCTAGGTAAAGAGTAAGCCGCCAAGACCTTTTTCCCCTTCCCTCTCGCTTTGTAGCGCTCAAAATCGCTCGTCGGAGTTTCCTTCTCGCCGCCGCTCGTCGCCGGCCGTTTCCGCCACCCGAGCCTCGAGTAGAACCCCCAAAACGAGTTCGCCATCGCCCCCTCTCTCTCTAGGACCTATCGCGGCGAGCTTTGGAGCTCCACAGCACCGGCAACGCTCGATTCCGGCGAGTCTCCGGCCGCGCGCCGCCGCGAGCCGCTGTCCCCGGCGAGCCGAGCGCCCCGAACTGTTTGCCACCATTCGATCTAGATCTAACGGCCTAGATCTGAAACCGATCTAAACCGAGCCGGTTCACCGTGAACCCGTGAACCGCGGTTCATGGCCAGTCTACGGTCCGGTCCACGGTGAAGTCAGCCGACGTCAGCATCCAGCAGCCGCCGTGCCCGTTTTGCAAAAGAGCCCCTGCAGTTTTTGAAAATCAACCCACGGTCCACCTCTATTCAAAAGTATTTACAACCAAGTCCTTTTTCTTTCGGTTTAGCCCCTGCTCTTTTGAAAAATAGTGCCCGCCGTCCTAGATGGCAGTTTTACCCCGTAGCCCTCGGGTTTTTATACGAAATTATGTTTTAGGTCCCTGGTTTCTTTCAAAAACACCCCTGGAAGCCTAAAACCTTTACCAGCAAGCCCCTAGAGCCCGTTTTAAGCGTAGTTTCTTCGTTTTAACTCCGATTTGAGTGATTTCCACGCTCATGTGTTCGTAGTGAAGCGTACAGTAACTCTAAAGCCTTCTTTTCATCTTTTGTTTATGTTTGGTGTACTGTTCTAATTAAATATCTTGTTTGCATGTATGTGTGGATGCTTGTGTGGTGATCGACGTGAGTAGTTGACGAGCCATTCGAGTTCGCCGACGATCCCGTTCCCGAAGAGCAGGAGCAGCAGCAGTTCGCTGAGGAAGGCAAGTATAACACGGACCATCCTTGTTACCTATACACCGATTAATCACGTAAATCATATGCATGTGTCTAATACTGTTAACCACTAAGGATGTTCCTAGTCTTTACCTTATTCCTTGTTTACCCGAGGTTTTGTGCATTATGGTTAGACTATGCTACGCGCTGCAACCAACATTTATTTTTAATGTCAATATTGAATTAATGGTTCACTTCAATGATGGTTAAAAGATGCTTTTTAGCAACATGGTTCGGGGAACTAGAGCATGTGTTGTGTGCTTTGTTCTAGTGTCTCTATAAGGTTTGGTCTAGGGAATTAGAGCATGTGCTTCGTGCTTTGTTCTAATGTCTCTCCATAAGGTCCGGTTCTTAAAGCGACAACCCAGGAACCTGTTCGCCGCCGTTGGAACTATAATGGCTCTGGTCTTGGATAATTAACTTGTACGTCTCTAGCTCGCCAGTGGTTACCGAAAGGCATATGTGGGGAGCATGGATGAGAGTATAGTTTGATCCATCGAGGACGGTTTTATCCGTTGGCTATGTCTCGTTAGGCAAAGTCCCGTGATGTAAGCGCCCGATGTACGGCAGCTTCACACGTTGCGATGATTGCGCTCTCGCTCTGGACGCCATTGACCCCCTCATGTTGCGCCCTTAGCGTACGTCAATCTTGATGCCTCGGGTTATGCTGCCTTTGTTGAACCAAAACGGCTACTGTGCTTGTTAGGGTGTTTTGTGAAAGTCCTCGTAACATAAGTTCTTTTGGATTTATGTGACCGGAGGGTAAAGGGCGAAACCTCTGCAGAGTGTTGATCTATCATGATAGCCGTGCTCACGGATACGAGCGGCCTGGATCCTTTTTGATTAGAAGATGAAGTTAGTGATTGATGTTGGTTTGTTCTATAATCACTTATACCTTATTAATGGGTTTATACTTGGGTTCTACTCATTTGTAGTAAATTAGATGATAATAAAATGAAACAACTAAATGTGCTAATGCAGTATAACCGTGTCAAGCCTTTTGTTCTTGCATAACCCGTGTTATACTTGTTAAGTAAGATGGTTTACTTACACTTGCAACTATTCAACAAAATCCTGGATGGGTAACAGATGGAGCAGTGAAAATCAGTCGCTTGCTGAGTTTCCGGAGGATCTGCCGTACTTCTAGCTGTGTTCAACCAGTCGGTGTCCCTGTGGACTTGAGGCTCTACTAGTTATGAAACGTTTAATAATATTAAGACTTCCGTTGTGTTATTTATTTAAGACTATGTCTTGTGTTAAACTCTGATATAAACTATTTTATTCGAGCATTGTGTTCTCTGTGATTCAATATTTGTAATCTATATGTGCTCTGTGGACATCCTGGGCACACATATGGGAGCATTCGGATTTCTTGGAAATCTGGGTGTTACAAAGTTGGTATCAGAGCCGTGGTGACTGTAGGATCACAGCCTAGATAGAACGGTCGATTAGAACTTACTTAATCCTTGCTCTAAAAATTATTTTACATCCTAGAGTAGAGTTTCTGTTGAAAAATGGTGTTCTATTCTACCTCTGTCCTTTATGAAAATTTTCTAAGCTTTAATCTAAGGCCCTCCTCTAGTTTCCACTTCTATAGATGGCTCGACAGAAATAGACAGTCCGCAAGAGCGCTGATGGCTACCTTCCACCCGCATCGATGAGTACCCATTGGTGGCACACAACCCGGATGCCTACGAGGAGCTTCTTAGGCAGTAGGCCGAAGAAGGGGACCCTGAGGAGCTAGAGACCAAGTCCGTGGAGTCAGAGCAATAACAACAGAAGAATGAGGAGCTGCAGCACCAGTTGGGAGGACCTGCGCCATGCAGTCCAGAGTTCGGTGCACAGTCGCCGCCACACAGAAGGACTCGATACAGTACCCTAGCTTACCGCACCACCATCGACCCTAAATGCGACCATAAGTTGTAATAGAGATCAAATAGAACGTTTTCGGGTCCAAAACTAGTCTAAGTGTGTCGAGTCTTGTGTGAACTATGTCTTTAAATGCTTGAATGAATTGTCATTATGCTTATGTGTGATTTGGATCTTTGTAATGATTGTGATGAGCGTGGATGAAAGTCTGCAATCATCTAGTATTGGATTAAGGTATAAGGATTTTAATGAATAAATAGTTGGGTTCCTTATCTCCTGTGCACATCTACCACTTTCTCTGTTCTCTGGGTTCCTTACCTTGTCAGTTCAGTGGACCTTCTTCAGTTTATCAGGACCAGCTCTGAGTTTTTGTAAGAAGTTGGTCGGGGATAATAAGGGGGGTAGACTTTCTAGCACACCTCATAGTGCTGAGTGTCTATGGATGACTCCCAAAGCATCGGCTGATCAGTTGTAAGTTCAGTGGAGCAAATGTGAGTTCTGGCTGAAGGAATATCATTCTTGGGTCATGTGTTGTCAAACGGAAGAGTAGCGGTCGATCCGAAGAAGGTCAGAGATGTTCTAAGTTGGGTGCCATCACAACAGTTAGCCAAATCGGGAGTTTCCTCGGAATGATAGGTTACTATCGGCGTTTTATTAAGGGATTCTCCAAGATTGCCAAGCCTCTTACATCACTACTAGAGAAGGATGCTAAGTTTGTTTGGACAGAGAAGTGTCAAGCGAGTTTTGAGGAGTTGAAGAAGAGGTTGACCACTGCACCAGTGTTAGTACTACCTGACGTCACCAAGTAGTTTTCGGTCTATTGTGATGCATCTCGCCAAGGATTGGGATGTGTACTCATGCAGGAAGGCAGAGTTGTGGCATATGCATCCAGACAGTTGAGGAGACATGAGCTGAATTATCCGACACATGATCTGGAATTGGCAGCCGTGGTACACGCGTTGAAGATCTGGAGGCATTATTTAATTGGGCACAAATGTGACATCTATACCGACCACAAGAGCCTTAAGTACGTGTTCACGCAATCCGAATTGAATATGAGGCAACGTCGTTGGCTTGAGAAGATCAATGACTTTGAACTGGAGATTCATTACCATCCAGGGAAGGCTAACTTGGTGGCCAATGCTTTGAGTAGAAAGAGCCATGCGAATGTGCTGACAAGACAGAGTTTGCCGAAAGAGCTTAGTTGGGAATTCGAACGCTTGAACTTGGGTATGGTAGCCAACGTGACTGAGCTAGAAGTGGAGCCAACTCTTGAACAGGAAATCCGAAAAGGTCAATTGGAGGATGAGGAAATCAAGGAATTGATAAAGAAGGTTGGGACAGATAAAGCGCCAGGATTCCGATTGGATGATCAAGGAACAGTGTGGTATGGTAACAGAATAGTGGTGCCAGATCAGCAGCATATCAAGGATGTTATCTTACGGGACGCGCACGAGTCAGCATATTCCATTCACCCGGGAAGTACCAAGATGTACTTGGACCTCAAGGAAAGATTTTGGTGGTATGGTTTGAAGCGCGATGTTGCAGCATACGTAGCTCTTTGCGATGTATGCCAGAGAGTCAAGGCCGCACATCAGAGACCGGCAGGTTTGCTTCAGCCTATGAAGATACCAGAGTGGAAATGGAAAGTGGGTATGGATTTTATAACAGGACTGCCCCGCACACAGAAAGGTTATGACTCAATATGGGTGATAGTGGACCGATTGACGAAGGTGGCTCACTTTATTCCGGTGAAGACTACATATTCCGGTGTCAAACTTGCAGAGTTGTATATGGAGCGGATTGTATGTTTGCATGGGGTACCTAAGAATATAGTGTCAGACCGAGGCAGTCAGTTTACGTCGCACTTTTGGCGCAAGTTACATGAGTCCATGGATACTAAGCTTCACTTCAGTTCCGCTTACCATCCGCAGACAGACGGTCAGACTGAGAGGACAAATCAGATACTGGAGGACATGTTGAGGGCATGTGCATTACAGTATGGGAATAGTTGGGAGAAGAGTTTGTGTTATGCAGAGTTCTCGTACAACAACAGCTACCAACAGAGTCTCAAGATGTCACCGTTTGAGGCATTGTACGGAAGGAAGTGCAGGACACCATTGTTTTGGAATCAGACCGGAGAAGGTAAAGTATTTGGACCTGAAGTCTTGAAGCAGGCAGAAGAACAAGTGCAGGTTATCAGGCAGAATTTGAGAACCGCTCAGACACGGCAGAGAAGTTATGCAGATGTAAGGCGTCGAGATCGCAGCTTCGAAATTGGCAACTTCGTCTATCTTAAGGTGTCACCAATGAGAGGTGTGAAGAGATTCAATGTCAAAGGCAAGCTAGCACCTCGCTACATTGGACCATTCAAGATATTGGAATGGAGAGGTGAAGTGGCTTATCAGTTAGAGTTACCAGAGAAATTGGCAGGAGTGCATGATGTTTTCCATGTGTCCCAATTGAAGAAGTGTCTACGGGTGCCAGAGGAACAGATTCCGTTGGAGGAGTTAAATGTGCAGGAGGACCTTACTTATGAGGAGTATCCGGTCAAGATCTTAGAGGAGTCCGAGAGAGTCACCAGGAACAAAGTGATACGTATGTGCAAGGTTCAGTGGAATCGTCATACAGAGGATGATTCAACCTAGGAACGGGAGGATGACCTCAAGGCAGAATATCCACATCTCTTCCAATCTACGTCCGAATCTCGGGGACGAGATTCATCTTAAGGGGGGTAGGTTTGTAACACCCTAAAAATGCCCAAAATCTACTAATTAATTAACTTTTTATATTCAAGTGCTCCTAAATAATGTAGGAAAAATAAAATTTTGAATAATTAAAAGCAAATATAGGGTATAGAAACATTATTGTTGCATTCATGCTGGTGCATTTATTTTTGATTGTTGAGTTCAAATTTGAATTTGAATTTGAATTCAAATGAGTGTTTGAATAAAAGAAAAACCTTTTCTTTTTCTCTCTCTTTTTCCTTCTCCTTTTTAGCCCAGCCGGCCCAGCTTCTTCACTTTTCTTCCCCGCGGCCCATCTCCTCTTTCTCTCCTTCGCGCTGCCCAGCAGCAGCTCCGGCCCAGCTGGAGCCCGCGCACCCTCTCTCTCTCTCGCCGCGGTTGACAGCCCGGGCCCACCTGTCGGCGCCATCTTCCTCTGCCGCAGCCGCTGACGCGCTGGCCCCACTCGTCAGCTTCTCCTACCTCCAGCCGTAGCCGAGCGGAACACCGCGCCGCCGCGAATCCGCCTCACGCACGCCTTCGCCCGGGCTTGGCCCGCACGCCAAGGAACCCCGGGGTCCCTATAAAGCCGCCGCCACGCCCTCGCCTTGAGCTCTCAAGCCGCAGCCCTTAACCCTAGCCGCCGCCCTCGTTTTCGAGCCGCCGCCGCCAAACCGCTTCTCCACCGTCCCATTGTCGCCAATAACCAGCCCAGGAGCTTCGCTAGGTAAAGAGGAAGCCGCCAAGACCTTTTTCCCCTTCCCTCTCGCTTTGTAGCGCTCAAAATCGCTCGTCGGAGTTTCCTTCTCGCTGTCGCTCGTCGCCGGCCGTTTCGGCCACCCGAGCCTCGAGTAGAACCCCCAAAACGAGTTCGCCATCTCCCCCTCTCTCTCTAGGACCTATCGCGGCGGGCTTTGGAGCTCCACAGCGCCGGCAACGCTCAATTCCGGCGAGTCTCCGGCCGCGCGCCGCCGTGAGCCGCCGTCCCCGGCGAGCCGAGCGCCCCGATCTGTTTGCCACCGTTCGATCTAGATCTAACGGTCTAGACCTGAAACCGATCTAAACCGAGCCGGTTCACCGTGAACCCGTGAACCGCGGTTCATGGCCAGTCTACGGTCCGGTCCACGGTGACGTCAGCCGACGTCAGCATCCAGCAGCCGCCGTGCCCGTTTTGCAAAAGAGCCCCCGCAGTTTTTGAAAATCAACCCACGGTCCACCTCTATTCAAAAGTATTTACAACCAAGTCCTTTTTCTTTCGGTTTAGCCCCTGCTCTTTTGAAAAATAGTGCCCGCCGTCCTAGATGGCAGTTTTACCCCGTAGCCCTCGGGTTTTTATACGAAATTATGTTTTAGGTCCCTGGTTTCTTTCAAAAACACCCCTGGAAGCCTAAAACCTTTACCAGCAAGCCCCTAGAGCCCGTTTTAAGCGTAGTTTCTTCGTTTTAACTTCGATTTGAGTGATTTCCACGCTCATGTGTTCGTAGTGAAGCGTACAGTAACTCTAAAGACTTCTTTCATCTTTTGTTTATGTTTGGTGTACTGTTCTAATTAAATATCTTGTTTGCATGTATGTGTGGATGCTTGTGTGGTGATCGACGTGAGTAGTTGACGAGCCATTCGAGTTCGCCGACGATCCCGTTCCCGAAGAGCAGGAGCAGCAGCAGTTCGCTGAGGAAGGCAAGTATAACACGGACCATCCTTGTTACCTATACACCGATTAATCACGTAAATCATATGCATGTGTCTAATACTGTTAACCACTAAGGATGTTCCTAGTCTTTACCTTATTCCTTGTTTACCCGGGGTTTTGTGCATTATGGTTAGACTATGCTACGCGCTGCAACCAACATTTATTTTTAATGTCAATATTGAATTAATGGTTCACTTCAATGATGGTTAAAAGATGCTTTTTAGCAACATGGTTCGGGGAACTAGAGCATGTGCTGTGTGCTTTGTTCTAGTGTCTCTATAAGGTTTGGTCTAGGGAATTAGAGCATGTGCTTCGTGCTTTGTTCTAATGTCTCTCCATAAGGTCCGGTTCTTAAAGCGACAACCCTGGAACCTGTTCGCCGCCGTTGGAACTATAATGGCTCTGGTCTTGGATAATTAACTTGTACGTCTCTAGCTCGCCAGTGGTTACCGAAAGGCATATGTGGGGAGCATGGGTGAGAGTATAGTTTGATCCATCGAGGACGGTTTTATCCGTTGGCTATGTCTCGTTAGGCAAAGTCCCGTGATGTAAGCGCCCGATGTACGGCAGCTTCACACGTTGCGATGATTGCGCTCTCGCTCTGGACGCCATTGACCCCCTCACGTTGCGCCCTTAGCGTACGTCAATCTCGATGCCTCGGGTTATGCTGCCTATGTTGAACCAAAACGGCTACTGTGCTTGTTAGGGTGTTTTGTGAAAGTCCTTGTAACATAAGTTCTTTTGGATTTATGTGACCGGAGGGTAAAGGGCGAAACCTCTGCAGAGTGTTGATCTATCATGATAGCCGTGCTCACGGATACGAGCGGCCTGGATCCTTTTTGATTAGAAGATGAAGTTAGTGATTGATGTTGGTTTGTTCTATAATCACTTATACCTTATTAATGGGTTTATACTTGGGTTCTACTCATTTGTAGTAAATTAGTTGATAATAAAATGAAACAACTAAAAGTGCTAATGCCGTATAACCGTGTCAAGCCTTTTGTTCTTGCATAACCCGTGTTATACTTGTTAAGTAAGATGGTTTACTTACACTTGCAACTATTCAACAAAATCCCGGATGGGTAACAGATGGAGCAGTGAATGATCAGTCGCTTGCTGAGTTTCCGGAGGATCTGCCGTACTTCTAGCTGTGTTCAACCAGTCGGTGTCCCTGTGGACTTGAGGCTCTACTAGTTATGAAACGTTTAATAATATTAAGACTTCCGCTGTGTTATTTATTTAAGAGTATGTCTTGTGTTAAACTCTGATATAAACTATTTTATTCGAGCATTGTGTTCTCTGTGATTCAATATTTGTAATCTATATGTGTTCTGTGGACATCCTGGGCACACATATGGGAGCATTCGGATTTCTTGGAAATCTGGGTGTTACACTCAAGACGACGGCGGCGGCTCGTACTCGGCGGCGGCTAGGGTTCGGTGGCGCGAGCTCAAGGCGTGGCGGCTAGGGTTGGGAGTTTAGGCGAGGGGGTGGCGGCGGCTTTATAGGGGCCCTGGGGCTCCTTGGCGTGCGCGCCAAGCTGGTCGGAGGCGGCGCGGGCACGGACTCCGGCTCAGGGTCGGGTTCGACTCGAGCTCGGTCGGGCGCGGCGTGAGGTGGGAGGAGAAGCCACTAGAGGAGTGAGGAGCGCGGCTGGGCTGGTGGGCTGCAATGGTGGGCCGAGCTGGGCCGCGCAGGGGAGAGAAAGAAAGGGGAGGGAGAGTGGGCCGGCTGGGCTGAATACAGGAGGGAGAAAGAGAGAGGAAAGGAAATGGTTTTTCTTTTATTCAAACTCTCATTTGAATTCAAATTCAAATTCAAATTTGAATTCAACAATCACAAATTAATGCACCAGCATGAATGCAACAATAAAGTTTCTATACCCTATATTTGCTTTTTATTATTCAAAATTTTATTTTCCCTACATTTTTCATGAGCACTTGAGTATAAAAAGCCAATTAATTACTAAATTCTAAATAGGGCATTTTTAGGGTGTTACAAACCTACCCCCCTTAAGATGAATCTCGTCCCCGAGATTCGGACGTGGATTGGAAGAGATGTGGATATTCTGCCTTAAGATCATCCTCCCGTTCCCAGGTTGCCTCATCCTCTGTATGACGATTCCACTGAACCTTGCACATACGTATCACCTTGTTCCTGGTGACCCTCTAAGATTCCTCCAAAATCTTAACCGGATACTCCTCATAAGTAAGGTCCTCCTGCACATTCAGCTCCTCCAACGGAATCTGTTCCTCTGGCACCCGTAAACACTTCTTCAGCTGGGACACATGGAACACATCATGCACTCCTGCCAATCTCTCTGGTAACTCTAGCTGATAAGCCACTTCACCTCTTCGTTCTAAGATCTTGAAAGGTCCAATGTAGCGCTGTGCTAGCTTGCCTTTAACATTGAATCTCTTCACACATCTCATTGGTGACACCTTGAGATAGACGAAATCGCCAATTTCGAAGCTGAGATCTCGACGCCTCACATCTGCATAGCTTTTCTGCCGTGTCTGAGCTGTTCTCCAATTCTGCCTGATAACCGCACTTGTTCTTCTGCCTGCTTCAGGACTTCAGGTCCAAATACTTTACCTTCTCCAGTCTGATTCCAGAACAACGGTGTCCTGCACTTCCTTCCATACAATGCCTCAAACGGTGACATCTTGATACTCTGTTGGTAGCTGTTGTTGTACGAGAACTCTGCATAACACAAACTCTTCTCCCAACTACTCCCATACTGTAATACACATGCCCTCAACATATCCTCCAGTATCTGATTTGTCCTCTCGGTCTGACCGTCTGTCTGCGGATGGTAAGCGGAACTGAAGTGAAGCTTAGTATCCATGGACTCATGTAACTTGCGCCAAAAGTGTGACGTAAACTGACTACCTCGGTCAGACACTATCTTCTTCGGTACCCCATGCAAACATATAATCCACTCCATATACAACTCTGCTAGTTTGGCACCAGAATATGTAGTCTTTACCGGAATAAAGTTAGCCACCTTCGTCAATCGGTCCACAACCACCCATATAGAATCATAACCTCTCTGTGTGCGGGGCAGTCCTGTTATAAAGTCCATACCCACTTCTTCCCATTTCCACTCTGGTATCTTCATAGGCTGAAGCAATCCTGCCGGTCTCTGATGTTCGGCCTTGACTCTCTGGCATACATCGCAAAGAGCTACGTGTGCTGCAACATCGCGCTTCAAACCATACCACCAAAATCTTTCCTTGAGGTCCAAGTACATCTTGGTACTTCCCGGGTGAATGGAATATGCTGACTCGTGCGCCTCCCGTAAGATAACATCCTTGATATGCTGCTGATCTGGCACCACTATTCTGTTACCATACCACACTGTCCCTTGATCATCCAATCGGAATCCTGGCGCTTTATCTGTCCCAACCTTCTTAATCAATTCCTTGATCTCCTCATCCTCCAATTGACTATTTCGGATCTCCTGTTCAAGAGTTGGCTCCACTTCTAGCTCAGTCACGTTGGCTACCATACCCATGTTCAGGCGTTGGAATTCCCAGCTAAGCTCTTCTGGCAAATTCTGTCTCATCAGCACATTCGCATAACTCTTTCTACTCAAAGCATCAGCCACCAAGTTAGCCTTCCCTGGATGGTAATGAATCTCCAGCTCAAAGTCATTGATCTTCTCAAGCCATCGATGTTGCCTCATATTCAACTCGGATAGCGTGAACACATACTTAAGGCTCTTGTGGTCGGTATAGATGTCGCACTTGTGCCCAATCAAATAATGCCTCCAAATCTTCAACGCGTGTACCACGGCTGCCAATTCCAGATTATGTGTCGGGTAATTCATCTCATGTCTTCTCAATTGTCTGGATGCATATGCCACAACTCTGCCCTCCTGCATGAGTACACATCCCAATCCTTGACGAGACGCATCACAATACACTGAGAAGCTTTTAGTAACATCTGGCAGTACCAATACTAGTGCAGTGGTCAGCCTTTTCTTCAACTCCTCAAAGCTAGCTTGGCACTACGGTGTCCACACGTTGGCATTCTTCTCTAGCAATGATGTCAAGGGCTTGGCAATCTTGGAGAATCCCTCAATAAAACGCCGATAGTAGCCTGCCATTTCGAGAAAACTCCTGATCTCACTGATATTCTACGGCGGGATCTAGTTGAGAACATCTCTGACCTTCTTCGGATCAACTGCTACACCTCCATTTGACAACACATGCCCCAAGAATGATACCTCCTTCAGCCAGAATTCACATTTGCTCAACTTAGCATACAACTGATGCTCTCGGACTGCATCACTAACCTCAAGTGTTCTTCGTGTTCCTCCTCATTCTTGGAGAAAACCAGAATATCATCAATGAACACCACGACGAACTTGTCGAGATAATCCATGAACACACTGTTCATCAAATACATGAAGTAGGCCGGTGCATTAGTCAACCCAAAGGACATAACTGTGAACTCATACAAGCCATACCGGGTAGTGAAAGCTGTCTTGGGGATGTCTGTCACCCGAATTCTCATCTGATGATAACCCAATCTGAGATCGATCTTGGAGAACACACAAGCTCCCCTCATTTGGTCAAAGAGATCATCGATCATTGGCAGTGGATACTTGTTATTGATGGTGACCTCATTGAGAGCTCGATAGTCTATGCACATCCTCTGTGTCCCGTCTTTCTTATCAACAAACAACGCTGGAGCTCTCCAAGGCGAGGAGCTAAGACGAATATACCCCTTAGCTAGTAAGGCCCTCAATTCTTCTTTAAGTTTCTTTAATTCTTTTACCACCATTCTATATGGTCTTTTAGCTATGGGTGCTGTGCCAGGCATAAGTTCAATAACAAATTCAACTTCACGTTCCGGAGGCATACCTGGCAATTCATCTGGGAACACATCTGGATACTCGTTCACCACTCGAATGTCCTTCAACTCTGTGCCTTCAGCACGATTGACCTGACCGGGCTCTGTGGATTTGGTTGCCTAATACTCAATCTTCTCCCCTGATGGAGCTACTAACTGAACTGCACGCTTAGAACACTGTATGACTACATCGTACTTCGCTAGCCAGCTCATTCCCAAAATCAGATCCATCCCGATAGAGTTTAGGACTATAGGGTGTGCTAATAAATATACCCCCCTTATGTTAACTGCTACGTTAGGACAACGTAATGTGGCCCGAAGTTCTCCCCCCGGTGAGTTAACTAGCATGGTGTTCCCCATGGGTTGCATAAGCATCAAGTTCTTTTTCACGAAATTAGCAGATATAAAAGCATGCGAAGCTCCAGAATCAAACAAAACTGTAGCGAGTTGTGAGTTGACGGGAAACGTACCAACTACCACATCTGTGGCTCCTTCTGCAGTTTCTGCTCCCATATGGTTGAGCCTACCCTTGGCATAGTTCTGCTGGCCACAGTTCCCCTGTGCCTGCTGCTGATTCCCATTATGAGCTGGTTGTGGTCCTGCCTTCTGGTTGTTATTCTGACAGGTGGAGTTCTGGACCCTCCGGGGACAAGAGTTAGCATAATGTCCCTATTCTCCACAGTGGTAGCACGCCCTTGGGCCGACAGGAATGGTGTTAGCCTGGGTGGTGCGTGAAGCCTGAGTGTTCTGCCGCACATTCTGGTAGCGCTGCTGTTGCTGTTGCTGTTGTGGTGGTGGATACTGGGGACGTTGTTGGTTCTGGCCGCGGTTCTGAAGGCTTGACTGTCCCTGAGTGCGCTGCTGGTTCACCTGCTGGGGGTTGTAGCGGGAGTGGACATTACTGCCAGATTACTGGTTCACGAACCTCCTCTTCTTGTCTTCAATCGCACGGTGCTTGTGCTCCACCATCAGAGCGCCATCGACCAGCTCGCCGAAGGTTGGAAAGGTGATGCACATCAATTGCAGCTGCAAGGCATCCTGGAGTCCACCCCGGAAGCGAGTCTGCCTCTTCCAGTCTGTTGACACCTCATCTGGTGCGTAGCGGGCCAGCTCAAGGAACTTGTCACGATAGGCAGTGACACTCATTCCTTCCTACGTCAGGGCTAGGAACTCCTTCTTCTTTAGGACCATCAGTCCCTCAGGCACATGGTGAGCACGGAAGTCGTCACTGAACCGCTGCCAGGTGATCTGGTCGCGATTGGGTTGCGCGTATTGGTATGCCACCCACCAGTCGAGAGCAGCTCCTTCAAACTGTCCAGAGGCGTAGAGCACCTTCTCCCTGTCATCACACTGAGCAATGTCGAGCTGTCTCTCCACTGCCTTGATCCAGTCTTCAGCTTCCATGGGGTCCTTGGCGCGGGAGAACTTTGGCGGGCGCCCCTTCAAGAATTCTCCCCTCTTGTCCCGGATGGGCTGGGGAGGTGGCTGAACCGGTGGATTCTACAGGTTCTGCTGCATCAAAGCTATGGCCTGGGTCAACTGTTGCATCGTCTGCGTCTGCATGCGGACCAGATCCTCCATGGTGGGCGGCTGGTTCTGGTTCTGGTTCTGATTCTGGCAACCAGAACCAGAACCAGAACCCGAACCAGAACCAGAACCAGCCGCCCACCATGGAGGCTCTACAGATGGTTGGGACAAGAGGATCGACGGGTGGTGGCAACCAGAACCAGAACCAGAACCCGAACCAGAACCAGAACCAGCCGCCCACCATGGAGGATCTAGTCCGCTTGCAGACACAGACGATGCAACAATTGACTCAGGCCATAGCTTTGATGCAGCAGACCCTGCAGAATCCACCGGTTCAGCCACCTCCCCAGCCCATCCGGGACAAGAGGGGAGAGTTCTTGAAGGGGCGCCCGCCAAAGTTCTCCCGCGCCAAGGACCCGATGGAAGCTGAAGATTGGATCAAGGCAGTGGAGAGACAGCTCGACATTGCTCAGTGTGATGACAGGGAGAAGGTGCTCTACGCTTCTGGACAATTTGAAGGAGCCGCTCTCGACTGGTGGGTAGCATACCAATATGCGCAACCCGATCGCAACCAGATCACCTGGCAGCAGTTCAGTGATGCCTTCCGTGCTCACCATGTGCCTGAGGGACTGACGGTCCTGAAGAAGAGGGAGTTCCTAGCCCTGACGCAGGAAGGAATGAGTGTCACTGCCTACCGTGACAAGTTCCTCGAGCTGGCCCGCTACGCACCAGATGAGGTGTCGACAGATGAGAAGAGGCAAACTCGCTTCCGGAATGGACTCCAGGATGTTTTGCAGCTACAGTTGATGTGCATCACCTTCCCAACCTTCGGTGCATTGGTCGATGGTGCCCTGATGGTGGAGCACAAGCGCCGTGAGATTGAGGACAAGAAGAGAAAGTTCATGAACCAGCAATCTGGCAGCAACGTCCGCCCCCGCTACAACCCCCAGCAGGTGAATCAGCAGCGCACTCAGGGACAATCAAGCCTTCAGAACCGCGGCCAGAACCAGCAACGTCCCCAGTATGCACCACCCCAGCAGCAACAACAGCGCTACCAGAACGTGCAGCAGAACACTCAGGCTTCACGCACTACCCAGGCTAACACCATTCCTGTCGGCCCAAGGGCGTGCTACCACTGTGGAGAACAGGGACATTATGCTAACTCTTGTCCTCGGAGGGTCCAGAACTCCACCGGTCAGAACAACAACCAGAAGGCAGGACCACAACCAGCTCAGAATGGGAATCAGCAGCAGGCACAGGGAAACCATGGCCAGCAGAACTACGCTAGGGGCAAGCTCAACCATGTGGGAGCAGAAACTGCAGAAGTAGCCACAGATGTGGTAGTCGGTACGTTCTCGGTCAACTCACAACCTGCTACAGTTTTGTTCGATTCTGGAGCTTCGCATGCTTTTATATCCGCTGATTTCGTGAAAAAGAACTTGATGCTTATGCAACCTATGGGGAACACCATGTTAGTTAACTCACCAGGGGGAGAACTTCGGGCCACATTACGTTGTCCTAATGTAGCAATTAACATAAGGGGGGTAGACTTTTTAGCACACCCTATAGTCCTAAATTCTATCGGGATGGATCTGATTTTGGGAATGAGCTGGCTAGCAAAGTACGATGCCGTCATACAGTGTTCCAAGCGTGCAGTTCAGTTAGTGGCTCCATCAGGGGAGAAGATTGAGTATCAAGCAACCAAAACCACAGAGCCCGGTCAGGTCAATCATGCTGAAGGCACAGAGTTGAAGAACATTCGAGTGGTGAACGAGTATCCAGATGTGTTCCCAGATGAATTGCCAGGTATGCCTCCGGAACGTGAAGTTGAATTTGTTATTGAACTTATGCCTGGCACAGCACCCATAGCTAAAAGACCATATAGAATGGGGGTAAAAGAATTAAAGAAACTTAAAGAAGAATTGAGGGCCTTACTAGCTAAGGGGTATATACGTCCTAGTTGTTCGCCTTGGGGAGCTCCAGTATTGTTTGTTGACAAGAAAGACGGGACACAGAGGATGTGCGTAGATTACCGAGCCCTCAATGAGGTCACCATCAAGAATAAGTACCCACTGCCAAGGATCGATGATCTCTTTGACCAATTGAGGGGAGCTTGTGTGTTCTCGAAGATCGATCTCAGATCAGGCTATCATCAGATGAGAATCCGGGTGACAGACATCCCTAAGACAGCTTTCACTACCCGGTACGGTTTGTATGAATTCACAGTTATGTCCTTTGGATTGACTAATGCACCGGCCTACTTCATGTATTTGATGAACAGTGTGTTCATGGATTATCTTGACAAGTTCGTCGTGGTGTTCATCGATGATATTCTGGTTTTCTCCAAGAATGAGGAAGAGCATGAGGAACATTTGAGGTTAGTGATGCAGAGACTCCGAGAACATCAGTTGTACGCTAAGTTAAGCAAATGTGAATTCTGGCTGAAGGAGGTATCGTTCTTGGGCCATGTGTTGTCGAATGGAGGTGTCGCAGTTGATCCGAAGAAGGTCAGAGATGTTCTCAACTGGATTCCACCGCAGAATGTCAGTGAGATCAGGAGTTTTCTCGGAATGGCAGGCTACTACCGGCATTTTATTGAGGGATTCTCCAAGATTGCCAAGCCCTTGACATCATTGCTAGAGAAGAATGCCAAGTTTGTGTGGACACTGCAGTGTCAAGCTAGCTTTGAGGAGTTGAAGAAAAGGCTGACCACTGCACCAGTATTGGTACTGCCAGATGTTACTAAAAGTTTTTCAGTATATTGTGATGCGTCTCGCCAAGGATTGGGATGTGTACTCATGCAGGAGGGCAGAGTTGTGGCATATGCATCCAGGCAGTTGAGGAGACATGAGCTGAACTATCCGACACATGATCTGGAATTGGCAGCCGTGGTACACGCATTGAAGATCTGGAGGCATTATTTGATTGGACACAAGTGCGACATCTATACCGACCACAAGAGCCTTAAGTATGTGTTCACGCAGTCCGAGTTGAATATGAGGCAACGTCGTTGGCTTGAGAAGATCAATGACTTTGAACTAGAGATTCACTACCATCCAGGGAAGGCTAATTTGGTGGCCGATGCTTTGAGAAGAAAGAGCCATGCGAATGTGCTACCGGGTCAGAATTTGCCGGAAGAGCTTAGCAGGGAATTTGAACGTTTGAACTTGGGTATGATAGCCAACGTGACTGAGCTAGAAGTGGAGCCAACTCTTGAACAGGAGATCCGAAAAGGTCAATTGGAGGATGAGGAAATCAAGGAGTTGATTAAGAAGGTTGGGACAGATTAAGCGCCAGGATTCCGATTAGATGATCAAGGAACAGTGTGGTATGGTAACAGAATAGTGGTGCCAGATCAGCAGCATATCAAGGATGTTATCTTACGGGAAGCGCACGAGTCAGCATATTCCATTCACCCGGGAAGTACCAAGATGTACTTGGATCTCAAGGAAAGATTCTGGTGGTATGGTCTGAAGCGCGATGTTGCAGCACATGTAGCTCTTTGTGACGTATGCCAGAGAGTCAAGGCCGAACATCAGAGACCGGCAGGTTTGCTTCAGCCTATGAAGATACCAGAGTGGAAATGGGAAGAAGTGGGTATGGATTTTATAACAGGATTGCCCCGCACGCAGAAAGGTTATGACTCTATATGGGTGATAGTGGACCGATTGACGAAGGTGGCTCACTTTATTCCGGTAAAGACTACATATTCCGGTGCCAAACTAGCAGAATTGTATATGGAGCGGATTGCATGTTTGCATGGTGTACCGAAGAAGATAGTGTCAGATCGAGGCAGTCAGTTTACGTCGCACTTTTGGCGCAAGTTACATGAGTCCATGGATACTAAGCTTCACTTCAGTTCCGCTTACCATCCGCAGACAGACGGACAGACTGAGAGGACAAATCAGATACTGGAGGACATGTTGAGGGCATGTGCATTGCAGTATGGGAATAGTTGGGATAAGAGTTTGTGCTATGCAGAGTTTTCGTACAACAACAGCTACCAGCAGAGTCTCAGAATGTCACCATTTGAGGCGTTGTACGGAAGAAAGTGCAGGACACCGTTGTTTTGGAATCAGACCGGAGAAGGTAAAGTATTTGGACCTGAGGTCTTGAAGCAGGCAGAAGAACAAGTGCAGGTTATCAGGCAGAATTTGAGAACAGCTCAGTCACGGCAGAAAAGTTATGCAGATGTAAGGCGACGAGACCTTAGCTTCGAGATTGGTGACTTTGTGTATCTTAAGGTGTCACCAATGAGAGGTGTGAAAAGATTCAACGTCAAAGGCAAGCTAGCACCTCGCTACATTGGACCATTCAAGATATTAGAACGGAGAGGTGAAGTGGCTTATCAGTTGGAGTTACCAGAGAAATTGGCAGGAGTGCATGATGTGTTCCATGTGTCTCAGCTGAAGAAGTGTTTACGGGTGCGAGAGGAACAGATTCCGTTGGAGGAGTTAAATGTGCAGGAGGACCTTACTTATGAGGAATATCCGGTCAAGATCTTAGGGGAGTCCGAGAGAGTCACCAGGAACAAAGTGATACGTATGTGCAAGGTTCAGTGGAATCGTCATACAGAGGATGAGGCAACCTGGGAACGGGAGGATGAGCTCAAGGCAGAATATCCACATCTCTTCCAATCCACGTCCGAATCTCGGGGACGAGATTCATCTTAAGGGGGGTAGGTTTGTAACACCCTAAAAATGCCTTATTTAAAAAAATTAGTAATTAATTGGTTTTTATATTTGATTGCTCATAAATAATATAGGGAAATAAAAATTTTGAATAAATAAAAGCAAACATAGGAAGTAGAAACATTATTGTTGCATTCATGCTGGTGCATGTATTTTTGATTGTTGAATTCAAATTTGAATTTGAATTCAAATGAGTGTTTGAATAAAAGAAAAACCTTTTCTTTTCTCTCTCTTTTTCCCTCTCTCTTTTCAGCCCAGCAGCCTTTCTCTTTCTCTCTTTCCCGCGCGGCCCAACTCCTTTTCTCCTTTTCCCGCGGCCCACTTTTTCTCTCTTCTCTGCGCAGCCCAACGGCCAGCTCGGCCAGCCCATCACTGCGCAGCCCAACACCGCAGCCAGCCCAGCAAGCAGCCCGGCGCAGCGCGCGCCCCCTCTTTCTCTCTGCGGCTGACGACTTGGGCCCACTTGTCAGCTCCTCCTCCTACCTCTCGCCGTAAGCAACCGGAACACCTCCCCGATCCGCGCCGCCACGGACTCCGCCTCGCGCACGCCTCTCCCCGGCTTGGAGCGCACGCCAAGGAGCCTCAAGCCCCTATATAAGCCGCTGCCCGACCCCTTGTCCTTCGTGCCTCGAGCTCGCGCCCAAACCCTAGCGCCGCCACATCCGAGCCGCCGCCGTCGTCTAGCCCTCGCCTCGTCGTTGCATTGCCGCCTAGATCCGCACCAGAAGCTTCGCCGTGTGGTAAGGAACGCGCCGAGCCCAAAACCCCTCTTCCTCTGGCCCTCCCGCATGCGTGCGAGCTCGCCGGAGTCGTGAAGTCACCGCCGCTCGACGCCGGCCATCCCTGCTGCTCAATCCCCGCTTCCAACCCCAAAAATCGTTTCCCCGTTGTCTCCTCTCTCTATCAAGCTGTCCGCGGCGAGCTATGGAGCCCCCTAAGCCTCAGCAGCATCGTCTCCGGCGAGTCCCCGGCCGCGCGCCGCCGCGAGCCGCCGTGCTCCGGTGAGCCGAGAGCCCGATCTGTTCTGAGCCGTTAGATTCAAAACCGACGGCCAGATCTGAAAACCGATCTAAACGGAGACGGTTCCCGTGAACCGCGGTTCAAGCCGGTCCACGGTTCGGTCCACGGTGACGTCAGCCCATGTCAGCAACCAGCCGTTGCCGTGGCGATTTTGCAAAAGAGCCCCTCTGTTTTTCAAAAATCAACCCGCGGTCCAACGCAGTTCAAAAGTATTTACAACCAAGTCCTTTTTCTTTCGGTTTAGCCCCTGCTCTTTTGAAAAATAGTGCCCGCCGTCCTAGAAGTCGTTTTTACTCGTTAGCCCTCGGGTTTTTATACAAAATTATGTTTTAGGTCCCTGGTTTCTTTCAAAAACACCCCTGGAAGCCTAAAATCTTTACCAGCAAGCCCCTAGAGCCCGTTTTAAGCGTAGTTTCTCTGTTTTAACTCCGATTTGAGTGATTTTCGCGCTCACGTGTTCGTAGTGAAGCGTAGATTAATTCTAAAACCTTCTTTTCATCTTTTGTTTATGTTTGGTGTACTTTTCTAATTAAATGTCTTGTTTGCATGTATGTGTGGATGCTTGTGTGGTGATCGATGTGAGTAGTTGCCGAGCCGTTCGAGTTCGTCGACGATCCCGTTCACGAAGATCAAGTGCAGCAGCAGTTCACTGAGGAAGGCAAGTATAACACGGACTATCCTTGTTACCTATACACCGATTAATCACATAAATCATATGCATGTGTCTAATACTGCTAGCCACTAAGGATGTTCCTAGTCTTTACCTTATTCCTTGTTACCCGGGGTTTTATGCATTATGGTTAGACTATGCTATGCGCTGCAACCAACCTTTATTTTTATGTTAATGTGGAAATAATGGTTCACTTCAATGATGATTAAAAGATGCTTTTTAGCAACATGGTTCGGGGAACTAGAGCATGTGCTGTGTGCTTTGTTCTAGTGTCTCTATAAGGTTTGATCTTGGGAGTTAGAGCATGTTCTTTGTGCTTTGTTCTAATGTCTCTCTATAAGGTCCGGTTCTTAAAGCGGCAACCCAGGAACTTGTTCGCCGCCGTTGGAACTATAATGGCTCTGGTCTTGGATAACTAGCTTGTACGTCTCTAGCTCGCCAGTGGTTACCGAAAGGCGTATGTGGGGTGCATGGGTGAGAGTATAGTTTGATCCATCGAGGACGGTTTTATCCGTTGGCTATGCCCCGTTAGGCAAAGTCCCGTGATGTAAGCGCCCGATGTACGGCAGCTTCACACGTTGCGATGATTGCGCTCTCGCTCTGGACGCCATTGACCCCCTCACGTTGCGCCCTGAGCGTACGTCAATCTCGATGCCTCGGGTTATGCTGCCTATGTTGAACCAAAACGGCTACTATGCTTGTTAGGGTGTTTTGTGAAAGTCCTCGTAACATAAGTTCTTTTGGATTTATGTGACCAGCGGGTAAAGGGCGAAACCTCTGCAGAGTGTTGATCTATCATGATAGCCGTGCTCACGGACACGAGCGGCCTGGATCCTTTTTGATTAGAAGATGATATTAGTGGTTGATATTGGTTTGTTCTATAATCACTTATACCTTATTAATGGGTTTATACTTGGGATCTACTCATTGATAGTAATTTGGATGATAATAAAATGAAACAACTAAAAGCGCTACTGCAGTTTAACCGTGTCCAGCCTTTTGTCCTTGCATAACCCGTGTTATACTTGTTAAGTAAGATGGTTTACTTACACTTGCAACTATTCAACAAAATCCCGGATGGGTAACAGATGGAGCAATGAATGACCAGTCGCTTGCTGAGTTTCCGGAGGATCTGCCGTACTTCTAAGCTGTGTTCAACCAGTCGGTGTCCCTGTGGATTTGAGGCTCTACGTAGTTAAGACGTTTAATAATATTTAGACTTCCGCTGTGTTATTTGTTTAAGACTATGTCTTGTGTTAAACTCCGATATAAACTATTTTATTTGAGCATTGTGTTCTCTGTGATTCAATATTTGTAATCTATGTGTTCTGTGGACATCCTGGGCACACATATGGAAGCATTCGAATTTCTTGGAAATCTGGGTGTTACAGCTGCGGGGTGCGGGTCCTCCCAACTGGTGCTGCAGCTCCTCATTCTTCTCCTGCATGGTGGTGAGCTTCCTCCTTAGCACGGCATTCTCATCAGACACAACATCAAGCTCTGTGTTGAGAGTAGCCACAAGCGCCACTGTGGAAGCAAGCTGGGGGTCTTGAACGTTCGCGGTAGACGCGATGGTGCAAGCTGTGGCACCACTCTTGCGGCGGGGGTGGTACCTCTCTGGCTCATCCTTGATCTTGGCGAAGCACTTGTGACGGTAGACGTGGTAGGCTTGGCATGCAGCTTCAGCGATCCCTGCCTCCTGGGTATCTCGGTCAGACATAGTGTAGTGAACCGATATCTCGCGAGCAGCCCTTGTCACCTCATCGGTCACCCTCACGTGCACTGCGGTCCTCCAGAAGCTGCGGTAGAGAACGTGCATCCACCACTCACTGCGGTACTCCACTCCAACACGACCGAAGCGGTAGCGGGTACGAAGCACTCCAAGAAGCCGGTTGTGGTAGAAGTGGTTGCCTCCATCCCGGACGAACTTGTAGACGATCCAACTTTGTCTCGAGTGTCGGCGTCCATCTCTTCTACATCAGTTGCGGCCACCATCTGGTCTTCCTGCCCTCCTACTGCGGACTCAGAGGTGTCAAGCTCTCGCTCCTCGGGTTCCTCCTCTTCAGGCTCCTGTTGTGGCTCCTCTGCGACTTGCTGTCTCTGAAGCTCCTGTTGCTTACGCATCCGCACCCAGTCCCTATAGGTATCCGGGTTCTGCCGCTTCAGCAGATACTCTGCGACACGGTACGGGAGTTCCGCGCATGTGGGCCTGCGGGGGGTCTGCCTCGTGCAAGCCATCTATAGAAACAAGATGAAAGAGTAAACAAAGGTTAGAAACTTTTTTTCACAATGGACACAGGTAGGATATAACACCATTTTTTAATAGAAACTCAACTCCAAGGTAGAAGATAACAAAAGAGCAAGGAGTAAGCAAAATCTAATCGACCATTCTATCTAGGCTGTGATCCTACAGTCAGCACGGCCCAGATACCAACTTTGTAACACCCAGATTTCCAAGAAATCCGAATGCTTCCATATGTGTGCCCAGGATATCCACATAACACATATAGGTTACAAATATTGAATCACAGAGAACACAATGCTCGAATAAAATAGTTTACATCAGAGTTTAACACAAGACATAGTCTTAAACAAATAACACAGCGGAAGTCTTAATATTATTAAACGTTTCATAACTAGTAAAGCCTCAAAACCACAGGGACACCAACTGGTTGAACACAGCTAGAAGTACGGCAGATCCTCCGGAAACTCAGCAAGCGACTGATCATTCAATGGTCCATCTGTTACCCATCCGGGATTTTGTTGAATAGTTGCAAGTGTAAGTAAACCATCTTACTTAACAAGTATAACACGGGTTATGCAAGAACAAAGGCTTGACACGGTTATACTGCATTAGCACTTTTAGTTGTCTCATTTTATTACCATCCAATTTACTACAAGTGAGTAGAACCCAAGTATGAACCCCTTAATAGCAATGTATAAGTAATTATAGAATAAACAAACAATCAACCACTAACATCATCTTCTAATAAAAAAGGATCTAGGCCGCTCGTAACCGTGAGCACGGCTATCATAATAGATCAACACTCTGCAGAGGTTTCGCCCTTTACCCGCCGGTCACATAAATCCAAAAGAACTTATGTTACAAGGACTTTCACAAAACACCCTAACAAGCACAATAGCCATTTTGGTTCAACATAGGCAGCATAACCCGAGGCATCGAGATTGACGTACGCTCAGGGCGCAACTTGAGGGGGTCAATGGCGTCCAGAGCGAGAGCGCAATCATCGCAACGAGTGAAGCTGCCGTACATCGGGCGCTTACATCACGGGACTAACGAGACATAGCCAACGGATAAATCCGTCCTCGATGGACCAAACTATACTCTCACCCATGCTCCCCACATACGCCTTTCGGTAACCACTGGCGAGCTAGAGACGTACAAGCTAATTATCCAGGACCAGAGCCATTATAGTTCCAACAGCGGCGAACAAGTTCCTGGGTTGCACATTAGAACAAAGCACAAAGCACATGCTCTAATTCCCTAGACCAAACCTTACAGAGACACTATAACAAAGCACGAAGCACATGCTCTAGTTCCCCGAACCATGTTGCTAAAAAGCATCTTTTAGTCATCATTGAAGTGAACCATTAATTCAATATTAACATAAAAATAAATGTTGGTTGCAGCGCGTAGCAAATACTAACCCGGGTAAACAAGGAATAAGATAAAGTCTAGGAACATCCTTAATGTATGACAATATTAGACACATGCATATGAATTAGATGATTAAATGGTGTATAGGTAACAAGGATTGTCCGTGTTATACTTGCCTTCCTCAGTGAACTGCTGCCGCACCTGCTCTTCAGGAACGGGATCGTCAGCAAACTCGAACGGCTCGTCAACTACTCACATCGATCACCACACAAGCATCCACACATACATGCAAACAAAGTATTTAATTAGAATAATACACCAAACATAAACAAAAGATGAAAAGAAGGCTTTAGAGTTACTATACGCTTTATTACGAACACATGAGCGCGAAAATCACTCAAATCGGAGTTAAAACGGAGAAACTACGCTTAAAACGGAGAAACCAACCTTGCACGATCAGATTGTTGCGGCCCAATTAAATGATGCAAAGGTTAAAATCCTCAAAAGAAAATTGGCAAAAGGGAAGGCAAAATATATATGTTTCCGTCTAGATGGGCAGGGAGTGATGTGGTTTGGACATCGGATAGTGGTGCCCAAGAACGCTGAACTCCGAAGGAAAATTTTGGATGAAGCTCATCTTTCCAAATTTTCTATCCATCCCGGTAGCACCAAAATGTACCAAGACATGAAACAAAACTTTTGGTGGACTAGGATGAAGCAGGAGATGCCACGTATGTGTCGGAATGTGACACGTGTCAGCGGGTAAAGGCTAGCCACTTGAAGGTAGTAGGCACTCTTCAGCCTCTACCTATTCCCTCATGGAAGTGGGAAGATATAAGCATGGATTTCATTGTTGGACTTCCCAGGACCCCTCAGGGGCATGACTCCATTTGGATAATTGTGGACCACCTCACAAAGACCGCACATTTCATTCCGGTCAATACCGCCTATACCGTTATGAGGTATGCTGAAATCTATTTGGAACGGATCATTTGTTTACATGGGGTACCCAAGACGATAATTTTAGATCATGGTATGCAATTTGCGGCACGCTTTTGGGAACATTTGCAACTATCTCTAGGCACAAAACTGATCCGTTGTTCAGCATATCACCCTCAGACCGATGGGCAGACGGAAAGGTTAAATCAAATACTTGAGGATATACTTCGAGCTTGTGTTATCCATTATGGGAAAAATTGGGAGAAATGTTTATCTCTGGCTGAATTCTCTTATAACAACAACTACCAAGCAAGTCTTAAAATGACACCTTTCGAAGCCTTGTATGGTAGAAGACGTCGGACACCGTTGTGTTGGTCTCAGGAATGCGAGAGATACACATACGGCCCTGACCTTGTAAAAGAAGCAGAGGAAAAGGTTAGGATCATCTGTGAAAACTTGAGAACCGCACAATCACGGCAAAAGAGTTACTTTGATCAAAGACGGAAGCCCCTTCAGTTAGAAGTCGGCGACCATGTGTATCTCAAGGTCTCCCCGACCAAGGGTGTACAAAGGTTTGGGTTGAAAGGAAAACTTGCACCTCGCTATATTGGCCCATATGAAATCACTCAACAATGTGGACTGGTTGCATACCGTGTGAAGCTTCCTGAGAAGCTCTCTGCCGTGCACAACATTTTCCATGTCTCCCAGCTCAAAAAGTGTCTTCGTGTTCCGACCGAGGTTGTTGAGCAAGAAGAGCTCTCGGTTGAGCCGGATCTTTCTTATGATGAGCATCCTGTCAAAATCCTTGATGAGAGGGAGAGAAAGACACAAACAAGAGAAGTTAAAATGTATAAAATTCAGTGGAGTCATCACTCCTAGGATGAAGCCACATGGGAAACCGAAGACTATCTTAAAAAGAACTTCCCAGACATCCTTCCTAAGACCAAGGTACCTCTTTCCCTACCATGTCGCTAAGCACAATCGAATCTCGGGGCGAGATTCCTTTTAAGGGGCGTAGGCTGTGACATCCCTGATGTTAGAACCTTAAAAATACACTAACAAAAGAGTTAAAGGGCAGCATTGGTTGTAGCACACTTAATTTGATCTAAAATTTGAAATTTGAATTTCAATAAGGCCTTTTTGACACCCAGCCGAGATCTCAAAAATTTTGTACCAAACTTGAAAATATCCAAAAATAAAAGTTGTTTGTCATCACAAATAAAGCATAGTTACTGTTTGGAACTGTTTCAAATTTTGCAGTTAAGCCCCTCATCTTGGGGCATGTGGAGGGGAAAAGGAACCGAGGATGAAGAAAGGAGGGGAGAGAACCTATGGGTCCCACTTGTCATGACACTGACATGCAGGGTCTACTCGTCATACTAAAAAAAAGGGGCCGTAAGTAGGGGCTATTGCTGGAGTTAAACACAAAATCAAAGCCCCAGAAAGTTGGGGCCAGCCCCTACTCAAGAAAGTAGGGGCTTAAAGTAGGGGCTATTGCTGGAGTTGCTCCTAGCTTGAGTGCGCCCTGCGTACCCTCCATAAATAGCATTTGAAACACTATGTGTGGAAACTAAAGTACTTGGAGTATGTGACACATGTGCTGCTACTGAATTAGGTGGTATAAAATTTGCTAATGTATTGGTTCGGCTTGGAACAACCGAACTGGGCACAATCGATAATGGCAAAGGCTGTTTAGGTGCTAGAACCATAGAACCGGAAGATCCGGTTGCAGGAACCGGAACAAGCGGTTCTGCCTGGCTCGACAGTGGTGTAGCTCTTGGTGTCGCTTACCCTAGATAAAATCCCAACGGTATACCATACAATGGATCCTGGAGAGTACCATCTAGTGTAGCCGATGTGTTTTGTTGAGAGCTAGGAATATTTTGTTTGTAAGCTAAAAATTCGTTGGTTAGTTCCATGTTCTTTTTTCCATAACCTCTAACTTATCAAACAACATAGTAACCATCTCTGGCGATATATGATCAGGGACACTAGTCTAGGTTCAGATGAGGATGATTCAGGATTTGAATTGCTTACATTGGGAATCACCTCAATCTTGTCTTTATTCGACTTGGAGGAAGGCATCACGAATTCTTGCACTCATTTGGCTCGGCGATCTTCCCGGCCCTTCCGAAAGGTTTTCAAGAATTTGCTCTAAAGGTGCTTCTCAAGTGCCATGTACTCTTCATGATCTTCCGGGCTGAGATCCTCCATTGTGGTCGCAACGATGTTGTGTTCTCCAACGTCGAAGCCCATTGTGCTAGGGTTTAGTGGATTGGTCGCAATAACCTGATCTCTGTTCCCCAGCGGACCAAAAGTGTGTTGACGCTTTTTCTGGCAAACACACGGCAAGCGCTAGATCACGCGGTCGTCAGAATCAACTCTCAGCAAAATCCTGCACAAACCAGAATGGTTGTGGGTACCCATAGGTCCCTTAGAGCACCTCCAACAAGTCTATTTGGGCTAGCTATTTGAGTGCTGACATGGCTCAGTATCTCACGTGGAGGAGAGAGAAAATAGAAAAAAGAACTCGTTATCGATTTTCTTGTTCCTAGCTAGAAGGTGTGGACGAGGCTGCACACTGCCTTTTCCTTCCCCGGCCAATGGGAAGAAGAATCTTAAGTATTAAAAATTATAGTGGACCGTGCAGGTTTTCTTCTCAGGCTTCGTCAGCTAGCGAAATAGCTAGCACCACTGGGGGTGCTTTTAGAGCATTTCCAAGAGATTAGCTATCTTGACTTGGCTGTGTAAAAAAAGAAAAAATAATCCTACAAACAGGATCCAATGGACTCTGTATCTACCTCGGTTATTTACTTGGTTCAGCATCCCCTCGCTCTCGGTAGGCAAAATTACCTAGTCGTCGTCCTTCACTACTCTTCTCCAGCGGGTCCCGCGCCCTCCAGCGTCCTCCCCCCTCCTCGTTCCGTCCACGCCTTTCCCCTCCTCTTTCTCGATGGAGGAAAAGCTCCAGCGGCAGAGGGCGAGCTCCAACGGCGGAGGACCACTGCTCCTTCGAATTCGCCAGGATCCGGCGGCGTCGTGGCGCTCCCGCGGTTGGGCGATGCGTCCAGCAGCAGGGTGACCCCGCGAGGGCGAGACAGCAGCGGAGGGTGAGCACCCAGTGGAGTCGTGGAGGGCAAGGTAGAGACGGCAGCCTAGGGCGAGCTCCTAGCGGCGGCTAAGGTGTGGAGGGTGAGCTCCTGGTCGTTGCCCCCTTCCAAGCTCCACGTGGTGCCGAACTCGACGGCGAGTCGGAGCTCCTGGTCTCGGCGTAGGTACCACTTTCGGGCGACCATCCGCGCGACATCCAACCTCCTCGGGCACCAGCGCCACCGGCAACCTCAAGGCGGCCATCCGTGCGGCAGAAGACATCGAAATCAAGTTTCTAATCGAATCAAAGCTTTCAGGTTCGCAAGTATAAATCCAGCACAGTGCACCACCAAATCGATTACTAGAAGCTCAAATTCATTTTGCTCACTAGCTTTGTGCATTCTCTCAACTCGAATTGGTCGATGAGTTCTAGATGCGGTGAATCCAACGAGTCCTGGATGCGGAACCAGAAGCTGTTGTTGTTGCTCGTGGCCTCCGTGATTGGCAGGATCAGGTCCACCAGCTGGAAGTACGACTCCGGCAGCTTCGGTATTTGCAGGTTGTGTTTCACAGTGCCGGCTTGGGAGATGGATCCTGCGCCGGCGAGGTAAGCACGCTGTCGGGCGGGGATGGAAGCAGCGAGAGCAAAGGAAGAAGAAATGGAGTAGATGACGTTGTGGTTGTGGTCCAAGAGGAGAGAGGAGAGTTGGATATGAAGAGGTGGATTTCACTAGTGTGTTGGTTCCCCTACCTTTTCAAAAGCTAAATGACTCCCCTACCTTTTCAAAAGCTAAATGACTAGGTAAATATGAATTAGGCTAGTGACTTAGAGATGCTCTTGGGCCTTCTCTAATGCGACACTATTCATTGGCTATAAAATAGTTTAATCGGTGAACAGTGTCAAAACAATATAAAAAAGTATAATGAGTTGACTCTCTGCTAGCTCTTAGCGTTCAATGCAACTCTTGATGTGACCGGCTCATGTTCAAGACTCGGTCATATCATTTTTGCACTCTTCAATGAATATGAGATGGCTAAGAGATAGCAAAGAGCCAACCCACATGTAAAGAGTCAACCTAATTTTGTATTGTTTTGGCATTGTCATCGATTAAATAATTTAAGAGCGAGCAAAGTGAGACGACTAAGAGATAGCAAATACTCAATCTATTTGTAAAGAGCCAACTTACTTTTGTACTATTTTGATATTGTTTATCAATTAAATTTAAGAGCTAAAAAAGAGCCAACTTAAAGTATTTTTGTATTTTTATAGATTGACATCGTTTTTTTTCTCCCAATATAAACTATTGCCACAGCTGGTGCGCTCGGGCTCGCGTCGCATCCCATCGTGGCATCGTCTGCTCCGTTCTGCTCTGCTCTGCGCGAATAAATGCCACGCCTCACCATCACCCACCCCACGCAAAACCCCCTCTTCCTCTGCCTGCACACCCTGCCACAAGATGGCTTCCTGTTGCTCATCCCCATGGCCACCCATCCTCCTCCTCCCGCTCTTCTTTTTCCTCCTCGTCTCCCCCTCCGTCCTCGCCTCGCCAGCAGCCTCCTCCCGACAGGTACCGTCTCCTTCCCTTCGTCTTTATATTTCTCTCTCGTGTCAGTGGTTGGTCGTCAGCGCCAACAGTTTCTTGCTCTGTGCGAGCTGCAGGCTGAGAGCGGGGGCGGCAATGCGACGGCGGTCTGGACGCCTCGGATGCGGAAGACGTTCCTGGACGGCGGTAGCGGCATGGAGTGGTGGCGCGGACGCCGGCTAGTGGGGCGGTTCCAGGTGTGCGCGGTGTGCACCTGCTGCGGGGGACCTCACGGGATGTGCATCCCGGCGCCCTGCTGCTACGCCATCAACTGCAACATCCCTAACCGCCCCTTCGGCGTCTGCTCCTTCACCCCGCGCACCTGCAACTGCCTCAACTGCCACCTCTAGCTCCCCCTCCGGTTTCTTGGCGGCGACCAAGGGATCGATTCATGGTGAGGGATTTGTTTGTTTTGGTGTCAGTCAATCAGATTGGAAGAACTCATAGCAGCAGTAGTAGTACCAGTAGTATATATACTCCTACATTGTAGTCATGACTCGTAAAGTAGCGGTATGGTGATGATTGGATTAATTCGGGTTTTTGTGCGATTTGTTGGTGCTCTTGAATTGAACTGTAGATATAGGCAAATCTGTAGTACATTTATTTTGCAGTTTTTTTTTACTCAGTATTTAGCCTCAAGGTAGTGATGACCTTTGTTCTTGGAACTGAATCGCCTAGAAAAAATTGAGACATCTGGATGGTCATGCGCTAGATGATTCTTTGCGTGGATTGCCAATTTTAATTCCTATATGCGCTTCCCACCGGTGGTTTTAGTGTCATGTGGTTGGTGCGCGGTTGCAGTTTCTTGTTTTATTGATGATATTGATGACCATTAACTTCTTTTGTGGCAGTTATAATAATTTCCTGAATCTGACGACACTGTTTCATAAAGATATTCACGGGTATGTATAACGTAAAATCCAAAACAATTAAAAATCTTTAACACCTAGAAATATTTCTCTCTTTCGAGTACTCCTCATAAATGACCCGAGGTTTGAGAGGAGTTGGAAAGTGTTCGAAAGGGTGAAAAAAGTACCCAAACAAATGAGTCTACCATTTTCCTCTGTTTTTTTACACCCAGGCAGGACCTACCCGCCTGCGCCTGTACACTATGCTTTTCCCTCACCCATCCAACAAGTCACTTGCATCTTTCCTTTTTTACCTCACCAATCAACATTTATTTCCTACATATATGCAGTTACCAAACACTAGCATGTTTCTCTTTCAGTCCAATCCGATCAGTATCTGCTTCCTTTGCACCTACCAATCATATGCATGTTTTCATTTTTACTGAACCGAACAACGATTATTTGATTCGTTTCTCAGGCATTTATATAAAGACTGGATGACATGGCGAATCTCAAATGTTTATTTCTCCTTCCAATAGACTAAATCCCCATTTTATTAGTAAAATGAACCTTTGCGTTGTGTGTACTGGGATCATTATAGCATAAACTATATTGATAGTTTCAATAATTCATTATTCACATATTTGCCTTATTTGTTACTATGCCTTGTTTAGTTCGCAAACTAAGTTTGCAAAGTTGTCACACATAATGTTTGGACAATAATTAGAATCATTAAACATAGTCTTAAAACAAAGCCAATTATACCGATGGACAAAATCGCGAGACGAAACTATTAAATCTCGTTGATCGATCATTAGACATTGTTGTGCTATAGTAACCCGTCATTAAAAATGAGCTAATGACGACAAATAGGCTTAATAGATTCGTCTTACGATCACCGGTCTATCTATGTAATTAGTTTTGTATTTAATATATGCTCAATCATCCTATTGGTGTCCAAAAATTCGTGACAAGTTTGCAAATGGAACTATACAATACCCTGTTTAGTTCCATTTTCAAACAATGTTTCCACAATACTTAGGAGTATTAAACAGAGAGAAAATACAAAACAAATTACGTAAATGGAGTCTGCATCACGAGGTGAATGTATTCATCCTAATCGTTAGACATTGTCGTGCTAGAGTAATCTGTTGTTAAATGTTCTAATGGTGGTAAAATTAGGCTTAATAGACTCATCTCGCCGTACACTCCATTTATGTAATTAGCAATGGACTAGTGTCCTTCAATATATATGTGTACCTCAGCATTTCAAATAATAATAATAATAGTAATAAACTCCTACCTAAAGCCTGATCTCTTCTTGAATGGAAGTCAATGGTGTGGTTGCACACTGTCTGTTTTACACTCTTAATTTCGTCTCAAGCCTTTGTCTACATTAACGATACTTCCGTGCTTTCAAGGCCTTGTCGTTAACACCCGTTCTAAGAGTTAAGGATAGGATAATGTAAGGCTATATGAACGTAAATGCTGAGGTAGGTGAGAGATAAAATAAGTGAAAGGAGAAACAAGCTATAAGGTTACAACCTGCTTAGCCACTCTAACCCTAAGAGTTGACCACTGTATGACTATATGAGTGAGCTAGAGGGAAGTTGCAAAGATCGAGTATATATCTAAGTAGCTAGCTGTAAGGGCTTGTCTGTTTGGATTCCAGTATAAGCCCTATTCCATTTAGAACTAAGCATAATTTAATTATAAATTTAATTGCATAAATTTTAGGTTTTTTTGCAAGATGAGACTAATTAATCCATGATTAGCACATGCTTGTTGTGACATCACATGTGCTAATTGTGTACTAATTAGACTTAATAGATTTGTGCATGGAAAACCTAGGATTATGTGATTCACTTTTGTCATTGTTGTTCGTTTTAACACTTCTAAACAGCATCCAAACATTTGATGTGACTGGGCTTAAAATAAGGCTCGAAGGAACCAAACATCCCGGCCCCTAATCTTGGTTTTTGTCCTAACTTTATGTGCATGCCTCTATTGATGGGTGGCGGTGTATTACAATGGCCACACCAGTGTCTTTCCACTGAATTTATGTCCATATAATTCTTTTGATCTGTCGTATATTGTACTCTCTCAATCCCAAATTATAGGTCGTTTTGGCCTATCTAGACATAATTTTTAGTATGGATCTAGATGTAGTGTATATCTAAGTGTAATTAAAATCTATACATATAGACAAGCTAAAACGACGTACAATTTGGGACTAAGGTAGTACTATTCTACATAAATATAACGCCCACGGTATCTAGATATACCAAGCTTGCATTACTCACACATAATGTTTTTTAACAATTAATTGTTTTTGTTTAAATTGTTTGACTTACAACAAGCCTAAATGTTTTTTTAAATAGGGAAGTACTCTCTAAAACTATGTTCAGCTCGCATGCCCTCTGTATTTGGTAATTGTTATTATGTACCTCAAAGTGATCGATTCTCTCTGTTGATTCTTCGTAATTTGTCAACAACCCCCCTTGATAGAGTAGGCACTGCTCTGAGAGCCAAATAAACCGTTACAAAGAAGCAAATGGTGATCGATGATGATCCGTACTTTTACAAAGTTCCTACTCGTTTTAAACTAAAAATCATTCGACTTTTCTGACGCCAAGTTTGATTTCTCATTGTATTTAAAAAAATTATACAAACATAGTTAAATTTAAATCATTTTTTAAGAATATTTAATAAAAAAACAAGCCATAGCAAAAAAATTATATTTGCATGATTTTTGGAATAAGACGGGTGATCAAAGTTGGAGAAAAAAGCAAAATGATTTATAATTTGAAATAGACGGAGAGTATTATCTGTTTTCACATGGATGATAAATCAATTTCCATTCATGTGACGAATAATGTCACACTCACGTGAATCATTCATTATTGGTGAAAGACCAAAAACTTTTTACCAGACGCACATCAGGACCACGTTTTTTTTTTTTTTTGCGCAAATGGACCACACCTATTTTTGACCGAGGAAAGTTAACCGAGCAGAGCATGCGGGAACAGAAATTAGAACTGCAAAAGGAATTGGTTGGGTTGGACAATGGACATATCACATATACGATGGAAATCCAGCGTGACTATTAATCACAGATTTTTTTTTTTAAAAAAAAAATCTATCAGTCATCGCCGATTTGCAGCTTGAGCTTACTTGTGGGTTGTGACGACTACTTATTTTTGCAGCTCAGCCCTGGATACATGACTTGTAGATGTCCTTCATTTTGACATGCAAATGCCACTGTCCTTTTTCTGACCGTGGCAATCTGTTTTTTTTTTCTTTTCTTAAAAAAAATGACCGTGGCAATCTGTCTTCACTCTGTTGTGTCCCAGTTCCCACGACGACGACTGGAGGACTCGAGCTGAATACATCATCGGTCACTGCCCGGCCTGTCCAGGTCAACCGTCGTGGTCGTGGCCACCACCGGTCCATGCAGCCACTTTCGTTCTAGCTATGGTCACGACCAGCTCGACGATATGCATGTAGGAGGGCGATAACCGCTACCTCATCCACATAGGCTCTCGCAGCTCGCAGGCGTAGGACTCCTCGGTGGAGACCATGACCATCTGGTCTTTTTTTTCCGCTTTGTCCAGAAGACAGACGCCAAGATCCGTCACATGCCTAGACTCATATTCAGATGCCTCCAAATGATGCCCGTGGCGTCATTTGTTCGAATAAACGAATAGCCACGAGGAGATGCTGTTTTTCAAATGTCAAATTTCAGAATTTGTCCATCAATCGGAGACGTCCCGATCGGACGTCCAGAGATGTCGTCGTCCTTCAAAGCAGCATAGAGTATTGGACGTTTCTGTGATTCCAGACGTCCTGACTCTTGAGCAAGTAGGAAGCACGGACAAGCAACTCGTCAGTTAGGATTCAGTCTTCAAACAACTTTGGCTTTCAAAATTCTTTGCAACCTAGTACTCCAGAATAGAAGCCGGTGCCTGAATTGAGCCAGAGGCCGGTAAATTCCGAAAAATGCTTCGGAACCTTGCGTTGTGTGGTTACTGGGAAAGCACTTTGGGCAGCCAGGCGCCGAGCCAAAGCGCGTCGTTGTTCGCCAACGGAGCGGGTGGTTGGGGGTTGCATTGCATCGCATGCCATGGGGACGATGGGCAGAGTCGCGCCGCATTGAAACACGCCATTGATGCTGCTCGCTCGCGTGGGCATCAATCAATCATACCGTTCGTCCGTCCATGTCGATGCCAGGGAGGCGGGGACCATGACTATCGCCGAGCCCTGTGCTGCCTGGTTGTGCTGGTCATTTATGAGGGCCTAGTGGGCGGCCGGGCACCCGCCTGCTTTGCCTCACACCCATTCATTCATTGATGGCTCTTGCGGCCCCGCCCTCCTCCGTCAGCCGCAGCCGGTTTAGTGTGCGTTCAGTTCCCAAACTCTACCCAAAAAATACTATTCATTTAACATTTTTCTATTTATTCTATTCCTTCCACTCACAGAACACGCTTTCCAACACGATCTACAGTGTTATTCTAGATCTACAGTGTTTTTTCTCCCAATCTAAACTCACCATTAATGCACGCCCATTGCGCTCATCCTTTGACATTGGTCGATGCCGCTGGGATTTTTTTTTGGAAAAAGTCCAGTTTTGGCCATCTAACTCTTGCCTTAGTTTGGTTTTGGCCATCGAACTTCAAAACCAGATATCTTCGGCCATCCAACTATCAAAACCGTTCAAATTTGGCATCGGACTGTTTTGATGGGTGGTTTTAACTTTTTTTATTTACAATTTAGTCCTTAGATATTAAAATGATTATTACTTTTTGCTCATACCTCCGAATTAGGTGATTCTTGTGGTCACGTGTTACTAACGGTGAGCACTATATTTTAAAGTGATATTTATATTATTTTATCACTATTTTCTATATTACTTTTTGGTCTTTGTTTAGAAAAAATAATATAAGAAAATTAAACAAACAATTATAAAATAATATAATCAATATTTTAAAATATAAAGCTCATCGTTACGAACGCATGACCATTAGAATTACTTAAAACGGAGATGCAAGAAAAAATAGTAATTATTTTAACATCCAAAGACTAAATCGGAGGTACGAGCAAAAAGTAATAATCATTTTAAGATCTAAGGACTAAATTGTAAATAAAAAAGTTAAAACACTCATCAAAACAGCCCGATGGCCAAATTTGAACGGTTTTGATAGTTGGATGGTCAAAGATACCCGGTTTTGGAGTTCGGTGGCCAAAACCAAACTGAGGTAAGAGTTGCATGGCCAAAAATAGACTTTTTTCTTTTTTTTTTTACCATGGAATTTGACATTATGGGACCAGTAACAATTGTTTTTTTGTAAGTTTTGGCTCCAGAGATTGCTACCATGACGTTTCATTCCATTGAGTTGCGACTATCTCTACACTTGAGAGTGAATGATTTTTCGTCTTGTGGAGAAAGGCGTCCCTTTTCGATTTTTGTTTCTGCGAATTATTTCCTCACGTAGACGCACAGCGCGCAGGAGGCAGCCAGGTTCCAGAGCTCAGCAATGAAGAGGCTAGGTAATTCCTTAGAATAGCTCCTGCGTATGCTCAAATCGAACAGTAGACAGCCAATATAGAATCGTTAACACTGTGGAGTGCGAACCATAGGTATCAGAACCGAAAATCCAACTCAATCATGGTTCGACCCATCGGAATAAAATATTCATTCCAGCGTCCAGGAGACAGTAGACAGAGCAGCTGCCTATCTACTCTTTTGGTCCTAAAAGATTGTCTTTCTCGTTTCACGACAACTACAGCCAATTATATATAAAAATATATTAAAATTTATGATATAATACGAATACTATTAGGTAGATATTTAGACCTTGTTTTTTATAAAAATTATTTGGAGACTTAAATATTACACATATTTTCTAGAAATCGAGTCAAACTTGTGGCACGCACACCAACAACGACACTCTTTTAGGGACAGAGACAGTACGCGTAAGGGAGTACGAACTCATGAAGCACAATATTTTTTTGGCTGCAGCTGGGTCCCACAGCTTGATCTACCGAATCGCGCCAAAGTGACTGCTCTGATCGCATGAATCGAACCAACGCTGGAGCTGCCCTTATGTTAACTGCTCTTGTTCGCTATAGATTGGGATAGAAATTGGTACGCAGCAGCACGAGTTAGCCTTTCCCTTTAGGGTAAATTAGTTAACTTTCCTTTGTCTTTAGATTAGCTAACTGTCTACTATGTGATACTGTATTTGTAGGCCAAACCACATAGATTTCCAACTTCTTTTTTAGAGTGAGGTCATTTTTTAGCTTGCCTGATGGGGGACCTAATACATGGCGGCAGGGTAGAACATTGCCAATACAAATAGTTGACATGAATAAGTTCACTGTTATTGGTTGCATTGTTTAAGCATAGATGCTTGAATGTGCTGCTTGTTATTCTGTTGGTGCTTGGTTGTACTAGGTGACGGTGTAGTGTCCTAATGGACTAAACAACCCTGGCAGGCCACCCCATTGGTTGGGGACTTGACGCACAAGACAAGGATTAGTCCTAATCGGTTAGGATAGGCTATATTAGGAAATTAGAGATTAACTTGTAAAAGTCTCCTGTTCCTATACGATTTCTATGTAACCATGTCCTCCGGCATATATAAGAGGAGACAGGGACCCCCTCAAAACACCGCATCTATGCAAGATACACCATACATGACGTAAGGTATTACGCGTATTGCGGTCCGAACCTGTCTAAATCGTCTCTTGTCACCTTCGATTCTAGATTCTCGACGACTTCTCCTCAAACCCTTCTCTCGGGGCACCCCCTCGAGAACCTAATCAGCATAACTCGCCGACACTTTGGCGCCGTCCGTGGGATCAACTCGTCGAGAACTCGCTAAAGAGTCGATCGCATCCTTCAGCGCCTCAATCGTCACCAAGTTTGAGGAAGGCGCAACCTTCATCTTCGATTCCTTGTTTTGCACTACAAACCAGGACGGCAAGTGTGGCGGACCACTCCGAAATTATTCCAAGTTAAGTACCCCGGGACCACTAACCGAGTAGTCAGGCACTTAATCCGGAATAAGCTGGAGCGCCGTCGGATTTAACGATTAACCACGTACTTTTCTCGATCGAAACAACAGCACGCCCACACGAAGGTGAGTTCCAGAGATTACAACATTCCACAAATTGACATACACAAATAGAATCTTAAGTTATTACAAACCGAGTTCAAATTTAAATCAGAGTATCAAGTCGTGCAGCGGAATTAAAGTTCATTGCAGCGGAAGATAATCTAACGACGATACAAATAACACCATGCTGAAGCCTGCCACGGTGCTACTCCTCCCGATCCTCGGCAGAGGACGGAACCCATTCGATGTGCCAACCAGGGGGAATCTGGGTAGGCCAAGTCAAAGCATCGACGGCCACATCCAACATGGTACCTGTAAATCAATGCCACAAGCAAGGCTGAGTATACTAATACTCAGCAAGGCTTACCCGTCGGGTGAAAACTACATCACCGACATCTAGACATGAGAGGCTTTTGGCTGGTGGGTTTGTTTGCCAAACAGCAACTAAGAGTAGGTCCTTGCTTTCACGTTTTAGCATCATATTCTATTAGACTTAACCATTCTATCTTTGCATCCTCTCTAAGCATACAAGTGGTGCAATACAATTTATCTCATACAACAAGTTCATCAATCTCAAAGTTCCACTTGTTACTCAATGCAGCAAGGCGGTCAAGCAGTCTCATTAACCGCGAGAAGCGGACAGTTCGAACCGAATTTTTGCTACCTGGCCAGGGGAAACCCAACACACACGGATAATGCTTGCTATAAAAGGTACAAGCACTTCCCAACCTTTCCCATCGATCCACAATTCGGAACCGGGTCCATTTCCTTAGGATAAAGGTTTACTGCTTCACTCACAGTCTCACGCATATATCCACAAGTGTACGGCAGGGGAAAACAAAGTTTCCAAGGAGAGATGGCTATCGGCCCTAGCTGCTTCAATCTGGTACCGGGCTTACCGACTCCCATATATCGGCATGCATGTGGTACGTTCAAAAACTTGACACACTCAACCACACATTTCGACCTTAAACCAATTATCATACACGGACGGGAGATCTACATCTATCATCCCGCCTGTCAATCCTTATGATTCCAACATAAGTAAAGACAAGCAACTCCTATGTCTCGCGAGTGACAGGAAATCACTCGACTTGTAACGGACCTAAAGCAGTGCCCTATCGATCCTTTCATACTAGTGTTGCAAGTCATAGGTACTAGGAAAAATGTAGCTAAGGTATTCAATCAACTCCTTGAAACGTAAATGCACAAGCATAGGGAATTCACAAATGCATAATTGGTAAAGGTTAGGTTATGCTCCGGGGCTTGCCTTCTTGTTCAAGCTGGGGGTTAGCCTCGGGGTTGGTCGATCCTTCGCCGGCACCTTCCTCCGGGATTCCTTCCTCGTCAGCGGGGATGAGGTGGTAGTTGCCGTCCGGAATAACGCCTTCTACACGAGATGCATACTTAAGGTGGCTGCCTATTGATTCTAAGATTAAGGCCTTGAAGGCCATATTCACCTAGACATGCTTAAGTACTACTATTTCCTTCACAAATAAAGTAGTGGTGTGGGAAAACTTTTATTTGTCTTCGATGGTGATTGTGTATATATATAAAAGAATTTCTATTTATTATTCACAAATTAGGGTGCTGTTCTGGAATTTCAGATTCCCTTTATTTTTATTCTAGCTAATTAACAAAAAGGTTTATTCTTTTATATAAATCAATTTCCACCTAGATTACTTCTCATTTTTGTTTCTCCTTTTCTGTTCATTATTTTTATCTATAAACTTTATGACAGCTACTGGAGTATAAGAGCTAAGCTCACTCCAAAATTTAGCTAAATCTGAGCTACACATACTTTATTAAAATTAATACAATCTGCTGCCTGCAGAAATGAAATAAATTCATATAAAATTGAAAATACATCCAATTCAGGAGATTTTCCTACCAAAGCTAGGTATAAGTTCAAGGAGGGTTCTGGCCAAGTGGTGGCTCAAAATAACCCTTGGACAGTCCTCAATAAATTTCTATCCAAAAACACATATCTATTTATTTGCTAGCCTAAACAGAGCAAAAATTAAGTTTTTCATTTTTAACAGGTGTGCTAACAAGTGTTTAGTCCTCTGGAGAAAAATGGTGATTTTTCACTGCATGGATTATTTTTAATAATTTCTGGACTACAAAAAGACAGGAAACACATTTTAATTCATAACTGAAGCTACACTTCATATTTTTAGGTCCCCTTTGGACACAAGGTGCCCAAAGTCACTACAAACAACATATCCAAAGATCAACCCTAGCGGAGCTCTGGATTTGAAATGGTGCACAAGTTTCAATTTCCACAGTTTGAATTTTAATTCAAAAATGGTTCCTCAAAAGTATACACATGCCTAAAGGAGATTGGAGTTTACAATCTCACGAATCCAGGGAGTATTTTTGTGCATTTTTCTGATTTTTGTACGATTTTTAACGGATTTTATAAGATTCGGGAAAATTAGATCTAGGGTTAAGAATCTTTTTACGCCGGGGACCCTAGAACTTTCAAAACCTTTCAAACTAGTCCCTGGCTTTTGCACGGAGGACCCTAGAAAAACGAAGACGATGAACTTATGCCCTCGGCTCTCGTCGGAGTTGCGCCGGCCAAACGGCGGCGAGCTAGGGTCGGGCAAGCGGGGGAAAAGATCCAGGGGCTCACCACGAGTCGGTTGGTGACGGTTGGGAGGCCAGGGAAGCTCGGAGTTTCGCCGGCGACGAGTGGTGGCGGTGCGGCCGCCGCGGCTTCTACGCCGGTGAGGTCGGGGGCGTTCGTCGAGGTTTGAAGGGTCCTAGAGCACCAGTGGAGCTCGAGGAAGCTAATGGCGTGCTCGGTTGACCTCGGGGACGGCTCGGAAGTGGGGTCTCGACGTGAGGGTGCTCCGGCGGCCGAAAATCGCGATTTGGGGGAAATCTTGATTTCTCGCCGGAGAAACGACAATAGCTCGAGAGAAGTGGGGGGAAATGGAGCTAGGGTAGAGGTCTAGCTTTGTGCGCGATGAATTTGGGAATGGTGGAGAGTGGAAGGCGAATTTCTCGGCGAAGCTCGGCTCGGTGCGCGCGGCCGGAGGTGAAAGACGACGGAGCGAGCGCGGGGAAGTGAAAATGGCTAAGTGTGCACTGAGGGGAAGGGGTGTGAGTGCTCGGTGGGGTGCTTGGGCACGCTAGAGTGGCACTGTGCTGCCTTGGGAGCGTGCGAGCGCGTGCGTGGCTGTCGCGGTCGCCATTGATGGCGCGGTGACCTTGGGCAGAACGCGAGCACGGGATTGGGGTGAGAGATCGTCGCGTGAGGGAGTGGGATACGCTGCAGAGGTACCTTGGCGTGTAGCGGTCGGCTTCTGCCGCCTGCAGGGCGCGCAGCGCGGCGCGAGCGCGCGTGCGGCCATGGCGGCGCGCGACCGCCATGATGGCGTTCCGCGGCGCGAGGCGAGGCGACTCGACGGCGGCGACGTGATGGCTCGGGAGGGGCTGGACAAGTGCAAGACGACAAGCGCCAGCGTCCGCCGCGGCTCGGCCAGCTCGGCGCTGCCTGCGCCACTCGCCGGCCACGTGGCGGCCGAGCTCCGGCCAGGCGCAGAGCGCGCCAGGGCCACTGTTGGCGCCCGTGGAGCTCCGTTTTCCTTTTCGAATTTTCTCCAAAAATTTGAACTGAACTTGAAAAAGTGTGAAAATAAAAGTTGGAGTTCGAGAGATGGGACACAACTTTCTTTTTGGGGTGAACCTGAAATTTCAAATTTTTCGAGCTCAAACAACCCAAATTCAAAAAGGTGCCCAGAACTGTATTTCGAGTTTTTGAGGGACTAAACTGCAAAATTTACAAAACTTCCAAACAGTGACTAGGCCTTATTTGTGATGACAAACAACTTTTATTTTTGGAGATTTTCAAGTTTAGTACAAAAATCTCGAGTTTTCAGTTGGGTGTCAATCCACCTTTGTTTTTGAATTTAAGTTTGGATTTTTGATGGATTTTTGAGTTTGAACCCATAATTCCCTTTTTAACCTATCTCGTATATGTTTTATTCATTATTGCATCAGAGATGTCACAGCCTACCCCCCTTAAAAGGAATCTCGTCCCGAGATTCGATTAAACTTAGGAATAACGAGGGGAAAGAAATACCTTGGCTTACGAAAGAATGTCGGGGAAATTCTTCTTAAGATAGTCCTCGGTTTCCCACGTGGCTTCATCTTCGGAGTGATGAATCCACTGAATTTTGTACATTTTAACTCCCTTCCTTCGTGTTTGTCTCTCTTTCTCGTCGAGGATCTTAACGGGATGCTCATCATAAGAGAGATCCGGTTCAACCGAGAGTTCCTCTTGTTCAACAACTTCGGTCGGAACACGAAGACACCTCTTGAGTTGAGAAACATGGAATACATCGTGTACGGCTGAGAGCTTCTCCGGAAGCTTCACTCGATAGGCCACTGGTCCACATTGTTGAGTAATTTCATATGGGCCGATATAACGAGGTGCAAGCTTTCCTTTTAATCCAAATCTTTGCACACCCTTGGTCGGGGAGACCTTAAGATACACGTGATCACCAACTTCAAACTGAAGTGGCTTCCGCCGTTGATCAAAGTAACTCTTTCGCCGTGACTGGGCGGTTCTCAAATTTTCACGAACGATTCTAACCTTTTCTTCTGCTTCCTTTACAAGGTCAGGGCCATAAGTATATCTCTCGCCTGCCTGGGACCAACACAACGGGGTCCGACATCTTCTACCATATAAGGCTTCAAAAGGTGCCATTTTAAGACTCGCCTGGTAGCTGTTGTTATAGGAGAATTCGGCCAGAGATAAACACTTCTCCCAATTCTTTCTATAATGGATAACACAAGCTCGAAGCATATCCTCAAGTATTTGATTTACCCTTTCCGTCTGCCCATCGGTTTGAGGGTGATATGCTGAACTACGGATCAGCTTCGTGCCTAGGGACAATTGCAATTGTTCCCAAAAGCGTGCTACGAATGGAGCACCACAATCTGAAATTATCGTCTTGGGTACCCCATGTAGACAAACGATCCGTTCCAAATAAATCTCAGCGTACTTCTTAGCGGTATAAATGGTATTGACCGGAATAAAGTGTGCGGTCTTGGTAAGGCGGTCCACAATTACCCAAATGGAGTCATGCCCCTGAGGGGTTTTGGGAAGTCCAACAATGAAATCCATGCTTATATCTTCCCACTTCCATGAGGGAATAGGTAGAGGTTGAAGCGTGCCTGCTACCTTCAAGTGGCTAGCCTTAACCCGCTGGCATGTGTCACATTCCGACACATATGTGGCAATTTCTCGCTTCATCTGAGTCCACCAAAAGTTTTGTTTCAAATCTTGGTACATTTTGGTGCTACCGGGATGGATGGAAAATTTAGAGAGATGGGCCTCATCCATAATCTCCCTCCGGAGTTCCGTGTTTTTGGGCACCACGAGGCGATGTCCAAACCACATCACTCCCTGCCCATCTAGCCGGAAACACTTGTACATCTCTTTCACCTTCTCCTTTGACAATTTCCTTTTAAGGATTTTAATGCTCGCGTCATTCAATTGGGCTACAACAATCTGATCATGCAAGGTTGGTTCAACTGCAATATGGTTGAAGTACCCATGTGGAACAATCTCTAAATTGAGCTTGGCCATTTCATGACACAGGGTGTCAGCGTAGGGCTCCACGGAAAGACAATGACAATGAGCCTTGCGGCTTAGCGCATCCGCAACCACATTAGCCTTCCCGAGGTGATAATGCACACTAAGGTCATAGTCCTTTGCTAACTCCAACCATCTTCGCTGCCTCATATTCAAATGTGCCTGAGTGAAGACATATTTGAGGCTCTTGTGGTCTGTGTATATGTTGCATGGAACACCCATCAAATAGTGTCTCCACATCTTGAGGGCATGAATAACCGCTGCTAACTCAAGATCATGCGTGGGTTAGTTTTGCTCATGAGGCCGAAGTGCTCGAGAAGCATAAGCAATGACTCGGTTCTCTTGCATGAGGACACAGCCAAGTCTGGTGCCTGATGCATCGCAATAGACATCATAGGGCTTGGTGCAATCGGGCTGAGCTAAAACTGGGGCTGAAGTTAAATGTCTTCGCAAGGTGTGGAAAGCTTCATCACATTTGTCATTCCACTCAAATTTGACTCCCTTCTTTAAGAGTTCGGTCATGGGCTTCGCAATCCGAGAGAAGTCCGGAATAAAACGGCGATAATAACCGGCTAAACCCAGAAAACTCCGAATCTCGTGAACAGAGGTAGGTGGTTGCCAATCTAGTACCTCTTGCACTTTGGTTGGATCCACGGATATACCATCCTTGGAAACCGTGTGACCTAAGAATTTCACGCTCTCTAACCAGAATTCACACTTGGAGAACTTGGCGTAGAGCTGGTGATCTCTCAACCTTTGAAGAACAATGCGAAGGTGCTCGGCATGCTCTTCCTCACTCTTAGAATATATAAGAATGTCGTCAATGAAAACCACCACAAACTTGTCTAGTTCTGACATGAAGACCGAATTCATGAGGTACATGAAGTAGGCTGGGGCATTGGTGAGTCCAAAAGACATAACCAAGAACTCATAAAGTCCGTAACGAGTCAAAAAGGCAGTCTTTGGGATGTCACAAGGCCTGATTTTTATTTGGTGATAGCCAGAGCGAAGGTCAATCTTGGAGAACACTCTGGCGCCAGCTAGTTGATCAAACAGAATGTCAATACGGGGGAGTGGGTACTTGTTTTTAATAGTTACCGCATTGAGAGGCCGGTAATCAATACACAACCTCAAGGAATGGTCCTTCTTCTTCACAAAGATAGCGGGACATCCCCAAGGCGATACACTGGGACGAATGAAACCTTTGTCTAGCAGTTCTTGGAGTTGAATTTTTAATTCAGCCAATTCATTGGGTGGCATTCTATATGGTCTCTTTGATATAGGTGCTGTGCCAGGTTGAAGTTCAATCACAAATTCAATGTCCCTATCCGGCGGCATCCCAGGTAAGTCATCCGGGAAAACATCGGCATACTCACGTACCACCGTAATGTCCTTTAGTTGGGTTTCTACCATTGTATAAGCACACGCATCGACGCAAGTCCGTTGTGGCAGATATAGCACACTAGGGCCATGCGTAGGCGAGTTTATTTGAACAACTCGTTCCGCAACATCTAGGACAACCTTATGTTGAGTCATCCAATTGGTTCCCAAGACAATGTCAATCCCTTCCATACCAAGTAGAATTAAATCAGTAGGAAATGTTTTACTTCCCAGCCTGATTGGAACCTTTCGGGTGACTTGGTTGGATGCAATTTTACCTCCCGCAGTTGATATCACATATGATGATTTGGTATGGTACGATTTTAGTCCGCATTTCACATGAAATCTTGTGCTTATAAAACTATGTGTTGCCCCAGAATCAAACAATATCACAGCAAGTTGAGTGCAGATAGGGAAGGTACCAGTCATGTCTGGGGCTCCCTCGGGTAGGTCGGCCAAAGTGGTGTAGTTGAGCCGTCCTTGCCGAACCTGCACGCGCTGCTGCTGTTGCCCTTGCTTTGCTGATTTCCCGGGCGCTGGCTCTGCTGCTTGTTCTGCGGGCAATCCTTGATGAAGTGACTGTTACTACCGCACTTGAAGCACTGATAGCCGGCTCCAGGGCGAGCTGGCTGTTGTGCATTCTGCCTTGGCGCCTGTTGCTGCTGCGGCGGTGGAGGGAAACGGGGCGCATTAGGCTACGGTAGCCTAGCAACCCATCCACCTCCCTGAGGTGCCCTGGACTGTCCTTGCGGTGCAGCCGGGGGAACCAAGCGGAATCTCGGCGGCTGCGCGCTCGAAGGTCCAGCGGGAGTCTTCCTCTTTTTCTCCGCCTTGTGCACCATGTTGGCGTCTTCCTGGGCAATGGCGAGGTTCACGAGATCGCCATACGTGGCTGCACGGGTGGTGGCCAACTGAGCCTTCAACTTGGTGTTAAGGCCACGCCAGAACCTCTCCAGCATCTTCTCGTCAGAATCGGCGTGATGACCCGCATATGGGCACAGACCATTGAAGGCCTGGGCGTACTGGAGCACTGTGCGGGTGCCCAGGGTCAGAGCCAGAAATTCGTTCAACTTCCGCTCTACCAGACCGGCCGGAATGTGATGAGCCTTGAATGCAGCCTTGAACTCATCCCATTCAACCACATGACCCTCCTGCTGCAGGGCCAGGTAGTTCTCCCACCATAAGAGAGCTGGGCCGCGGAGCTGCTGCGCCGCGAACACGACCTTGCGGTTGGAGGTGCAAGGCGTCGCCAGGATGGTGAACTTGGACTCGATGGCTCGAATCCAGGTATCGGCCTCCAAGGGCTCATCGGCTCGCGAGAATATCGGCGGGTGCGTAGCCAGAAAATCCTCGTATCTGGCCACCTGAGGCTGAGGGGCCCGTTGACCTCCCAGCTGAAGCATCTGCTGCTGCATCATTTGTTGTTGATGCTGCAGGTTCCGGAGAATCTCCGTTTGCGTGGCATACAACTGCTGCCACGACGGAGGTTGCTGCGGTGGAGGAGGTGGTGGCGGCTGTTGCTGCCCCTCTGGCCCCTGCTGGTTAGCGTTGGAGCCACTAGCGTTATGACCGCTGCGGGTGATTGCCATCTGCAGTAGGTACTTGTATTAGCCATATTTCATAAGCTTGCATAATGATGACAAGATAGAACGTGGCAATATATTGAAGTATACTGCGTAAAAGTGACATGTCAACACGCAGTTTGGAAGAAAATCATATCTCCCAACAGGAAACGAGTCAAATGCTCCAATTCGGTCAGTAGCTCGAAAATTTCATGCTCTACAACTTTCATGTTGGGCTCAGATTCAAATTCGGACTGGAACTAAGCCGAAAAATTCAATCTCTAGCTCTCTGCGTTTGCTGTTTTTCAGCAGGCCGAGCTGTAGTGTTTTGGTTGCCATTTTTATTTCGCTTAACCAATGGGGTTGCAATTTGGTGATCATTTTGTTTGACAAATTCCAACAACTTTGTAGTTCACATCAAAGCCCAGAAATGAATGAAAAACCCATCAATAATTAAAACAAGGTTAGCTGCAGACTGTTTTCAACACAGCTATTACAACTTCCATCAAGTTTGATCACACAACCACATCATTAAATTACATTGCCACCAAAAGATAAAAGGTGAGCTCAACTCCATCTAGACTATTACAACATGAAGCCAAAATTTAGGCCTAGCGGAGGAGTAACTTGCCACTACCACATCTAGAAATCATCTAAGTTGTTAGCGGTAGCCTCGCTACCCATAGGTGAAGGTGGAGCTGGAAGGGGCGGCATGTCATCCTCGGTGTCCATGTCGGAATCGGGGCCTCTCCTTCTCCATCCCCTCCTTCTTGCTCAAGAAGGTGCTGAGCATCATGGGCGGCTAGCATAGCATTTGCATGCTCCAAGGTACCGTGTACCTCCTCAAGTTCATCCCTTGTTTGTGCTAACTCATTTTGGGTGTTGTTGTGCGCAATGTGGAGGTCATTCAATTGCCTCTCCAAGTCAGCAATCATGGCATCTCTAGTGGTCACCTCAATGGACAATGAGGTCCTCTCAACCCCTATGTCACGGGCACGGGCGGACATATCCATAGCAATGTTGAGCATCTCGCTCTGCGACCGTCCTAGGAGTGCCTGCAAACGGTGATAGGCTCGGATCCACCTCATCATCAATGCAGCTGCAGCGACCGGGGTTCTCCGCCATCCTCAAAGGGGAGCTAAGGTAACGTCTCATCCAATGGGGATCATCCCGGCTGAGTCGGTGGAAACAAGCCCAACAACTGGTGCTCTACCAACTCCTGGTTCTGAGCAACAAAAGAGCTAATGCCATTCAAGGCGGCTAGCTCACACGTCGTCTCCATGTGGTGTCCATGCACTTCCACCGTCCAAGTGGGGGAGCTAGGACACGGTGGGTGGCGATATACCACCAAACGCACACGGGAACGGGTCACACCGCGGTCTCGGATGATAGTCCTCTCATACTGTGGCGGTGTAGGGTAGTCAAGCGCCTGTAAAACCGACCACAAGATGCTAGGGAAGCCTTCCCATCCCAAGCAATCAGAGAAGGACACGTCGTTGGGGTAGCTGGCCATTCTGAACCAAAAGAAAAAGGGCAAGGTGAGAACCGGTTAGCGCCAAAGAAAAAAAAACAGATTCTGGACAGTGTAGTAAAAATTGCAAAACTCAAAACCTACAGGCTCAAAAATTCCCAAATTTGGCCAGGACATTGTTTAAGTAATTCCTAACAAGTTTCATGTTGGAGGTTTGAGCAGAAACTGTCGTTAAGATGGTGTAAAAATTCAATTTTTATCTCACTGTCCCCAGAAATTTCCAGCCGACAGGGGGGTTACCATTTTAAGCATAACTCCAGTTTTACTGAGCCATTTTGTTGAAATGTCTTCAGCATAAACTTTATAATATTTATGACATCTTTCATGTTGAACACCTTTTCATTTGACAACGTTTTCAATTTCGAACATTGGTGCAAACAGACTGGTCTCAGCGGAAGTTTGGGCTGTGATTTCAATTTTGACGGCGGTTCGATTTGGTCACTTATTAAAATTCAATATTAATTCAGTGAAATGTAATGCACGAGCAGCCTATTCGTCCTCGCCAACACGCATGCCAATAAACTTTTGGCCTACGAAGTTAGTGCCGGTGGCTAGGCAATATCCGTCTCTCCCTATATTATCTAGCCGAACTTTTCTAACCGTTCAACATACGGATTCGCGGTTAGTGTACCTGCAGAAGATTCCATTCCAGAGCATATTTAATCAACCTTTCGTGCCAGCATTCACGAAAGCGTCTCCATTCATTACCACCCACTATAGAGTGGCACCCAAACGTTTAACATTAAACGGGCAATGTTCCTATGTCACCAAGGCAACATATTGACAGTTTCATACGCTCATGAAGTAGCGTATTGACTTTGTGCCGCCATCATATTTGCATATGATGCCGTGGTACGCTACAGCAATCGCCGTACCTTGCGCCCCACCATGCTATTCTAGTTTCATACGCCATCACAGCGTATTGACTATGTGCCGCCACTATATTTTCATATAGTGCCGTGGTACGTTACAGCAATCGCCGTACCTTGCGCCCACCATTGCGTAAAGTAAATGACGGAATGAAATGTGCTGGAAGTCAGTATAATATACTATTTGCCACCTATCATATCGTGATCCCTTAACCCACATAGGCTTCACGCTCTAGGTAACATCCTTAACGGTCCTAATAATATCCTTCCATCGCGAGGCGCGGCGGAAATACGAGTTGGCAAATTTTATTCAAAAATGTTTATTAAAGGTTTGTTGCTCTCTCCGGTGCGCTGTTTCGGCTCTGATGCCAGCTGTGGCGGACCACTCCGAAATTATTCCAAGTTAAGTACCCCGGGACCACTAACCGAGTAGTCAGGCACTTAATCCGGAATAAGCTGGAGCGCCGTCGGATTTAACGATTAACCACGTACTTTTCTCGATCGAAACAACAGCACGCCCACACGAAGGTGAGTTCCAGAGATTACAACATTCCACAAATTGACATACACAAATAGAATCTTAAGTTATTACAAACCGAGTTCAAATTTAAATCAGAGTATCAAGTCGTGCAGCGGAATTAAAGTTCATTGCAGCGGAAGATAATCTAACGACGATACAAATAACACCATGCTGAAGCCTGCCACGGTGCTACTCCTCCCGATCCTCGGCAGAGGACGGAACCCATTCGATGTGCCAACCAGGGGGAATCTGGGTAGGCCAAGTCAAAGCATCGACGGCCACATCCAACATGGTACCTGTAAATCAATGCCACAAGCAAGGCTGAGTATACTAATACTCAGCAAGGCTTACCCGTCGGGTGAAAACTACATCACCGACATCTAGACATGAGAGGCTTTTGGCTGGTGGGTTTGTTTGCCAAACAGCAACTAAGAGTAGGTCCTTGCTTTCACGTTTTAGCATCATATTCTATAGACTTAACCATTCTATCTTTGCATCCTCTCTAAGCATACAAGTGGTGCAATACAATTTATCTCATACAACAAGTTCATCAATCTCAAAGTTCCACTTGTTACTCAATGCAGCAAGGCGGTCAAGCAGTCTCATTAACCGCGAGAAGCGGACAGTTCGAACCGAATTTTGCTACCTGGCCAGGGGAAACCCAACACACACGGATAATGCTTGCTATAAAAGGTACAAGCACTTCCCAACCTTTCCCATCGATCCACAATTCGGAACCGGGTCCATTTCCTTAGGATAAAGGTTTACTGCTTCACTCACAGTCTCACGCATATATCCACAAGTGTACGGCAGGGGAAAACAAAGTTCCAAGGAGAGATGGCTATCGGCCCTAGCTGCTTCAATCTGGTACCGGGCTTACCGACTCCCATATATCGGCATGCATGTGGTACGTTCAAAAACTTGACACACTCAACCACACATTTCGACCTTAAACCAATTATCATACACGGACGGGAGATCTACATCTATCATCCCGCCTGTCAATCCTTATGATTCCAACATAAGTAAAGACAAGCAACTCCTATGTCTCGCGAGTGACAGGAAATCACTCGACTTGTAACGGACCTAAGCAGTGCCCTATCGATCCTTTCATACTAGTGTTGCAAGTCATAGGTACTAGGAAAAATGTAGCTAAGGTATTCAATCAACTCCTTGAAACGTAAATGCACAAGCATAGGGAATTCACAAATGCATAATTGGTAAAGGTTAGGTTATGCTCCGGGGCTTGCCTTCTTGTTCAAGCTGGGGGTTAGCCTCGGGGTTGGTCGATCCTTCGCCGGCACCTTCCTCCGGGATTCCTTCCTCGTCAGCGGGGATGAGGTGGTAGTTGCCGTCCGGAATAACGCCTTCTACACGAGATGCATACTTAAGGTGGCTGCCTATTGATTCTAAGATTAAGGCCTTGAAGGCCATATTCACCTAGACATGCTTAAGTACTACTATTTCCTTCACAAATAAAGTAGTGGTGTGGGAAAACTTTTATTTGTCTTCGATGGTGATTGTGTATATATATAAAAGAATTTCTATTTATTATTCACAAATTAGGGTGCTGTTCTGGAATTTCAGATTCCCTTTATTTTTATTCTAGCTAATTAACAAAAAGGTTTATTCTTTTATATAAATCAATTTCCACCTAGATTACTCTCATTTTTGTTTCTCCTTTTCTGTTCATTATTTTTATCTATAAACTTTATGACAGCTACTGGAGTATAAGAGCTAAGCTCACTCCAAAATTTAGCTAAATCTGAGCTACACATACTTTATTAAAATTAATACAATCTGCTGCCTGCAGAAATGAAATAAATTCATATAAAATTGAAAATACATCCAATTCAGGAGATTTTCCTACCAAAGCTAGGTATAAGTTCAAGGAGGGTTCTGGCCAAGTGGTGGCTCAAAATAACCCTTGGACAGTCCTCAATAAATTTCTATCCAAAAACACATATCTATTTATTTGCTAGCCTAAACAGAGCAAAAATTAAGTTTTTCATTTTTAACAGGTGTGCTAACAAGTGTTTAGTCCTCTGGAGAAAAATGGTGATTTTTCACTGCATGGATTATTTTTAATAATTTCTGGACTACAAAAAGACAGGAAACACATTTTAATTCATAACTGAAGCTACACTTCATATTTTTAGGTCCCCTTTGGACACAAGGTGCCCAAAGTCACTACAAACAACATATCCAAAGATCAACCCTAGCGGAGCTCTGGATTTGAAATGGTGCACAGTTTCAATTTCCACAGTTTGAATTTTAATTCAAAAATGGTTCCTCAAAAGTATACACATGCCTAAAGGAGATTGGAGTTTACAATCTCACGAATCCAGGGAGTATTTTTGTGCATTTTTCTGATTTTTGTACGATTTTTAACGGATTTTATAAGATTCGGGAAAATTAGATCTAGGGTTAAGAATCTTTTTACGCCGGGGACCCTAGAACTTTCAAAACCTTTCAAACTAGTCCCTGGCTTTTGCACGGAGGACCCTAGAAAAACGAAGACGATGAACTTATGCCCTCGGCTCTCGTCGGAGTTGCGCCGGCCAAACGGCGGCGAGCTAGGGTCGGGCAAGCGGGGGAAAAGATCCAGGGGCTCACCACGAGTCGGTTGGTGACGGTTGGGAGCCAGGGAAGCTCGGAGTTTCGCCGGCGACGAGTGGTGGCGGTGCGGCCCGCCGCGGCTTCTACGCCGGTGAGGTCGGGGGCGTTCGTCGAGGTTTGAAGGGTCCTAGAGCACCAGTGGAGCTCGAGGAAAGCTAATGGCGTGCTCGGTTGACCTCGGGGACGGCTCGGAGTGGGGTCTCGACGTGAGGGTGCTCCGGCGGCCGAAAATCGCGATTTGGGGGAAATCTTGATTTCTCGCCGGGAGAAACGACAATAGCTCGAGAGAAGTGGGGGGAAATGGAGCTAGGGTAGAGGTCTAGCTTTGTGCGCGATGAATTTGGGAATGGTGGAGAGTGGAAGGCGAATTTCTCGGCGAAGCTCGGCTCGGTGCGCGCGGCCGGAGGTGAAAGACGACGGAGCGAGCGCGGGGAAGTGAAATGGCTAAGTGTGCACTGAGGGGAAGGGGTGGTGAGTGCTCGGTGGGATGCTTGGGCACGCTAGAGTGGCACTGTGCTGCCTTGGGAGCGTGCCGAGCGCGTGCGTGGCTGTCGCGGTCGCCATTGATGGCGCGGTGACCTTGGGCAGAACGCGAGCACGGGATTGGGGTGAGAGATCGTCGCGTGAGGGAGTGGGATACGCTGCAGAGGTACCTTGGCGTGTAGCGGTCGGCTTCTGCCGCCTGCAGGGCGCGCAGCGCGGCGCGAGCGCGCGTGCGGCCATGGCGGCGCGCGACCGCCATGATGGCGTTCCGCGGCGCGAGGCGAGGCGACTCGACGGCGCGACGTGATGGCTCGGGAGGGGCTGGACAAGTGCAAGACGACAAGCGCCAGCGTCCCGCCGCGGCTCGGCCAGCTCGGCGCTGCCTGCGCCACTCGCCGGCCACGTGGCGGCCGAGCTCCGGCCAGCGCAGAGCGCGCCAGGGCCACTGTTGGCGCCGTGGAGCTCCGTTTTCCTTTTCGAATTTTCTCCAAAAATTTGAACTGAACTTGAAAAAAGTGTGAAAATAAAAGTTGGAGTTGAGAGATGGGACACAACTTTCTTTTGGGGTGAACCTGAAATTCAAATTTTTCGAGTCAAAAACCCAAATCAAAAGGTGCCCCAGATGTATTTCGAGTTTTTTGAGGGACTAAACTGCAAAAATTTACAAAACTTCCAAACATGACTAGGCCTTATTTGTGATGACAAACAACTTTATTTTTGGAGATTTTCAAGTTTAGTACAAAATCTCGAGTTTTCAGTTGGGTGTCAAACAACCTTGTTTTTGAATTAAATTTGAATTTTTGATGGATTTTTGAGTTTCAACCCATAATTCCCTTTTTAACCTAT